>QGKV02000649.1:4056992-4082646 GCA_003260655.2 Brassica cretica | reverse complement strand
AAAAAAAAAAAAAAAAAAAAAAGAAAAATAGAAAAAAGTACTAAGCCAGCCTTGTCCTGAATAAGCCCTTTATCAAAAAAAAAAAAAACTTAAAAAAAAAAATTAACACTCAAAACTGCATATTCTCCTAACTGCCGGTACCTATAAACTAGATTTTTACCAATGCTGCCAACATTTTCGTTTCATTCTCGCGGCGGTTGCGACCAGTGACTGAAATTTCTTCATTGTTTTTATCTTTAATAGTTGCTCGGAGGGAGGAGGAGAGACGCAGCGATCAAAAACTACACGGATTTGGCAAATTCAGTTGACGCCAAAAATAACAGCGACCAATTACTTTCATTCTCTCTCCTCCGCGTCTCTCCTCTGCATTTAAAAACTGATTCCGTTCAATTTTCTTCCCTCTTTCTCTTTAGAATTGACGTCGCAGCCGCTGGTCGCGCGTTAATGAAAAGAACAGGGCTAACATCGACCTCCTTTCGCAATCAAGACACCATGACTTAGTGTCAGTGACCCGGCAAGGCGGCACGGACTTTTTTTTAAGACTTCATTTTTTCAAAAAACATTCTTAACCAATGCGTCTTTTTTCTTCTATTCGCCACACATGACAATACACATATTAGAGACAAGGCTCGTAACTATCTTTCTCTTATAACACTACTATTAACTATCCTAACAGCTCCATTATATTTTGGCTTCTCATAGCAGATACTCCATCCATCTTGTTCATGAGTTAGGTTTGTGAGTTTTACAGGCCTGCTCTTTGATAGTTTTTCCATAAATTATTATCTTTTCACTTAAAACAAACTCAGGTCTGTATCCAATCGAGATTCGCATAAGAAGAGATAAAGATTAGCATGGGTTTGTATGATACGAGCTTGGAGAGTGTTCTTTGGAGAAAATTTAAGGGCCTATATTGTGTCGTGTAGTACGAAAACGAAACTGCTGATTTTTCCGTGTCTTTTTGTTTAACGAGGAGGTAGCTTTGATAAAAAGGTGGGATGTGGCTCCTGCCGCTTGTCTTGTTTCATATTATAATTTACAAGAATTATTGTTTTAAGTGTACATTATTTTTATATTTCTATAATGTTTATTAGACTAATATATATTCTTAACAAATTATTTTTGAATCCTTATGTTTTTAGTTAAAACAACTTATTATAAAACATATTAGAATATTGTTTAGTAAAGTTACTTTTGGCTGATGTTTATGTTTTTCCTTGAAAAAGTTTATCATTAGAATCAAACAAAAGGACTAGAGGTTGACAAATCAATTGAGATCTCTGGCTAAGTCCAAAAGTCATTTGAATCCATCGATAAATTAGGAGAATAATTTAATGCTTAAGAGAACCCTCGATGATAATAGTATAACTCTATGCAAACAAGTACACACTATATCTTGAGGATAATGGTTATAATCTGCCGACAACAATACGTGCACCACACTGTTTTTGAAAACAGATTGGATGGTGATCCAAAAGCTTTCTATGTCATGGGTCAGCCAAACTCTACCAGTTTAAAAGAGTTCACAATTTAAATAAATAGTAAAAAGGTATATCTTCCATCTAGTGAGCCAAAAATTTCCCTAATATAACAGAGTCTAGAGTTCTATGACTTGTATATGAAGAGACTACTTCACAATATTTATATTTCTATATCTGCTTAAATGTTACATAAAAAATGGAATGTTTGAGAACCTTAGATTTAGAGAAAATAAGTTTGTGTATATGTATTCTGTTAAGCTCCAATAGACTTTCATGACTGGCTGCCACACCGAGCATCCAATCCATATAAACCCCTAAAAAGGAATATTGAAGATTTTGGAAAAATCTCATCATTAAATCGAGGAATGATGAAGTTGAACAAGTGGTAGCGTACGTGGATAAAAGTTTTCTAAAATGATTCCTGATAAATTGCACATTTGATTACACCCCCCACCCCCCATCTCGATCACTTGATTCTTGTACTATATGGCGGCCACTAGTCCCAGAGGATTGAAGTTTCGTTACAACGTCATAAAATGCTACATTTATGTAGTCCTCTCAATAAATTATATATATATATTAGAACTAAATGGTCCCTAAACCATAGTTAAGTATTTAAGCGGATGCTGCCGAAGATCAGAGAATCAGGGAGCCCATGTGGGTAGATAAAGACACTAACAAGCTGAAAGACGCATTTGTCTTGTCCGAACATACCACAACATCATAATTCATGGAATTGCCCCACAAATCTTTGTTGATTTCGGAAGTTACACTGATTTCTTGTTTGAGTTTATATTGAAACGAAGATCTCACATCGGAAATATGAAAGGGACTTGAGTAATATATAAGGGACTTGGGCCAATCTACTAATTGCCAATTGGTTTTAAGTTGGAAGCCCAGGAAACTTATCATGGTATCAGAACCAGGTTAATGGTTATACGCACCATTATCTCGAGGGAAAGTATTGGAGAGAAGATCCCACATCGGAAATATGAAAGGAACTTTTTTAGTAATATATAAAGGACTTGGGCTACTCCACTAATTGCCAATTGGTTTTAAGTTGGAAGCCTAAAAAACTTATCAGTTTATCTAACATATACGTATGAGCAAACAATAGGCACAATACCTTGGGGTCACAACGATGAAAAGGGCCAAAACATTTTAAATTGTAATTGACGTTAAAGGAAACTTCCCGGAAGCTGCCTTCATGAGCATACGTCCATGTACTTCTCACATGCATGTGGGAAGATGTATGCTGTTATCGACCCACCCTTCTTGGATAAAAAATAATGACAGTTTTTTTTTGTCTGCATCGTAAGATTTTTTAAATCAAATGGAATTAAAGCGCCCTACATTATTTAAAGTTCTTTCAGTTTAGCATGTTAGGGCATCTATAGATCACTAGATTGGTCACAGACCATCTGACGAGTAGGTCCCTTGACGTGTACGGAACAAGACACTTAGCGTTATCTTTTAGAAGTAAGAATTCTCACAATGTAAGAATTATCATATCTTCTCAATACTCATACCTTCTCAATTCTCACAATGTAAGAATTATCATATCTTCTCAATAAGAAAGAATATGCGGCTGTAACGGTTTAGCAATCAAACAATTATTTGCGGCAACCGCCCACATACGATTTCTACTTGAACGTTTTTAACGATTTTTTTTTCAACTAAAAGTAGACGGAAGTATACAGTATGGAAAATCCAACCTCGTGAACAGAAGACGAGCACGAAAAATCAACTTCAAAAACAGCAAATGAATGGTCATACACTACAAGAAAACAACGGTATTCTGACGGACATTCCGACGGAAAATGAAATCCTCGGAATTTCCTCGGAATATACCGACGGAATTCCGAGGAAACATCAATCCGTCGGAATATTCCGAGGAAATTCCGACGAACTAGTGATCGATCGATGCGTTTTTGGACATANTTTTTTTTTTTAATTTTGGAAATATTCCGAGGAAGTTTATCCCTCGGAATATTCCGACGACATCTTCCTCGGAATATTCCGAGGAATTTCCGACGAACTTGTGGCCCTCGAAAATTCCGAGGAAATAGGGTTTCCTCGGAATTCCGTCGGAAATTTCCGAGGGATTTCCGAGGAAAGATGAATTTCCGAGGAGTTATTTCCGAGGACTTTTTTCGTCGGTATGTCGTCGGAATAGCGTTATTCCGACGACATACCGACGATTTTTTCCCTCAGTATGCCGCTGTTTTCTTGTAGTGATAGAGTGACTAAGCTCAACAGAACCTCCACATCCAATAAAGCAAAACTCCTCTCATGGTGGCAGTAAAATAGACCACTCACCCGGAATCATGAATGGAAGATTAACACTGAAGTAAGAAGGCAGTGATTGTTCGAGAGAGAGAGAGAGAGAGAGAGAGAGAGAGAGAGAGAGAGAGTTGCCAATCGACCAAAATGAGAGAATATTTCTACTGGATTTTATTTTCTTTATTTTTTAGAATTTTCAGATTATTACACAGTGACAGCAATTTTATTACAAATAACTTGATAAAAATCTAGTAAAAGGTGATCTTAACAATCTTAAAACCATGAAAATATCATTCAACGGATTTTGTAAGTAAATAATATTCAAGTTGTGACTAGAGTTGCTGAAAAACAAACTAGTCTAATTACCCTTTTTTTTCCTTATTCTTTATTTCTTAGTATTTGCCCAGGCACATGCGAGAATGTAGTGAAGGAGCAAAAATGGTACGGATCTTTTCCGAAAAGCTTTGATGATGGGATCCATTTCACAGAGAAGTCAACCGGGATTGTCATGGAAGAGATAATTGAAGGTAATGAGAGAAGCGAATTGGCAACCGAGTCTTCACTGGAAACCACTAGCGGTGAAGTTTCCCTTTTATTTTGGTGAACTGAACTCCCTTAGCCTTACTAATCTTGAGTTATCAAAACAAGAAGTTGGAACCACCACCTGGTACGGCCGGTTGTAAGAACCGGAACTTGAGACAGTAGGCTGTCGTTTTGATGACCAAGATACAAGGTTGGAGCCCAAATAGACACAGTAGCCTGGTGGAACGTCTGGTATCAAGACAGCCAGCCCAATCTGCATCTGAGTATGCTACAAGATGATTGATATTGCTTTTGAGGAGTTGTAAACCGTGATCTTTGGTACCTTGTATATAGCGGATGATACGATTCAGAGCTTGTAGAAGAGGCTGTCGAGGATCATGCATAAAGAGTCAGATTTCGTTCACCGCATACGCTATGTCTGGCCGAGTAAAGGTTAAATACTGCAAGGCTCCTGCAAGTTGCCGCTAGCTGGTAGGATTATTCACTTTCTCTCCTAGTTCGCCTGGGAGCTTTGAATTCAAGTCGACGGGAGTATCACACAGTTTACATTCTTCCATCGCAGCTCTCTTGATGATATCTTCTGCCTAAGACTTCTGACGCAGAAATATTCCTCCATTGATGAAGTCAGCTTTGACACCCAAGAAGTAATGTAGTTTTCCAGAATCTGACATTGGAAACTCTTTCTTCAATGTGTCAATTATCTCTTGCAGAAACTTGTCATCAAAAGCAGTGAGTACGATTTCATTGTAGTCGACTCCTTCCTCTTGAGACTTGCCGTTAGCAACAAGGCGTGATCTGTATCTCTTGAAGGTGCCATCTGCATTAAGTTTATGCGTGTGCAACCACATACAAGTAACAACGTTAGTATTGGGAGGACGAGGAACAAGATCCCATGTTCGAGTCTCACCAAAAGCATCGATCTCATCATTCATAGAAAGAGTCTAATTTGGATCATTTAAAGCTTTTATGTAAGAAGTTAGAATTGGTGAAACAGAGGAATGAAGAGAAAATCGAGTTTTAGATTTATGAACACCTGATTTGCTTCGTGTCTGCATTGAATGACCTGTGTTAACAGGAGCAGGAGCTAAACCTACAGGTGGAGGAGGAGCAACAGGGATCGGTGGCTGCTGTATTTGAGCTGGAGTTGGTGTTTGAAGAATGGCTTTTAAAACTGGGGAAGTGTCCCATGTTTCATCAAGGAACTGATATGTCGAAGCCTTTGATTATTTAACAGCAGCCGGAAATACATTCTCATCGAAGAAAACATGTCATGAGAAGATGATCTTGTTAGTCTTTAGATCAAGACAGCGATACCCTTTATTTTGAGCTGGATAGCCCAAAAACAGACTCGGAGTAGATCGAGGTGAAAGTTTTGAGAGATTCGAGTGATTGATGTTGGGAAAACACAAACACCCGGAGACTCTTAAATGATCATACCTCGGAGCCTTGTTGAAGATTTTGAAGAAAGGTGTTTGGTTTGCTATTGCAGTACACGGAAGGATGTTCTGAATGTGTACTGCGACATGTAAGGCTTCTACCCAGTACCCAGAAGAGAGTTTGGATTGAAAGAGTAGTGCACAAATGGAGTTGTTGAGTGTTCGAATCATTCTTTCTGATTTCCCATTTTGTTGAGAGATATGAGGACATGAGAAACGGAACTGAATGCCCTTATTGTCAAATATAGAGTGAAATTTTTGATTGTCGTATTTGCCTCCATTATCACATTGCAGAGCATGAATATTAGTCTGGAATTGAGTTTCGACATAAGCTAAGAACTGAAGAAATTTTGTATACACTTCATGTTTTCAACGTAATGGATAAACCCATACGAAATGAGAGAAATCATCAAGAAATAGCACATAATATTTGATACCACTCATGCTTGCTGAGAGAAATGTCCAAACATCGAAATGGATTAACTCAACAGGTTTGGAAACTTGAGAATTTGAAGTAACAAACGACAGCTTTATTTGTTTTCCTAACTGATAAGGTAAACGAGAAAATGAAAGAGGTTCCTTGTTACAAGAAAGCTAATTTGAAGCAATAACAGAACACAAAGAGTCTTTATTGGTGTGTGCTAGCCGTTTGTGCCAAGTGTTCGAAGAGATGGTAAGAAAAGCCGATTGTGAAGGTGGGGACTTAAGCGATCCTGGAACAGTGTAGAGATCACTTGAGCTGTTACAGCGGAGCAGAGTTATCCCCGTGAGACGATCCTTCACAGATAATCCAAAAGGGTCAAAATCAACATAACACCAGTTATCGTTCGTGAATTTACGAACAAATATTAGATTTTTGACAATAGCAGGAGCAACAAGAATTTTACTGAGAGCTAAAGGACATGAAGAAGAAGAAATGCAAGAAGAGCCGGAAGCAACAATGAGAATTTTGGAACCATTACCAACCGTGACTGAACGATCAATGTTTGAGGGGAGACAAGAGTTTAGGATACCTGCCGAAGAAGCAAAGTGACTCGTAGCTCCTGTGTCCATGTACCAATCAGCTGCACCCGGATCAGCCAGTGTCATAGTATTAAACGCCTTAGCAAAGTCTGTGGTAGGCTGATAGTCAGTCTGAGCAATATTTGCTTGATGCTGATTAGTAGGACGTGGACCAAGAAAGCCACGCTGAGGTGCAAGCTGTGTCTTTGGCCCCAATACAAATAAAGGGTGGAACTGGTACAGTATACAATCATATAGCTAATTTAACATTTGGATATTCATATAGCTAATTTAACATTTCATGAAAACCTTTTGTTGTATTCATTAGGTTCGTTGGGGCTTCTTCGGATTAAAACAAGTTATTCTCACTAATGTGTTTCGGAAATCAGTCCAAATTCACAGAGAAACCAAAGTTAATATGGAAACCCAAGAGTCCTCAGCTCAGCAGCACACACAAACCGTGTGATCACCTAAATAGAGAAAGAAGACAAGATCAGTCAAGCACAACAAAACAGAAAAGCAATGTTGGCGTCCGTAAAAGTGAAAGCAGCCTAAGCTACAGCTCAGCAAATAACAACCTATGTTACATGGAAACGGAAGCAGGTACGTGGAAGCGGAAGCGTAATGAAGCGCAGAAGCGAGGGTTTTTAAAATATTAGGAAGCGGGTACGTGTTGGAAGCGTATATCCATATATAAATATATATATATATATATATATATATAAAATTTAAAAAAATAGGACTAAAAATTATATGATTTAAATTTGAATGAAAGCATTTATTCATTTATAATAATTTTGAAATGATTTTATATTAAAACTGTAAAAATACACATAAATTAAGTTTACAAAAAAATATTATATTAATTATTTTTAATACTTCATAAATAATTGACACAATATATTTCAATATGTGCTATATCTTTAATAAAAAATCTCAGTGCATAAAGATAATTTATAGTATTATTTTTAATATTTGTATATTTATAACTCAATATTCATTACTATTATTTTTTTTTATTTTATATAGATTAAAACTATGGTTTTATATTTTATTGATATACATTGCATTTTTTTTTTAAAACGGAAGCGTGATTCCAAAACGGAATCGTAAGCTTCCAACAGGTTTTTAAAGAGAATATTTTAGAAACGTTTTGGAAGCGAGATTCCGAAACTTCCACAAGGTTCCAATTCCGATTCTGGTTCCGAAGCGGGAAGCGGACGTCCGATGAAGCTTCCGTGCAACGTAGATAACAACGGCTAATAGATTTGCTATCCAAGAGGATGAAGTGGCTTAGATCATTTAACCTAGGATACTTAGCTATATAACATAATGCATTGTAATAAGAAATGTTAAGAGAGTTGAATCAATAAGAAAGTTACCTCTTCACCTTTATCATTTCTCTGTTTTCAAGGTTTACACAACAAATTGTAGAATCTTTTTTGTTTTGAAACACAACAAATTTTAGAATCTAGAAACTCTGTTTTCGTTTGGTGATCAGTATTACGAACAAATGAAATCTGATCAATATTCCGATGGATTTACAAATTAAGACTAACCGCACATTTAGATGGCAAGCATGCAATTATAGATGCAACATGTAGCTCAATTATAGATAAACTAGCCCACACTTTACGTATCTATCAGCATTATGCATACCCTACTTTTGGCATGGGCTGACACAACAAAAGCATTGGATGTCGCAACATTTTTTGTAATATGCTTCGAAGTTTGAAAGCCCAGAATTCTTATAATGCAGTAGGGAGGTTCGATCTATTAAATTATATACATTGAAGACTTGACCTCTTAAAATTTATAGTGGAGGCATTAGGCCTAAAATGCTTTTTTATCCTTGTTTAGAAATTTGCTAGCAGGAAACGTGCCGCTAATCCGCGGATCTAAAAAGTTAACAGAAAAGCGGGACAAAATTGAAGAGCATCAGAGGAAAAAAATTAGATATATTTAACGATAACATACATTGAATATATATTTTACCTATTCTGATAATCAAATTAACGTAGCATACAGGGTAGTTAAGGTGGAAACTGGAAATGCCTTTCACTTCGTGTCTTTGATTCCCATATAAGCATTTTTTTTCTTTTATTTAATAAAGGGTAATATCATAATTAGATTTTCATCTTTGTCTTCCACTTTTCTATTTAATTTGACGCATATTTTACTATTCCCTAACATAATTCATCATTTTTAATATGACTGTTTCGTTTAAGTTTCATTTTCTTGTTATCATTGGCAAAATATAGTAGATCCTTGATGTAAACACCGATTTCAAGCCTGAAATTGTCAAAAGAAATTGTTGACTCCGAGTGGCTGCGTGTAACAATAATTCCACACCGCAAAATCGTCTTCTATAGGACCATATTAGAACAAAGGTTTATACCGAACTAGAGATAGGTTTTCTGTGTGTTATAGATTAAATTTTTAGCATGAATGTGACATTTAATAGATTTATAATCAATATTTTGATAAAATTAGACATAAATATGATTTAAACTATGACCATACAAAAATATTGAAAATTTTATTTGAATATATTTCAGATAAATACATCTCCATAAAATAAATTCAATATGTTATATTTTACAATAACTCATTTTTTTTTTCTTAAAAAAATCTGAGTTAATCTAGGATATATGGAGCTTAAATCACTTTTTAGATAAGACATTAAAATAATTTTTTACAAAAAATATTTAAAAACTTTTACATCAATTCTAATTTATGATGACTCGAGCTAATCAAAGAGTCTTTTCCTTCTTTCCGTTACTAAGATTTATGTACGTTTTGTTGTCTTTCTTTTTTAGTCTAACGAATAAGTTTTTTTTTGTTTTTCGGTTTTTGTCATTATGTTGTCGTTAGTATTTTCTGTTGCTTAGTCGTTTTCTGTTAATTCATTATCAATGTTGTAAATTTTGTCGAAAGTTTAAGATTTAATGTAAAATTTAATATCTAACGAAATTTTAATATGAAATTTACTTGTGCTATATCTTCTACTATATATTTCAAATAAATACATCTATACTCAATAAACTTAGTATCTAACAAATACATTTTTTTTTTGCTTTTCGGTTTGTTCTCGTTATGTTCTCGTAAATATCTTTCTATTGTTTAGCCATTTTTTGCTATTTCATTATTAATGTTGCAAATTATGTCGAAGGTTCAAGATTTAATGTAAAATTTAATATCTAACGAAATTTCAACATAAAATTTACTTGTGTTATATTTTATACTATAACATATTACATATATTTCAAATTCTATACTCAATAAAATTAGTACATTATATTTCACAATAACTTTTTCTTTAACTCAATTAGTATAAACATGCGGAGATTATATAATGTTTCAGATGAGCTAATTTTAACGTTTCTTTAATTTGTTTTCTTGTTTCGCTCATATAAATAATCTATTCTATTAAAAGAGAATCATTCTGAAAAAATCTACTTATACAAGTTGTTTGGACTCTTTCATTAGATTACTAATATTTTGGTCTTACCTTAAATTTATACTAACAATATGTTACCATATATTTCTCTAACAATAATTTAATCACAACTTATTATTTATTAGGCCCACATTTTTAATACATATCAGATCCTAACCACATCTATATTTTATTTCGTAGACCTTATAATACACGAAAATATGGAAATGCTCCTGCAATGTCAAATGTTTGACTAACGTGTTTTTAATGCTTCTCTTTAACTATGGACAATGGAGAATGCAACATATATGATGTCAATACTCTTATTCAAATTTGACTTATTCACATAAAAACCATTAGTGTTATAGAGCACATAGACTATTATTACTTTTGATACATGCCACAAGGTCCACAACTAACTCAAGATTCATTTTGGACTATAAGAATTAAATCAATATGAAAAAATCAAATATACCTAATATACTTAAAACATTTAATATACTTTGAATACCCAACTGGGTCTCGGATAGGACTAGGAATCGAATAAAGACCGCAAGTCGACGAAAAAATCAAATATGTACTTTGCCCTAAATCCAAACCCAAACCACAACTATATTTCTTGATTGATTTTGGTTTGGTTTTTCGGACCCGGTGAAATATCTAAGACTAAAAAGAATTATATAATAGTGTACATACAAATATTATATAAACTAATATATTTTGAATACCCAACTGGANAACTCTAAACCCTAAACCCTAAACTCTAAACCCTAAACCCTAAACCCTAAACCCTAAAATTTAAACCCTAAACCCTAAACTCTAAACCCTAAACCCTAAACCCTAAATCCTAAACCCCACCCTTTAACTCTAAACCCTAAGTTTGTGACTTTTGATAAAACATTAAGTACTATTTTTATGACTTTTGACCTTGAGTGCTAGTTTGAGAACAAAAACTTGATTTAGTGCTATTTTTATCTTTTTCTCTAATTTTATCCTAAAAAATAATTAGAGATCTTTTATTTTATTCATTTGGATACCACAGCAGAAGGTATTCCACCTTCTTTATTGATGATTTCTTTTGGTCCTAATATTTGAACAGAATTTTAAAGGCTAAATTATATTAACAGTTTACTTTGTCTTTTATAATAATTAAGAATATTAAAATACATTTAGTTATCATAATTTGTTTATTCGTACATATTTTAAACATGATGTATCATTTTGACTTTTTTATTAATAAAAGTGTACTCTTTAAATTAATTATTAATATCTGTTTATTTAGTTGAACTTGTAAATGTATATAATATATTTATGTTGTTTACATAATTATATATTTATGCATATAATCTGGAGTACACAACAAAGATATTTTTATTACATAACAAATAATTAATTAATGAGCTGATACTACGTGTACACGCCAATTAACCTAATGTGCACACTACCAATCGAATGGTATGTCGATGTAGCATTTTAGGATCAAATCCACAGAGACCAACAATTACACTTTATCTTTATGGGATCAATACTTAGCTAAAACAATATGGGAGTTTTGAGATTAAGGTATCGTAACAAGCAAGCAACAAATTTTAATTGGGGTTTTCAGATGATTAAAAGAGCTAGGTTCAGGGTGATTCATTGGGATACTTAGAACATGAGCTACACAACTATTCAGGAAGGCAATAAGAGCCAATCTAAAACTTGAACAACAAGAATAGATAAACCCACTATCGTGGTGTCTACCAATTTATCAAGCAATCCTAATGCCTAAACTGTCGATTGGATCAGAGAATGATGACAAGCATTAAGTTCAGATTCAATTGGTTCACGATTTGCCTTAGCATCAGCTCTCGTTGGCTAAGGACAAATCGCCTATCTATGCATTTTCTAGCAACCTAAAACACTTTTGATGATTAGATTAAACCTATAATCAGATGATAAATGGCCAGTTTAACATAAGCAGTAAACATAACAATAGATAGAGATATCAAAGAATAACAATCCTATTTGTGTCTAGCTCATTGATCCATGATCCATAACACTCTAAACCTAACAAGTGACTACTCAGCCAGGAACAGGGAAATCATAGAAATAACAGATGAAGAAAACATGTTGAATCAAAAAAGAAATAAGATAGGGTTCAGGATTCTTCTCAAGAGTGTAGAGATCCTTCTCCCTTTAAAAAGTAGCAAATCCAACAATCTGAAAAACTCTAGAGTTATTTCTCTTTGTAAAATAGCGTAGTCAAATATAAAAAAACAGAAAAAGGAGTTATATCCATGTCCCTGGCGGCTGGGAGAGAAATATGAGGTAATTAGGGCAAATCCCGAAATAAGTTGTAGTTTCTTTTAAAATATCGGCCGCTGGAACAGGAACTCGGGTTGCTCCACTCGATCGGAAACAGTCATCAAGAGTGGTCTGCGTGAAAATCACCAAATTTTACTATTTTCTGCCACTTTTGTTCTAGCTGGTCCATCTCTCATCCAATGCAACTCTAGACCTGTCATGATTCGAAAAGGACTAAAATGACTCGATAAAGACTCAAAAAAACTTTAGAAAAACATTGTTAAAATATGCCAAAAACATCATATATCAATTCCCCCAAACTTAGATCCTTGTTTGTCCTCAAACAATGTCAAGTATCAAGAATATGGATAAAAGTTTGAAAGTGTGGGAACTCTCATATTCTCAGCAACCATACTTTAACCACGAATCTCTGAACCATACAAGCAGTAAAACTATGACAACACACCCTTACTAAAACCCTACTGACTGCTGTTCAAGATCGGCTCCATACTCTATATCTCAGACCTGCAAAAGTTACACTTTCCAGAAAAAGCTCCTTACATTTAATTAAGAGTAGCGTGAGCTTCTTATCACATGCACTAGTCAAGGAAAATGGTCTAGGTATTGAACAAGCTATTTGATGGTGGAGTTAAGAGTGTTTAGGGGCTACCATGTTTTTGTAGAAGATGCAGGATATCACACAAAACTGTAAGAGATGACGGATCCATTGATGTCTACAGCCCCTACTCGTTTTTGCTTTCTCCCTGGAACGACTGTTCTGCTCTGTCTGGAACAACTATCTGACTACTCTGATCATTCGTCTGCTTTTCATACCCCACTCTTTTGCTCAACCTTCCAAGTGGCTCATGTTTCTTTGATTTCTTCCCCTTCTCCATCACCTTATACTAGTTTTTTTTTAAGACTGATATGGTGATGTGACAAGAAGGAGGTAATACATGATGATTCTGAGTGCCACTGGTGGTTCTGATTTCGTAACCATTCTGATTCTCCACCCCTGCTCTTGCGCAGTTCTTTGGTTATGGAGCGGTTGTTCCCTTAATCTACTTGTTCTCCTTTCTGACTGAATTTCTGTAGCAGTAACGAGTAAGAGGCTGCGTCGATCCTTTCCTCTCCGACTTTTTTGCACATATCTGCACATATGACACTGAAAAACAAATGCATGAAGGTGGAATAAAGGCTAAGGTGCAGGGTGGGAACTGGTTAGAGATGAGCTAACCAATCAGGATCAACAAGATGGATAAAAAGGATAAGAAATCCTGAGTGTATTCTCGTTTCCCTGATCTAATGCCCATAATAAGAAGAATTGCAGTCAAGATTAGGTTCAAGTTAAATGGAGCTAAGTCTTTCCAGTGTAACCTCAATAAGATGAAATCTTATGGAGAACCAAATGAGATAATGTCAGGGTGTTCCAGGTCCACATGTGTGTCTTTCGCCACTGCAAGGGTCACTGAATAAGATAACTAAAGCACGAGGTGGTCAGTGATCAACACAGAATAAGGTCCTAATTTCCACAAATTTTGACTCACTCAATCACAAAAATTGACTCAACTGACTCAAAAGAAAAACAAAAGAAACAAACGAGTTAGTAAACGACGAAAATCCTCCCCCATACTTACTTCACACCGTACCTGGTGTGAAAATAAATCAGAGAGAAGGTGAAAACACAAATAAACATTTTTATTTTGGTCAAGATACTTACCTGAGTGGAGCGGGCGCTCCATGAAAATTCTGGGTGTTCTATCGTCAGATGATCGCCTGGAACAACTGCTCTTTTCAGAGGGCAGGTTGTTCCATCGCTGTAACCCAAAATTTTTGAAGTATATCGGGTTTTTTTGTTTTTTGACCTGAGACTCAATAAACTAAAACAAAAAATAAGTAAACAAAAACAAAACTAACTTATATTTACACTTACCAGTGGGTTGTCTCCCCCCAAGCGCTTGGTTTAAGTCACTAGCTTGACTTGATGACATGGATCAGTCAGGTTGATCATGATGGCTTGTTCCAAAACAAGTACCACATTCAGACATGTTCAGCTTTAGAACTCTGCTCAGGAATCCCTTCCCAGCAGCTTCTTCTTTCTCTTTCAGCTCACTTGTGAGAATAACTCTAACTTTAGAGAATGGTTTAGAGGTACCCTTGCACTTTACCTCATATTCAATGGATTTCTCATCACACAGCGAGGTATCAAAGTCATTGTAAGATCACCCTTGACCCTTTTCTTCTGAACTTTTTCTTTCACCTTTGACTTCCCACTGAGTTTCTTGGTACCAGTGTGAGGATCTCCATCCAGGACTTCCTTGATCTCACTCTTATCACCAAACTCCTTCTTAAGAATAATTTCCGGATGTTCTCTACTTAGCACTGAGATGCAAGAGGCGTATCGGATTTGTGATCTGGTTGGGATAGTCTTGTAGAAAACCTTCTTATTGATGTTGGAGAAGAAGACTCTCTTATTAGGCAGATCGACAATTTCTCCCACTGTAGCCATAAATGACCTTCCAAAAATTAAGGACATCTCATGATCCTTGCTCAACTCAACAATTTGAAATTTGGTATGGAGCACACAGTCCCCAACCTGGACAGGAAGATTGCGAATGGCTCCATAAGGGACTGCCATGGAAGAGTTTGCAAAAGCCAGCTTCACGTGAGAAGGCTCAACATCCACAATTCTCAGCTCGTCTACAATTGCCCTTGAGACAATGTTCACACTAGACCCAGAGTCACAAAGAGCTTCCTTGAATTCTACTCCAGCAATAGAACAAGGAAAAACAAACTTTCCAGGGTCATCAACATTAGGCAATATCTTCAGTGGTGGTGTCAATGCTTCAGTAAAGAAAGCTTTAATTTCCTCCTGAGTTTCTATGCAATTTTTGAAGAACATGTGCAATGGACGAATCTTTCAAGCTTGTTCAAATGAGATATTTTGAGGAAGTCTTCTCACCATCTTCCTAAACCCAGCCAGCTTCTCTGCACTAATGGGATCCATCAGATGTTTAGGTGGAATCGGATAAGAAACCTTAAGAACATAAACTCGCTATGGTGGAATCTCAGTAGGTTTGTCGGGAACAGTCGCTTCAGAGCTAGCAGATTGCTCTGTTCTCTCTTCTGCGCCTGGAGCAGTCTCAGCAGACAATTGCTCTGGTTCCTTTCCCTCAGTTTTCTCACATCTCAGCTCTGTTGCATTACAGTGCTCAACCCTAGGATTCATCGCACTCGTTCTAGGAAGCATACCTTGCTGCCTCTTAACACTCTCAGCTGTTTGAGCAAGCTGAACATCAATCCTCTTTATGTGGTTGCTCACATTATCATACTTTGTATTCAGCTCGGTGAACATGTTTTCCATCCTGGTGTTGATGTCTGTAGAAACCTTATTTAATGCCTTGCCCTGAATCTGCATACCCAGCAACAGCTGCTGCATCATCATACTCAGACCCTTCAGCTCATCTGGTTGACTGTTCCCGGTAGCTAAAACAGCTTGTTGATTGCTTTGTGGTTGTCGCTGGTTCTGGTTCTGAATCTGCCCTACCGTAGCTTGCTCCATGCTGAAGACGTGTCCTTGGTTGTTTTTTAGTAGCTGATCAACCTTGGCTGTAAGCTCATCTATCTTCTGGGTTTCGACACTGTTCCCTCTCTTGGAGTGGTCGCTCTCTTGACTCTCATTGACTGAGCAAGCTGCCATGTTCTCAATCAGCTCAAACGCTCCATCAGTTGTCTGAGTCATGAAGTCTCCATTGCTCGCAGAGTTCATAACACTCCGGAATTTCCAGTCAACTCCATCATAGAAAATGCCCAGGAGGTAATCATCATCAAATCCATGGTGGGGGCATTCTCTGCGGTAGTCATTGAAACGCTCCCNGGTGCGATCATACCAGCACTAATGCACCGGATCCCATCGGAACTCCGTAGTGAAGCGTGCTTGGGAGAGAGTAGTACTAGGTTGGGTGACCTCCCGGGAAGTCCTTGTGTTGCACCTCTTTTTATTTTTTATTTTTTATTTTCTGCCTAAAACGAGTCTAAACTTGGAAACCTCATAACTTTTGAACGGTGAGGAACAACGTCGCCCATAGCACCATTTCGGAAAGGCCCATAAACCATAAAGGCCGGTGAAAAGACGGCGCAATTTTTCGGGCCCAAATTCAGCCGGTTTGACCTTCAAAAGGGCTGCAGGAGGTTACTGGCCGTAAAAAAGGACCCCAGTCGGATTTTCAAAGTGTTTTTGATGCTTTCTTAACACCATTAACCTCGATGCACTCTTTCGCTGGAAAAAATCAGAAAATCATGTGGGTCCCACGGCCTTACACTTGGATTGGCCGAAACAAAGGATATATGGAAACGCGAGTGATGTACTAACGGGTGCGATCATTCCAGCACTAATGTACCGGATCCCATCAGAACTCCGCAGTTAAGCGTGCTTGGGCGAGAGTAGTACTAGGTTGGGTGACCTCCCTGGAAGTCCTCGTGTTGCACCCCTTTTTATTTTTTATTTTTTATTTTTTATTTTTCTGGTTAAAACGAGTCTAAACTTGGAAACCTCATAACTTTTGAACCGTGAGGAACTACGTCGCCCATAGCACCATTTCGGAAAGGCCCAAAAACCGTAAAGGGCGGTGAGTAGACGACACAATTTTCGGGCCCAAATTCAGCCGTTTTGACCATCAAAAGGGCAGCAGAAGGTTACGGGCCGTAAAAAAGGATCCAGTCGGATTTTCAGGGTGGTTTTGATGCTTTCTTAACGTGATTAACCTCGATGCACTCTTTCGCTGAAAAAAATCAGAAAATCACATGGGCCCCACGGCCTTACACTTGGATTGGTCGAAACAAAAGATATATGGAAACGCGAGTGATGTACTAACGGGTGCGATCATACCAGCACTAATGCACCGGATCCCATCAGAACTCCACAGTTAAGCGTGCTTGGGCGAGAGTAGTACTAGGTTGGGTGACCTCCCGGGAAGTCCTCGTGTTGCACCCCTTTTTATTTTTTTATTTTTCCGCCTAAAACGAGTCTAAACTTGGAAACTTCATAACTTTTGAACCGTGAGAAACTACGTCGCCCATAGCACCATTTCGGACACTTCATGAGGGCAGAACAGCAACACAACCGACGAAATCAAGAGCCAAACCGAAGGAAAAATTTGGTTCGAGATCTCGGTGCCGATCCACATTTTAGAAAAACCCGACGACGACATTCCTACTCCCCAGGTCACGAAGTACAACCTAAACGCAAGACTTCCTAGCGCGAAATTCTCCAACTTCAAGCGAAAAAAAATGACCAAAATTCGCGAGCTTCTAGAGAAACCGATTCAGAAAAAAGACGTAATGCAGACTCTCAATCGCAATCTGTCTGGGGGCAGAGATATTACCAACCAGCACCGATTAAGAGGTGGAATTTCCCGGCCCACAACGAGGGTACAAAACGGATCGACTTCATTTACGGAGGCTCTAAGTTCTGCAACTCAGTCAACTCAATCAAAGCATACCAACGGAGAGAAGAAAACAACGTAGGAATTAGAGAACCCTTGACAGGTCCCGTCACGAAATCACCTTCAACGAAAACGAAACCGCAACCTCGATAAACCACACGACGACGCTCTCGTGATACGAATCGACGTCGGTGGTTGCGAACTATCCCGAGTAATGATCGACACCGGAAGCTCGGCCGACGTCCTCTTCTACGAAGCGTTTAAGAAAATGGGATTCACTAAAGCACTCCTAAAGCAAGAGCGAACCCCCCTCATTGGCTTCGCAGGAGAGACCACCTACTCTCTCGGATCGATCGAGCTCGCGGTAACCGCTGGAGAAGTCAGAAAAATCGTAGAATTCATCGTGATAGACCGTCCAGCCCCATTCAACGCAATCCTTGGTAGTATACAGCATGAACGCAATTTCTTTGAAATATCACCAATGCCTGAAATTTCCAACGTCAAATGGAGTCGAAACTATCAGAGGAAGCCAGAAGAACTCCAGGACATGCTACCTCGCAAGCTTTAAAGACATCGAACAACAACCTTAATCACACAACCAAAGTTAACGACAGACGTACCTATGTACACGAACCATCGAACAACCGACCCTTTCCCTGGGAAAATAATCGAACTACGTTATGACTTGATCCCTCGACGAGGGTACGTAGGCAACTCACGACATGAGTTCAGTCTCCTCCCACCTACAGAACTCAAAGCGGGCGTATCGCAACACCCGAAGAACAGCAGCTCGACAATATCAAAATCTGCTTTCTTTCATAAAATATGTAATGAAACAGAATCCGACATCTTAATGAATACAGTTCTTAAACGTTCGAACACATCAGATTTCTCGTATCAGAAAATCGCATAACTCCACAGTTGACCAAAAACCAGGACCCTGATCAAGTCCTCGGTCGCGGCCGACTCCGCCAACAAGCGCGACAAAATTAACTAACAAAATCTTTTGTTACATCAAAACTGTCGATAAAAATATCTACAACAAATCGACACATGACCCCAAAAGGTCGGCCTCGCACAAAACATAAAGTGGCGACAAACAAATCGGGACCCACGATCCCTTCTTTATTAAATAAAAAAATAACAATTAAGCGACAAAAGCAGAGGGAAAAACAAAAGGAAAAATCTCAAAAAATCTATTCCTCGATGCCGAATTCACTGTCCTCAAACCGGTCATCCGAGCACTTCGCCGCGTTATCTGTCGCAGAAGAAACCTTAGCAAAGAAATCCTCTGGCAGATCCTCCGAAATCTGGGGCAGGTCGAGCTTCCCGATAGAGAAATCTGAGGTCGCCATCACATCGACTTCGGACCCAAGCTCGACCTCCTTCGCTCGAAGCCGCAACAACTCGTCTAAAGCCAGGAGATTGTTGTTCATAATATCCTTCAAGAGATCTATATTGGCCACAAATTCCCGAAGACGAGCCTCACAATCAGTCGGAGCCTTCTTCCTTTCCCATTTCTCCTTCAGAGANGTATTTTAAAGATTCTATGTATTATTAGTCTTAATAAAATACATTTAATAAGATTTGTAAGTGATGGTCCAAATTAAAAAAAAATCACACATGAAAGAAGTCATAACTTCTATTTTAATATATAAGATGTGTCTATCAATTTTTAAAACATAATAAGTATACGGTATATTTTTTCATTGAATAGATAATTTCAAACTTTTACATGTATTTGTATCTTCTTCTATATATATAGTTTCGGATTATTATTTCATTATTAAAATCGTAACTATATATATATATTAGTAAAATATTGTTTATTGTCATATTCAAAAATATTGTAACATTTCACAAATTTAGAAAGTTTTTAAAAAATTATACTTTTCGCTTCATAGATTTATATTATCGAGTAAATAATTAAACATTTAGTTTTTGTTTAATTTTTAAAATAAACTATATAGTTAATTTGTTTTCATTGGTTTAAGTTGTAAAGATTAATCATTGTTAGATAATAAGATTTTTTTATTTAAAAAATAATATTTATAATTTTAAAAGTTAACATCGACACATATTTAAATAATTAACATATGAAGGTATAGTATTACAACATTAAATGATATTTATTTAATTTATACTATCAATGAATCCAATGGATCATCTATTGTTTAAATTCAATTATTGATAGCCCAATAAAAATTTGTGGTATGCATAAAATTAAAATGATAAGATTACAGATTAAATGTAACATGACTTTCTAGGAATAGGTCTATTAAGTCCATTTTTTTTAAAAATCACACATGAATCAAGGTTGTGACTTCTGTTTTAATATATAAGATTTATATTATCGAGTAAATAATTAAACATTTAGTTTTTGTTTAATTTTTAAAATAAACTATATAGTTAATTTGTTTTCATTGGTTTAAGGTAGTAAAGATTAATCATTGTTACATAATAAGATTTTTGTTATTTAAAAAATATATTTATAATTTTAAAAGTTAACATCGATAAATATTTAAATAATTAACATTTGGAGGTATAGTATTACAACATTAAATTATATCTATTTAATTTATAATATCTATGAATCCAATGGATCATCTATTGTTTAAATTCAATTATTGATAGCCCAATAAAAATTTATGGTAGGTCCAAAATTTAAATGATAAGATTATAGATTAAATGTAACATGACTTTCAAGGAATAGGTCCATTAAGTCCATTTTTTTAAAAATCACACATGACTCAAGGTTGTGACTTCTGTTTTAATATATAAGATGATCTATACAATTAAANGACCCTTATGTACTGGAACGGGATCAAACGTGTTCTTCGTTACCTACAAGGAACGAAAGACTTGGGTCTGTTTTATACTAACCATAATAAGGATGGTTTAGTTGGTTTTGCTGATGCTGGATATCTATCAGATCCACATCAAGCTCGATCACAAACAGGATATTGTTTTTACACATGGAGGTACAGCCATATCATGGCGTTCCATGAAACAGACCATCGCAGCCACATCATCCAATCATTCGGAAATATTGGCCATTCATGAGGCCAGCCGTGAGGTTGTTTGGTTGAGATCGATGATCCAATATATCCGATCAGATTGTGGGATGGTCGAGTGCAAAGAGCCGACCATTATCTTTGAGGACAATGCGGCTTGCATTGCTCAGCTCAAAGATGGTTATATCAAAGGGGATAGGACAAAACATATTTTGCCTAAGTTCTTCTTTACCCACGATTTGTAAAAGACCGGAGAGGTCAAAGTGATCCAAGTACGATCTAGTGATAACTCGACCGATTTATTTACTAAGACACTTTCGACCTGTACATTCAGGAAGCTCACGCATCAAATTGAGATGCGTAGGATGAAAGACCTCCACTGAGGTTCTCATCAGGGGGAGTAGTACGTGTTGTACTCTTTTTCCTTCATCATGTTTTTGTCCCACTGGGTTTTTCATGATAAGGTTTTAATGAGGCAACATTAAGCGTATTACAATCCATGTATGGTTATGGCATCCAAGGGGGAGTGTAAATCAATTGATGGATGTCCATAACCGGCTCAGTCCATAAACCGGCCCGGTCCATAAACCGGCCCATCCGCAGGAGAGAGAGAGAGAGGAGAGAGAGTCGGCCTATTGAGGAGAGAGAGAGGCGGCCACATATCATGTTTTTTTTTCCTTGTATGATTAGGATTTCCTTTCTTTGTAATCTTTCCATATTATGTATTAGTAGTTTTTCCTAATCCTAGTTGATTTAGGTTTTGGATACTTTTCTTTTTACTTATCTTGTAATCCCCTATATAAAGAGAACACTTATTCATTAATAAGATACAGAAACATTCACCTTTAAATCTATTGTTTCACAACAGAAATATTTTTCTCCTCTAATTTTTATATGGAACCTTTGTTCCTCTAATTTGGAACGTTCGACCCAAAAAAAAAAACCGTTTGTTCCTCTTTTTCAATTATTTTTTTTTCAATTCATTTTTTCAAATAAATTTTTGTTTAACATTTTTTTCCATATATTCCATTCAATAAATGGTCACCGAGTCAAAATATGTATAGTATTTTTTTTGGTTAATCTTGGGATATCCCAAGTTTATGGAAAGATCCAGACTAATCCTTAAAAAGAGGTTCGGTCCATAAATATGTATAGTTTTGAATAGGGATGTCAGAATGGGTAAACCAACCCAAACCAAACCATATCCAAATGGTTTTAAGCTTATATGGGTTATGGTTTTAACCAATCTATAACTCATTTAAGTTAATGAGTTAATGGTTTTAATGGTTAACCCATGAACAATAATTTTATAGCTTAAATGATTACTAAGTAAAAATATTATTTTGGGACTGAAAACAAAAAGAATACTTAGACTTTTGATAAATACAATTATACGGTTTTGGTGTTAGAAACAATTTTATTATTTTAGTAGGGAAGATAATTTTGTGATTTTAGTGAAAAAACTATATTTAACATTTTGGCGGAAAAACAAGATTTTATGTTTTAAAGGAAATACAATTTTACGGTTTAGGCGAGAAAACACAGTATTACGGTTCTGGCCGAAAATACAATATTGCGGTTTTGGCGGGAAAACAAATTTTTGTGGTTGTGACGGAAAACACAATTTTTACCGAAAAACACGACTGTACGGTTTTGGCAGGAAAACTCAATTTTACGATTTTGACGGGAAAATCGATGTTGCAGTTTTGGTGGAAAAACTCAATTTTACGTTTTTGGTTGGAAAACTCAATTTTGTCGTTTTGGCGGGAAAATCAATTTTCCAGTTTTGGCGGAAAATTTTAATTTTACGGTTTTGGCAGGAAAACTCATTTTTGCGGTTTGGCGGAAAACACGACTTTGCCGTTTTGGCTGGAAATTTTGATTTTACGGTTTTGGCAGGAAAAAACGACTTTGCGGTTTGGCGGGAAAACTTGATTTTACGGTTTTGGCAGGAAAACACGACTTTGCGGTTTTGGCGGGAAACACAACTTTGCGGTTTGGCAGAAAAGCTTGATTTTATGGTTTTTGCGGGAAAACTCGATTTTACGGTTTTTGCGGGAAAACTCGATTTTACGGTTTTTGCGGAAAACTCAATTTTACAGTTTTGGCGGGAAAATACGACTTTGCTATTTTGCAAGAAAATACGATTTTCTGGTTTTGAGATTTAGCGTTTTGATGAAAAAATCCAATTTAGAGTTTTGGTAGAAATTTTGATTTTATGATTTTGGCAAAATTTATGGCTAAATTTGGCTTATTAAAAACTGAATATATAATAGTTTTATATATATGAAAAATTGGGTGTTGACAAAATTTATATTTATATGTGTGTGTGTATATGTGAATAATTGGGTTAGATTTAGTTTATTAAAATTTAGTTATATATATGAAAAAATAAATAAAATTTGGTGTAGTAAAATTGGTTTAGAAATTTAGTTTGGTTATTTTTTGTTTATATATTTGATTTTAGTTTTTGTTTGTTATATTTTTTTATTGGTTTGGTTACGGATAACTCATTATCCATTACAATCCAAACCATTTTAACTTAATCCACTAAGTTGATTAACCCATTTAATCCATTTGTACCCAATTATTCTATCCATTAAGATACATGGTTTGGATTGGTTTGGGTTGACCCATTAACTCTTACTCATTTTGACACCCCTAGTTTTGAATCAACCTATATAAGAATATTGTTTTATTCCACTAAAATGTAAATACTAAAAGTGGACAATAAATTCATAAATTTTGATCTAATCCATCATTTTTTTTTCAATCTGAAAATTTTAGATATCTACATTTGTATGAATCAAATTAAATATTAATATCAAATAGCTTTTAGAAATGAAACAAAGCACATTTCAAATTCAATATCCCAATNATATTGATTTTATCGGAGGATATTTGACATAATAGCAGAACAAATCAAATAATAAAAATTTGATTCAGACAATACTAAACGGATCGTATATGTGCATTTCGACTTGTAGAACGCTTTCTCTCTCTTTCCCCTGTTCTCCCTTTAATATCTTTTATAGAGGTAACGATGAGAGACGTTCATGGTTGCCGGTTTCTTCTCCGGCTCTGACTCCCGGTGATCGGGTTTCGACTCCGGCAAGGGGCGGCTTCTCCCGCGACGACTTGGCCGACTTCTCTTCTGGCAAGCGATGGCTCCTTCAGACTTGCTTGGCTGGCTTTGTCTCCGGCATGCGATGGCTTCCACAGCACCGTTCATGGCCGGCTTTTCGTCTAACTTTCACCGCTCATCTCCGATGTCTGTTATTGTTCAGATCCGGTTTTTTAGTTTTTCTCTCTTGAGCGTTTACAAATCTATCGCCGTTGTCGTTTGTTTTGGTCTCGAGCTTCCTGTCCCGGTGTATTCCGGTGGAGTGCTCGATTAGACATCCGACAGTGATCTCCGAGCCGGTGAAGTCGACGGCGTCTCTGCTTCTGAGCCACCTGGTTCTCCTTTGCTTACGGCAAAGCACGTGGCTATGTGCTGTCCGGCGGAGATGCATCCTTCATCATTTGGGCTTTTATGGTTGGGCTGTATGATGTGCCCCTCTTTTATATTTTCGTCTGGACCTTGTTCTGTTAGACATCTTTTTCTTGTTCTTTTGTACTTTGTTGACTGTTTGGTCATAATTAAACGAGATGACAAAAAAAAAAAACGGATCGTATATAAAGCTTCAAATTCTGGAGATCCGTTTTGCGACCATCCCTAGTAAATAAAGAGACTTGGGGGTGAAGCTAAGGCTACAACTGGTCGCCGACAATTACGAACCACACAATATTACAAAAGTATACTTAACCGAAGGTTCTCGCAATGGTGATGAAATGTCAACGCAATACAATCGTCACACTAAGAAGAATGTAACATGACCAATGAAAAGCAGTCAATGGCTTAAACCGAAAAATAACCCAATCAAAAATTTAAAGTTTGCATAAATGGCTTTAGATTTTAGTCAGAAAATATAAATAACGCTCACCAATGTGTTTCACTTAATCTACTAGATTATGCGGTATATATTCTCTTAAATACCACATTTTATATTTTGTTTCCAATTTATCAAAATTATATTTTAATTTGTAAATAACATATATGAAGGATTTTGACAAATTTTGAAGTTTTTGAATCTTTGGAAACAATGATAGTATTTAAAAAAGTTACGGAAAATCTAAGTATTATCAAAGTTGCATTTTTAAAATTACCAAGAAGAGAGTGGTGATAGATCTATTTCAAATACATTTGATTGATTATAATTTATAATTGACAAGAAAAATATTTGATTGATTATATCTCGACTGTCGAATCTAGAATAGTATTACGTAAAAGTGATTATTACATTATGAGAAGAAAACGATAGAAATATCCACATCCCTGAATCTTATCACAAGTCAAGTTGTTGATATATTATATACTTTAATTAGAGGCTAATCCTGTTTTCAATAGGCCATTTAAATAAATAGAGTACTAAGAACAAATAACGACACATTTACCGAAAGCTTTTTCTTTAATATTTTTGTCAAAAGAAAAACAGAAAAAAGTAAATAATATTTGAAAATATCCAACAAAAGAAAAAAAAAAGTAAACGCGTAGACAGATGGCGACATGAGAAAGAGAGAGTGGAGAAGAAGAAAAGAATTACGATCAAAGAAATACGACATCTTTCTCGAGACGTTTTCACATTACAAACTCAAAGCAAAAAAAAAAAAAAAAAAAAAAAAA
>QGKV02000649.1:4034082-4054987 GCA_003260655.2 Brassica cretica | reverse complement strand
GTTCTTAGCAGAATATAAGAACTCGACTCTTAACTTTTTCACTTTTAACTGAAAAAGTTAAGAGTCGGCTCTTAAATCTCTTATTTAAGAGCCGACTCTTAGCATTTTCAGTTAAAAATTAAGAGTCGGGTTCTTATATTCCGCTAAGAGTCTTGTTCTAAGAACCCCGTTAATGATGCTCTAACTAGTTACATGTAATTATATCTTCGTGGCCCATAAGAATATCAAAAATTATAAACATATCAAATGTATTATGCATAAAGAAAAGAAGGTTCACGCGTTTAGCTTTGGCCTTTAGGTGAATGAATGAGAGAATCGTGTATCGTTTCGTTGAACTTGAAAGGGACAACAAGACATACTGTCACTGACATTGACATTGACCTTTTTGTTGGGACAGCAAATGCCACAACTTGTCTCCTTCAGACTCTAGGTCGGTCCTCAAACTCGATTTTCGATTGAGTTAGTTGTAATTTATACTTGCACCCTTTATTAACGATTTCTATTTAATATATAGTTTGCATGTGTACACTCTCTTGAAGATTCACACGTCAAGCAAGATCGTGCAACTAGCTTAACGGCTACTAAGATTTTCACCCATACGATCAAATCTTAGAATGAATAGTAACCATCAAAATCAATATTCAAAAAATCACTAGAAACTACATTTATATGGGATTATTAATTAGGTGAAAAACTAGACCAGTTTTTGAATGGCTAGACCGATTTTTCAAAAAACCATTCTGAAAATATTGTTTTGTTTTGGTCCGAATTGCCTAGACCAGGCAGACGTTTAGGCGCGACCGATTTTTAAAAACATTTATCAATATCAGTCAAAATGGTATACTCTTTTGTTAATCGAAGAACCCAAAATGCATGTGCAAGTCGCATTGTCTGCTCATTTTAGGTGATTAAACATACCTAAAATCTAACCACAGCATTAAATCTTCTCAACAGCACCTATAAACCGGTCTTAATCAAAATTCAAAACTGAACAAGAATTAAATGATATAACTCTTATGCTCTCTTTATATAGAGAAAAAACAGTCCTCAATGTCGTATGCAGCTCTTTAGAGTCAGCTCTAGAAATAATATAAAAAGGATTACGATTCATAGAAACAATAGATTTGGCAGCCTTCACAACAGAGCCACTCTCATTTTATTACCCTATCTACTTCCTGCATCGTATACTTCTGAAGACGCCTCCCTTGGTGTAAAAACCCCCTCCCCTCCCTGAATTTTAACCACCGAGAGACGCATCAGAACATGTTGCAACAGAAGTGATTAAGTTATAGGATTCTTACACGTTGCCATATTTCTCATTGCTGTTTCTTATGGAACAACTTCATCAGAGATAACAGCCTTTCCCAAATAAACCTGTTGCATCTCCTCTTTCCAGATCTGCATCAACTTCCATAAATCAATTTGTTTTCCAACAAAAAGAGATTAAATTTTGTGTAGAGATATCAAAGTTAGTGAACCCTTACCGTGTCACGGAACTCCACCCTTATGTGAGGTACATTTGTTTTGTGAATGTCATTTCCATCAGGTCCTCTTTTGTAGTAGTCTTTTCCAATCCAGTGCGACTTTAAAACATATGTCAAAGAATCAAAACTAATCAGCAGACAGGAGAAGAGACAAGTACCTGATACTATAGTCTATGGGTGTGATATAACAAGTACCTTGAGGGCATGTGAGAAACCTGACTGATACACTGAGTTACGAGCTATCTCGCACAAGTCACACGAACTCAGCTTCCAAACCTGAAAATTCCAGTTTTAATCTTTAGTCAATACATCAAGGACTTAGATCTAAAGATGATTAACTTTCATTGTCTATGATGTGTGACAAGACTTACCGAGGCAGCAATGCTGTACTCTTCCACGAGAGGTTCTTTAGTCAAGTGAATCTGAAGGGGATCATCCGTGGACAGGGAAACATTGAGACCTCTTAAGAAAAACACAGGAAACGGGTTTCTGTGGTAGTCTAGAAACAGAGAGTTGTTGCTCAGTGGAGACATGGCCAGACCAATCTGTCAAAAGAAAGTCCAGTCAGATATTCTTAGGACCAGACACAATAATACAAGCAAGCAGTCTCTGCAAACCTGGGCGAGGTAGTAAAGATACTGAAGCACAGGAGACTTTCGTAGATTGATTCCATGAGCGATGCTGTGGCATGTGAGGAATGTAGCAGCCAAGTGGTCAATGTCACCAGCCTGAAAATTTGTACACATCTTAAACATCCATTGAACTGAAAGTGAAAACACACAAAGGAATAAGTAAGTTACCTCCCCAGAATGTGGCCGTAGTGTGATCGTTGTCATGCCCTTTGACTCCCGAAGCTGGATTAAAAAAAATAACAACTACTCCATATAACAAAGTTTTGGAATCATAATGTTAGTTGCAGCCTTGCAGCAGAGATGACGAATGGTACCTTGTTTAGCACATAGAGATTAGCGTAACAGTAGTAGACATAGTACGAAAAGGCAGGATTAAATGCGTTAGTCCATTGAGCTGGAGTGGGCATGTGTTTCGTGGGACGTCTCTCAGGTTTGCTTTCATCATCGACCAAATCAAATCCAACAACCTGTAATACCAAACAAGAAACCACCAATCAATCAAATAAACAAGAAACAGCAACTTTTTAGTAGTTCTGATAGATAAATGGATGCTAACCTGCTTCAAGAAAACATGGAGCTGGGGATGCGAATCCGGATCTACCGTGGCTTCAAACAAGGGAATGAATATATTGTCAAGGATATTCTGGAACGATGTCACAATACCCATGTCCTTGTAGATGTTGTACAAGCGTGGGAGCTAGTGAGCATACAGACATAAAAGTATAAGTTAGTTAGCAGTCATGTGACAAAGAGAGACGCATAAGAATCAAAAAGATAGCTAACCTGGATTAACCAGACAACGTTCTCACTGTATAAATCATTGTTCACAATCCAACTAGCCAGCTGGTCCCACTCACTCATTTTTCTGCCGTATATAGATATTCTGTACTCAGCCATCTGCAGTGTCAAAAGTTACCTCATCAGGTTCTTATTAATTATCATACATTTGACTGTAACTACTAGAGATGAACGTGGGAGTTTACCTGATACTTGCTAGCTTCAAGGTCAGAGAAAACTTGTTTGGTTATCTCACCAAGAAAACGACCTTAATCCAAAAACAAAAGACATGTCAAAACTCAAAACTGCATACCTTGACGCGTCAACTGAACAAAAAATGGTGCTAAGAGGGACAAAGATATTTTAAATACCTTGGATGAGATTATCCTGTTTAAGGAAAATTTCTCTAAGCCTACTTTGACCACATGGATTATACTTAAGGTTGAACTTGTCAAAGCGATGAAAGGTGCTCTTATCAGCGTGCACATCCAAAAGGTCCACGTTAAGATCATATCTGCGAAAGGAGAAAAGGAGTAATTTTAACAATCTTGCAATTGGAATGTTAGATTGACTTGTAATAGTTATTAATATTGGGAATGTAAATTACCCAGTCAGATCAAGGCTCTCAAAAACTTCTTTCAAGGTCAAATAGGTTCCATCTCTAAATATGACAACCTGCATAGAGCAAAAAGGTTATCATACCTGCAAAACAGTAAATCATATGATGGCTCCAGTAGTTACCTCATCAGGTTCTTTCCTGAGCTTCGACTTGATAAACCTTAAGAGGTGTTTCTGGTTCATGCAAGCTGAATGATGAACATGAGTGTCGACTTTCCTAACGTTATAGAAATCACGATGCGGTGCACTTTTTTGGGCGAGGAACTCTTTATCCGCATTAAGCATCAAATGGAGATTAAATTTCTAAAACCCAAAAAAAGTCATAATGTTAACCAGATGAAACTTGCTTAGTGAAATTGATGCTTCTTTAAAAATAAAAATCTTACCTGTTCTAGGAGCACTAGACGACGGTGGCACAGAGTCCTCATGTTTCCAGCAGCTATGACTTTGAGTACGTGGTGCAAGTCAGTGAAAAAAGCTGTGGCATCAGCTACAGGGAAGAGCTCTTCTTTGACTGAGAATAGCGAAACAGAACACATGTCATTAAGGAATGTAACCAAATCAACTTCCAATATTTGTGATCTTACCATCTTTATTAGGAAACACGTGGACTACTCCATCTAGCATCTCAAAATGATGCTGCAGAAAAAAATTAGGGAAGTTAAATTTATCAGAATGCATAGCGAAGTTCCATGGAAGAACAAAGGAGAAAAAAGCTCACATCAGACTTTCCTTGAGGATAATGTGCAAATGGCTCTAAGTTAGGCTTTGGGGTACTAGGATCAGATATGACTTCTTTTTCCCATGGCGCAACTGTCTCTTGGAAGACATATCTCTTCCGCAGTTCAAGACATTCTTGAAGACATTTGTAGGCTTCAACCTCATCAGACGTTGGTACCTCTGAACACATCATGTGTAAAATCTCAATAAGAATGTTACAAGGTATTATTTTTTAAACTATGGTTTAGAGATTCAAATGTTCAGCTCCTACATAGAGTAAAGCTTTAACTAACCCTTTCTTAACTCACTTAAGACTAATAGTGAATATCTGTAGTGCCAGTTAACTCATTTCCACTATCAAATATATTAAACATGTCATGATTTGTGATAACAGGAAAAAAAAAAACAAGTAATGATTCTTACCAAGAGGAACATTAAGACGGACAAAGGTCTCTTGCTCCGGCTCTTTACGGAGAATATCAGCAGCAATAGGATCCGGCTGAACTCCATGTAGGTCACCAGACACACTGTGTGAACGAATCATGCTTGAAGCAGCCATAGATATTTGCTCTTCAGTTGCATCCGCAGGCTAAGAACAAGATTAAAGAAGTAAGTAAGCCTTTTGCTTTGCTCATTCAATCAACAAAAACAAGGATTGAATAAGAAACACTCACCAAGTCCCCATTAGTTTGCAAGTAAGAAGCATCCAAACCGGCAGTATCAGTCAAATTATCATCATCATCTGACTCTCCCATACTCTCAAAGGCACTCGCACTAGCAACAGGAGACTTGGGAGAGATTGGTCTAACAAAGCTTCCAGTTTTCCTGATACTATTAGTCCCATGTACAGAAGATCTCCCTGCACACATCATCACATACCATCAGAGAACCAAAACACACTAACCCACACAAAAAGTTTGGATCTTTATAAATAAATCACACTAAAAACTTATCTCCAAACTCTAATCTTATCAATCCACAACACTCAGAGAACCAAAAGACTCTAACCCAGAAATAAAAGTTTGGATCTTTTTCAGATAAATCAAACTAAAACTTATATTCAAACTCTAATATGATCAATCCAGGACACTCAAGAACCAAAAGACACTAAACCCAGAAATAAAAATTGGATCTTATTCCCAAACTCTAATATGATCAATCCAGGACACTCAAGAACCAAAAGACACTAAACCCATAAATAAAAATTGAATCTTTTTCCAATAAACACTAAACTCTAATATGATCAATCCATGACAAGTTCTCAATACCTTCAGATGGAGTATGAAGCCTAGGCAAACCAGGAGGAATCTCATCGACACAAACATGGCCGTTGGTACGCCCTGCATCACCGCCGCCGCCATCGGTGGCGGAGGTGAAGGGAGTAGCATCCGGAAGAGAAGCGGGGCTGAGTCCTTTCCTTCTGACTTGGCTCCGCCGCCTCGAAAGGCTCTGACTTTGATGCTGCGGCGAGTCTCCTCCTTCGGTGTTGTTGTTGGTGTCTTTCTTCTCTCTACCACGCTCGAGGACGAGATTCAGGGCCTTGAAGTGCATGAAGAACCCTGAAACAGCAACGAAGGAGGCGCCGAAGAGAGCCGCGAGGGCAAGTTGGTAAATATTGGGTTCCATGATGAAAACCAGACAGAATCTCTGTTTGTGTTTGTGTGTTCAGGTCAGAGTCAGTAAGCCACGGGTTTGGTTCGAGTGGCGATGGGATATTGATGGAGAGGAAAAAGGTTTTTGTTTTCAGATATTTATAGGCCCATCCAGCCACGCCACTTGCAGGCCTTTTTGGTCTTGATGAAAGTAAAACCTTTTTAGGGTAAATAATAATTTAAGTTAAATAAAAAAAAGTAAGTGGTGACACATAACAACTATATAGGACAAGTTTCAATTATTTCATACACTAACCTTTTTTATGATAAGGTTTAACACATACATCACCCCTGATCCTAAGGACAATTATGAAGAGTTTCATAGAGACTAGGGTTTTTGGAAGTGACGAGTCCATTCTAATCCAGAGAGAACTTGTAGGTTTAGCACAATAACACTGACAATTTAGTCAAAGGTATAGAAAATTAAGGTTTTACCGCTCACATGTCAAACAGTCTAGAGAGTTAGGAAGAGTGATTCGGTCATAATCCTAATAGAACTAAGGTTTAACGATGAAAGACCAATCATTACTCCAATTAGAAGAAGGAAGGTTTAACACTATCATCTAAAGCAAACAACTAGGTTATATATGCACATTACGTTTTCCCTGGCTAAATCGTTGTCATCCAACCAAAGCTTTGGCTACGGATAATATACTTATTTATTTAGCTATACTCTACCCTCAAAAGTTGATAGAGTTTATTCCATGGCATATTTGGTGGTGTACTTTTTTGGCAGCCAAGAAAAAGGAAGGGAGGGTGCAGACAGTAAATCTGCATCAAAGGGGAAAGAGGCTGAACAAATGGTTGCATCAAAAGATGCTCAAGAATGAGAAAGTTCTATTTTTATTAAGGAAGTTTTTCTATATACATGTGTTGTATAGCTTTGCTTTGTATCAGCTGGGTTTTCAGTGGCTCCCTTGTACGCTCATCTTTTTAGGCCATTTTATCACAAGAATATGGTTGGTTCAGTCTCCAAAGTTTTTCACATGAATAGTTAAGTTCAATCATCCAAACTATAAGAATGAGAACTAGTTTGTGTTGTGTTCAAAAAAAAAGAGAACTAGTTAAATATAGCGTAAGTTCTATTTTAACATATCCTCCACCACTAAGTTGCAAAATTATTTGGCAAATATAGAGTAATATTAGGACATATAAAACCTGAAGAGATTATATTCATTACAAACAAATCATAATGTAAATGAATATTTCTTCTGAGTTTAGTTTGCAAAATCACAAAATGGTTGTTAAAACTGCTATTACATCAGAAAAAATGAAAACTGAAGTTTTTACCTATACAGAACACAACTCTTTCATGTCTCTACAACACCAAAAGAAAAGAAAGATAAAAAGAAAAGAAAGCACATAAAGAGACTTTTATAAAACAATAGTGACACCTCTAGCACCATGAACATAAGAAGGATGAGCAGCTTCTTGATCTCTCTCAAACTGTTGCATCTGCGTTTCATGCCTCGTGGCATCGAACTTCTCTCCATCTCCCCAAAGAGCATAAGCTTCTTCTCCATGAGCAGCATCGTCTCCAATACCAAGCTCTTCCTCAGCCATTCTCAACGGTATGAACATCTTTACAGCAAGGAGTATGAGAGTCGTCGACACTACATTCCAGACAGTAATGAAGGCAGCTCCGACCAACTGTTTCAGAAACTGTTTGCCACCATTGCCGCCGTAGAAAGCTCCGTTGGTGTTCGGGACAGGAAGTAACAAGACGCAGAGATCAGGATGTGCGAACAAGCCTGTCAGTAATCCACCTAGTACTCCAGCTACTGCGTGTGTGTAGAATACCGCTAATGTATCATCTACCTGTTTATTTAATTCGATCAAAATAAACACAATCGTTATAGAACAAAAGAGTTTTTAACTTTTAAGGGTGAAGATAATTTACTTGTTGGAGGAGTGTAGATTTCTTGTGAATGATCATCATAGAGGCCCATGGAATTGATCCTGAGAATATTCCAATTATTATGGCCGCCCATGTTTGGATCAACCCTGCAATACATTTCGTCTGTTAGTATAATATAGCAACAGTGCCATGTGTTTCTGTTTGATTTTAACACAAGAGTCACCAACCAAACACACACACACACGTACCACTAGTATCTCTTATCCCTAATGTTTTTTGTAACTATCTTTGTAACCAATAAGATCTAATATTGTTTCTCACAAATTTTTTTTAATTCAATCAATAATGAACGACAGACTATTAACTGAGGTTAGAAGACTGGGACCTGCTCCGGGAGTGACGCCGGCGAGGCCAGTAACCATGCCTTGAATGGCTCCTATAACTGAAGGTTTGCCAAAGAAAATAACATCGAGGCAGGTCCATACGAGGAGGCTTGTGGCGGCAGAGAGGTTGGTGTTGAGCACGGCGATTGAGGAGGTTAAGTTGGCGGCGTAAGGAGCTCCACCGTTAAAACCGGACCATCCCATCCATAGAAGCCCAGCTCCGGCAAGCATTAGAAGAACATTGTTCGGTGGGAATCTTTCTCTGTCTGCCTGAGGCCGGGGTCCCACCTACAACATGTCACACATATTGATTTTAATTCAGTCTAAGTTATAATCAACTCAATATAAATAATTCAACAAGGTAGTAATATAGTCATGGCACGTGTACGAATCTGTTCTCGCCTATTGTTTGCTGACGATTTTCCCTTTTTCTTTTGCATAGTTATATTTATATATTATGTAGACTATTAATTTATTTTTGTTAGTGTGCCGATCAATCATTAAACTGATCTATAAATTAACTAAGAACCATGAAAATTGAATACGTAATCATTTTGAAAGAGAAAGCAAAACAAGACTTGGTAAATTGTGACGAGTCCACATCAAAATATACTTATTAGAAAAATTTCCGGCTCCATGAGGACCATGACCATGCCGTCTACCGTATATTTAGTTAAATTTAAATCCAATATTTTCAACAACCATCAATATACAAATATCTTGTTCTCCAATGTTACCATTTTTCCAACCCACTATTTTTTATTTATCTATATTATTATAAGGAAAGGAATCTTAAAAAATCTAATTATATAAGGTTGTTTGACCCTTTCATTTTTAACTTAACTTATTATAAACAACATATAATAACATTATTCAATAATACTCTTATACGTTATATGTAATCTACTATTGTTATCCATATTTTCGCTCAACGGTTATTGGTACACATAACATTTGTCCCCATAATACATACTTATTCCAATAAATTTTTAAATTTGTCTCGATTCTAATAACATCAGAAGACTAATATGATACATGAAACCGAAATAATATCATAGTCAAATATCAAAGTTCACCTAATATTAAAGTACAAACCTCTACAAATGAATTGTTCAGTTACACATGTTGATGGGAAACACAATGATAATTCGTAAAGTGATATCACCAATTTTCTTTATTAATGTATTTACGTTCGACGATTTCAGACTTGCAACTACATTCTTTNGTTCTCGCCTATTGTTTGCTGACGATTTTCCCTTTTTCTTTTGCATAGTTATATTTATATATTATGTAGACTATTAATTTATTTTTGTTAGTGTGCCGATCAATCATTAAACTGATCTATAAATTAACTAAGAACCATGAAAATTGAATACGTAATCATTTTGAAAGAGAAAGCAAAACAAGACTTGGTAAATTGTGACGAGTCCACATCAAAATATACTTATTAGAAAAATTTCCGGCTCCATGAGGACCATGACCATGCCGTCTACCGTATATTTAGTTAAATTTAAATCCAATATTTTCAACAACCATCAATATACAAATATCTTGTTCTCCAATGTTACCATTTTTCCAACCCACTATTTTTTATTTATCTATATTATTATAAGGAAAGGAATCTTAAAAAATCTAATTATATAAGGTTGTTTGACCCTTTCATTTTTAACTTAACTTATTATAAACAACATATAATAACATTATTCAATAATACTCTTATACGTTATATGTAATCTACTATTGTTATCCATATTTTCGCTCAACGGTTATTGGTACACATAACATTTGTCCCCATAATACATACTTATTCCAATAAATTTTTAAATTTGTCTCGATTCTAATAACATCAGAAGACTAATATGATACATGAAACCGAAATAATATCATAGTCAAATATCAAAGTTCACCTAATATTAAAGTACAAACCTCTACAAATGAATTGTTCAGTTACACATGTTGATGGGAAACACAATGATAATTCGTAAAGTGATATCACCAATTTTCTTTATTAATGTATTTACGTTCGACGATTTCAGACTTGCAACTACATTCTTTTAGAACTCTGCAACAGGATTTAGATTGATTCATAGTTATAGTTTGAATTACATCATTCTCATGCACTATTTGCTTACATGGCATATTACTTTTTTCTTATATTAGAGCTCTAATGTAGAAGACAATTGACAAACATACTACATTAGAAAAGGATTTTGGTGCAGCAAACTATTCAAGTGGACATAATAAAACCTTGAAACAAGTTCTCTGCGGTAAGTTCATGTCTTCCACATATGAGAATGATCTATACAATTAAAAATATAATTGTAGCAGATTAAATTGAATATATTAAAGTTCAAAATCATCAACTGCACATTTGAGAATATACTATCATATTCTCAGTATTTATTTACTAAATATTTTCTTAATATAAATCAATCATAGTAAAAAGAAATCTATAAAAAATATCACGGGTACATTTATACCAGAATTTTTGGAATCCTTTACCATGTTAGGTTAATATTTTTAACCCTTCAAAATGGTAACAACCAAAATATTAGGCGAACAAAATCTTAAAATAAAAGAAATATTTTCAGATAACAACCAAAATATACACCGTAACCTAACACATTATTTAAATATTTCAGAAAAAGATATCTAAAATATATTTTTAACAATAAATTTTAGTTTTTCTATCACCATTTTCTTCATTAAATTTAAATGATATAGTAAAGGTATTATCAAAATTAAAAAAGAAAACAAATCATATAGTTTATTCAAATTTATGTACTATTAAAAATATATAAAAGGTGAATCATTTTAAAAACAAATATCATCAAATTTATATGGGTTTTTATCGGATAAACCAGTAATGAAGGATTTTAGGAGTTTAACGGGTTATTTACTTTTTAAATATCGGGTTTTAACTAAATCTGAACTAGATTATATATATGGATCACCGGATTTGCAAGTTCGTCCACGGGTCTGTGTCGAATATAAAAATATTGGTAAAAATATTAAAACCCCTACAAATACTATTAAATTAGTCTAAAATATGCCAAATAAATCTTATGTTTCATTAACTCAACCAATGAAACTCTTACAAAATACTTACAAAATATAAAGATGATGTTGTAACATAAAAGTTTACATACAAAATCTCAAATAGAAAAAATTGATAAAATTAAATAATTTTAAACAAAAAATCATCTATATAATACGAATTTTTAACTTAATAATGTATATTATAATCAAAACACTAATTCATATCACATTTTTATTAATCGAAGCGCGGATCAAAATCTAGTTGTATTATTAAATCCCAACATGACTCAGAAACTAAATAAACCAACCAAAAACCTTTCAGTGAATACTCAATGGTAAAGACACAAAAAATTAGGTCTAAAATTATTTTGGTCACGAGTGGAAAGAAATATAATTAGGACAAATGTACGAGAAAATTTAATGTAGTTCTTGAAAAAAACCATAAAACTGAAGACATTTAATTTTCTTGAAAACGTACCCAGTAAGCGGCGACGAAGCCGGCAACACCGGAGGAGAGATGAATAACATATCCGCCGGAGTAATCAATGACACCCCAATGGTACAGAAACCCACCGCCCCATAGACTATAAGCTCCGACCGTGTAGCTAAATATCAACCACAATGGCACAAAAGCCATCCACGCTTTAATATTCATCCTCCCCAACACCGACCCGGCCACAAGTATAGTCGTTATCGCCGCAAAAGTGAACTGAAAATAAACCAAAGTCGCCATCGGAAAATACGGCATATTCTCCGTCGTACCGTTCCCAAACTTCCTGACAGTTTCTGGAATCTACAAAAAAGAAAAAAAAGAGTCAACCAAAGGCATTTTCTTACAGAACACTTTTGTGGATATAAACTAGTTTCAAGACCTTGGCTTGTCCCTTGAGGTATCCTTGGTCGAAGGCGGGACCACCTTTACCCCAGAAAGGCAAAAGCTCATCTCCGAAAGCCATTTTGTAACAGAGGAGGACCCAACAGAGGAGAACGGCTGCGAAGGCGTAAAGAGCCATAAAAGCGGAGTTCACGGCCCATTTCTTCTTGACGATGGAGGCGTAGAGGATGACGAGACCTGGCATGCTTTGTAGACCGACTAGAGTCGCCGACGTGAGCTGCCACGCGTTGTCTCCTTTGTTGAGCCAATCAGGAACCCCCGGTAAGCTCGCATCGTAAGCGCCGGCCATGTCTATCTCTCACGGAGTCGATCAAGATGATGAGATGACTCTTGTTTCTTGAGAGGTCTCAAATGTTTGTAGTCAATGGTAAAGAGCATGAGATGGTTGGTGTGAGAACCTTTAGTTATAAACTTATAATAATGTGTGTAAACTAGACAAGTCACACAAGTGGGGTTCGTGTTTTGTTGTACAGTTTGAAGGATAAAAGTCTTCGAAGATCGATGTATATGTTTCTCATTCCTCAATTTTAGAATCTTGATATTTCAACGAAGCTTCTTTCACTATCTACGCGTTGCTGAATCTATAAAGTTACCAGGATAAAACAGATAGATGTGGACCATGTGGTGTGGACTTGATATTTATCTAACTCATAATTTTTTTTTTTTTGGATTTTGAATGAATTAGTAGAAAGCTTGTATACTACTCTTAGGTTGTTGATATTTCATTTATCTTCTTCTAGTTGGTTTAACCAAAAAAGAAAAACTTCTCCTAGTTGTCTCAATATATAAGAATGACATTGCATGATTAACCTCAGTCAGTTCTTAGTTTTTCTTAGATTTTAACTAACAAAAGCTAAGAACCGTATCTTAAATAAAAGATATAAGAGCTGTCTCTTAGTCGAAAAGTGTAAAAATAATAATATCAAATCATGAGTTAAGAACCCCGGATAAGAGACGAGGTTAATCATGTCCTTATATTTTTAAGCAACAGCAAAATATTTATGAATTTGGTTATATGAAAAAAAGACATGGAGTAGTACAATGATATAATTCGTAAAGTTATCTTGTTGTCTTTTACATATATTTTGAACATTTATTTAAACATTATAAAAATTACACAGCAGATGCAAGGTTACAAGTAATGTTTCTACCCCTTACAATTGCCAATCACGCACTAAGATACTTCCACTTGATGCATTTTCTATCGAAACAGTTCAGAAATTAGTTTTGATTCTGACGTTGCATGACTTCTTTTCTGTACCAAAAGCTGTTCGTGACATTTGATCGTGCGACCATGTTTGATACTGAACAAGTTGACCGAGTGATACATTGACTGTTTAAGAAGCGAAGATTCATTCGTATGTTTGTAAAATTAAACATGATACTGGCCTGAACGTTGTATTTGGTACGTCAAAGGTATATAGATTCAATTAAACAACAGAATCAGTGTTATACTATATATTAATGAGACCTCCATTTCATACTCGGATATAAGCACTTTTATAGAATTTTTTTTTTTGTGCACAAAGCACTTTATAAATTAGAACTCTTCAATGATCTATTGGAGACAGACCAATTTTCTTAGAACATCTCCATTAAAAATATTTACAGTGGTTTTTTCATAATTAGAAATTTTAATAATAGAAAAAGAAGAAAGAAGAATTTTTTTTTTGAAGTAATCAAATGAAGAAAACTAAGAATTTATGAAAAAATCATGAAAACCCCATGACATACTTACCTATTATTAATTATTTCACTTTTGAAAAATAATTTATTATAAATAAGATAATTTATTATTTGAAAAAAAAAATCTTTAGAGTTTCTCGGAAAATGCTCTCTTGAAATAGATTGATTAAATTAAAATTATTACTGGATTACAGGAACCAATCTTAGTCAATAAAAAAGTTTCCATATATAAAAATTAAACATGATAATAGGTTAATTATGTTCGACCTTTTATCGTAACTTTGGCTTTAGTTTCAGGTCAAACGTAAAGCAAGTATGATGTTTGTGACCAGCCAAACATTATCTGCAACTGCAAGCGTGCATTCATATCCATATGGATTAGACAGTTTATAGAAAGCCCAATGTTAGCCCAACAAACAACATACTTACTTTATGCAACACTATTTTCTCTTATTTTATCATCTCTTTGTGTATTGTTCTTACCGAAATATCCATTGAGTTTACAAAAAAAAATTCCATTGGAAAATGATCATTTTGTGAAGCATTTCATTTTGTGTGTGTATGTAATCTTTCGGATTAGCAATATATTTAAAGTGATAAGGATACATTCCAATATCTGCAACTGCAGCCAGAGGGTTGCAGCTAAAGCGTGCATCCATATTCATATGCACTAGACAGTTTATAGAAAGCCCAATGTTAGCCCAACAAACAGCATACTTACTTTATGCAACATTATTTTTTTTTTATTTTATCATCTCCTTGTGTATTGTTCTTACCGAAATATCCATTGAGCTTACAAAAAAAAATTCCATTGGAAAATGATCATTTTGTGAAGATTAGCAATATATTTAAAGTGATAAGGATACATTCCTATATCTAAGGGATCTGGTCTAATCCAAGTGTTCCTGATACGGGGTAAATTAGGATGATTATGTTGTATATAACCTTGCCTTGGCTTAATGAATAAGATACACAATTCCGCATGCAATGTTATATGGTATCTATCTCACCAAATTTTCTTCTATTTTCTACTTTCTACTTGATCGAACACAAAACGTTTGATCCTTCTACAAACATATATGTCAATAACTTCTTCAACTTCGCCGAATGCTTCTATGACGTCTACAGGAGCTCTTATGGATCCTTCGCCGTATCACCTTAACCATTCTGATAGTACAGGAGCTCTGATTACTTCAGCTCTTCTTACACATGATAATTATCCAAAAAATGATTGTGTTTGTGATTATTTGGTTTGTGCTATCTTATTATGGCAAAACTCTTTGTATAACATGGTTAGAGATTTTTTCTATAATACTTTCCCTCATTCATTTGATCACTAGAGTTAATTAGTTTACAGTTCATTCCCGGTAAGAGAGAGAGAGAGAGAGAGAGAGAGAGAGAGAGAGAGAGAATTATAAACGCTAAAGGTAAGATATATACCGAATAGTAAACCGCCACCGTAAAGTTAAGCCGTAGACTACAGCACACAAAAAGTGAATTAAAATTTAAGAAAGAAATATTTTACTCTGGTTTAAAATTCTAAGGCCATGCGCATCAGGGGATCATGAGGGGGTCGTGGGCTCGAGTTCTTAGGTCCGAATGATTTAAAGAAAATGAAAAATGGGTTTTAATCGACGAACCGGGCCTTACGCTTGAACCCGTAAGAGGCGAGTTCAAGCCACGCGTCGGGCGCTGAGTGGCTTCTCCTTTCCGCGTCGACGAGGAAGAAAGGAGGGTATACGCGTTAACCAATTCATTTCTCTCATCTGTGAAAAAAGGTAGGGTTTTTTCTCTCCGAGGCGATAATCCACGACGTGGCGATTCCGTCGTTATTTCTCCATCAAATCGATTCCTTTTTCTCTTCTCCACACTCTTAGGTCAGTATTGAGTAGATTGACGGTGTGGTAGCGTAGATTTTGTGTGCGATAGGGATTTGCGATGGGGTGATTTTAAATCGATTTGGGGATTTTTTTTTTNGAACCTGAACAAGAAATTGATGACATCCTTCTCATTGATCCGCATAATCATGAGTATGAAGATCTTACCGACGATGCCACAGACGAAGCTGTTGAAGACGAGTTTAATGAAAATGATGATGTTTCTAGTGATGATGAGAATGTCGATGTATCCAATTGATGTATTTGTTTTGAATAAGATTTATTTTCAGACTTAATGCATGAGAGGTACGGGAGTTTGTATTAGACTTTGGGGTTTGGAATGGAAATAATTTGACTTTGTGTAAGGTACGAGAGTTTGTATTAGAAATAAAAGATTGAGATTATAAGTTAAAGAATTGTGGTTTTAGAATTTGGGGTTTGGAATGGAAAGAATAGATTGAGGTTAAAGGAAACAGGGTTTGAGGTTTGGAATATATGAAGTAGAACATACGGAATATGTGGTATGGAGTTTCAGGTTTTAGGGGTTTAAACATAATCGTCGCTAGTTCCTCGTTAACTTACGAAGAAATAACGACGAAAAGAACGCGGGCCTCTCTATTTCCACGTAAGCGCCAATCGTCGCAAAGACCTCATCTTAGGAGAACGCGGGCCTCGCTATTTCCTAGTCTAAGGAAAAGACGGGTCTCGCTATTTCCTCGTTAGCTTACGAGGACTTTACGACGAAACTTAAAATAATTATCTAATTTTCCCAATTCGTCGTAAAGACCTCATAAAAGGAAAACACGGGCCTCGCTAATTCCTCGTTAACCAACGACGAAATTACGAGGAAACGAAAGGCGGGCCTCGCTAGTTCCACGTAAGTTTACGAGGAAGTTACGAGGAAACGAAACACGGGCCTCGCTAATTATGCGTAAGTTTACGAGGAATTTACGACGACTACTAATTTCTTATATATACACGCGAGCTTCGCCTCCCGTTTCCTCTCCATTTCCTCTCCCTTTCGTAGATATGGTACTTTCTCTATCTATTTCCTCTCTAATTTGTTTCGTTTAGGGTAGATTAGGTGGTTAGTGTAGGGAATTTAGATATGTTTACTGATTAGTGTGGATGTTAATTACTGTGGATGTTAATTTAAAATATTTTTTCAGATGTTCGGTGAGTCTGGTAGTCGTTTAGACCCGTCGTTTTCTTCAGCTCCCGGTTCTTCCGGTCAGGAGACTGTCCCCGAGACTCAGCCTTCCCAGAGAGTCTCTCGGTCGCCTTCTTCTAGTGCACCATCGATTCCTCCGATGGCTCCTCCGACGATGCCTCCTCCTGTGCCTCCTCCGATGGCTCCTCCGATGCCCGCCGAGATTCATCTCAATTTGATGGTGCCTCCGAGTGCTCCTTACTCGCAGTACACTGTCGAGGACATTCTCAGTCAGCCAGGCAGAGAAGGTTTACCAGTCATAAACCCCGACCGACCGGAGGGAACTTTGTGGTATGTTACATTAATTATTTTTTTAATTTTTTAAAAAAATTCTTTTATAACATTAATAAATAATTTATACTTTATATTTGTTTTTTTATCCAGGTTTGGGGTTGACGGATGTCTTGCATCGGACGTAACCGACACGATGAAAGGTTACATTTCCATGCCACATCCGAATTGGAGAAAGACCTCGATCTACGTCAGAAAGACGTGGTTCAAAATTTACTTTGTAAGTTACTATTCCTTAATTCTATATACTTTATTTTTTTCATGATTTAAAAATTTTTTAAAGAAAAACTAATTATAAATTTAAATTATTTTTTTTTACAGCAAAAATATCATTGGTCCATTGGGGTCACTGAGAGGGTGAGGAAACCGTTTTACGCGAAGGCGAAAGTTCGCTTGTTGGACACGATCTCCAACTGGAAGGGTGACTGGATGGTGAAAGGGTATGCGCTGAGCTCACCACGGATGTGTNGAAAATATATGGCAAAAGTTTGGTAATGAAGGTTAATAATGTTTGTATGTTCTTCTATTTCTCAATTTATGTAATCTACTCTTATGTATTGAATAAAAAGTTTTAAAATATTTATAATATATTTTAATATTTTATTTATGTATTCTCAATTATTTTAAATTTTTTTAAAAAAAATATTTTTATTTTATTCCTATGAACTCCTTCTTCGGATTCATTAATGCAGAAAATAGTAGATACAGGTTCATAACTATTCATGGACCCACAAAAAAATATTAAAAAATCTTTATGAACCCCGAGGGAGGTTCACTAATGCTCTTGCTCTAAGAGAAAGGATGAAACACTATAAAGTATGAAGTGTTATTTGGATGGTTAAACAACTAAACATGATAACAGGTAAAATTAGTGTGGTCTATGTATATATAATTAGTTTTTATGGTTAAAGGTTTATACAATTAGATAGCATGGGAAGCAGACGAACAAAGAATCGAATCATCATGCAGCTAGTAACATTTTTTAATATATATGTGATGATACAAATTGGTGGTATCAAACAAACTCAAAATGTTTATATATTCAGACCTTTTTGTTTCCTTTCTAATAATATTAAATAAAGTACATAAATACTTAACAATAAAGGCACTGATATTTAGATATTATTGGATAAGTACCTCAGGATCTCACTTAGAATTTGTCTCATTCTTACCTATAATTCATAGAGTCAGATCCAGAGTACTTGCCTGTCCAATCTTAACCGTCCGATCTTCTTCATCCGTCTTGATCACTCGGCTCTTTTTCCATGAACATAACGACAACGACAACGTTTGATCCGTTGTTGTTGCTGTTTCTGTCTCTTCCAAAGTTGTCTCCTCGGGTACTCTTAGCTTAAGAGAGAGATCAAGATCGAGGCTGGTACTTGCGTTTCTTTTGCCCGTTGTCTTGTTGCAATAAACATGGTTGGTCCTCTCTTCAATACCGGTCTCGAACTTCTCAAACGTTCTTGAATGTCCTTGAATGCTGTTGAATGTGGCTAAATTTGTCCGTTCTTGATGGTTGTGTCTTAGCTTGGGTAAGTGATTAGAAACTGAAGAAGAGTAGGTGTTTGGGAAAGACCTGTTGTTAGTCCAATATTCACTACCATGGATGTTATTGCTAACCGACGAGCCGCGAATTAAACCAGTTCTATCTATTAAACTCCGGTTTGTCTCATGGGAGCTAGAGTTCCACAATGAAGCATTTGAAAATCTACTTCCGTATCTACACAAATAATTCAACAAAATGGAAGACTATTAATCGAGTATCAAGGTAAAGAGATCAAAATGAAAATAAAATGATGGGATACATAATATAAACCTGAATGGAGAATCGTGGCTATGATTAGTGTTATAGCCTCGGAACATCGGTAGCTGACTTAATTTATAAATATTCCGATCTGTGGAACTCTCGATGAAATGTCTGTTATCAGCTACGGCTGCAAACAATTGATGGACACCTCTTAGTTAATAAGTATGAGGTAACAAATCAAAACCCTAATTTATTCACACATATGTTAATAACTAAATAAAACAAATACAAACAATCAAATACCTTGCCCTTGATCATCCACCTTCTTGCTCCGGTACATCTAAAATTCCCCAATATGCAATTTAGTGAGAAACTTTTATATAATTTTCTCAGATTCTTAGAAAAGAAAAAACCATAATACAACACACACGATAACTATGTATAAGTGTATATGGATGTACCTGTAGATGGCTCTTGACATGAGCAATACTGAGCCCTTTGATATTCATCATCTGTCGGACCAATTTTGGAGTTGCTCCTATACATACATAATCCAAAAAAAATTATTTCATCAAGCAAGCAAAAGGTTACAAGAATTTCAACTAAGGATAACCAAGGAATTGCATAAGCTTTATATTTGGAAGAGTTGATGAAGAAAGTAGCTAGGGACGTACTTTCTTGACCTCCAAGTCTTTCGACAGCACGGACAAAGCGGAGATGAAGATCAGGAGTCCACCGGAGTCGAGGGACTTTAGATCTCACATAAGGCCTCACCTTCGTCTTCTTACCAACCTCAGCTTCTACTGTAGTATTGCTTGAAACCTTACTCTCTTCTCCTTCTCCTTCACCGTCTTCTTCTTCTTCCTCCTCCTCCTCCTCCTCCTCCTCTTCCTCCCTGTCAGTAGTCTTCCCGCTTCCATCCATACTTGGGATCATTTTCTTTGTAAAGGGGCGGAGATATGGAGCCTTTAGACTTTGGATATAGGTTTTGGAAGAAGTGGATATATAGATCAATACTTTGGTTTGAGATGAAAGAGATAAAAGACAAGATGAATTGTGCTTGGTTCAAAGCATGGAGATTTGGTCTTTGTCTATGAGAAACCCTAGATCAATATACACTTCAGATTCCCTCCTCTCTCTCTCTCCTCCTCCCGGGGCATGTAGACAAACACTCACCTAAATCTTGTTGCAGATGCTAAAAAGTTTTTCTTTTCTGTTCCCAGCTAATTGATTTTGGCATTTTTCTCCTGTAGACAGCTCTATATATATATATATATTTGTAAAATGTTATATGCGATGTATGCATGCATAATGTTAGTATTTAGCATGCAGGGAGAAAACTATATATTTATTATTTAAAGTAGATAGATTGATATATTTACCTATAGCATGAAATACCAAAGAATTACAAGTAACGCTTATTTTTTTAGTATTGTGTCACCAGCAAGGACGAAAACTGATCCAAAAGATAGAAATTACGCTCGTTTGCTAATATTCTAAGTAGTCTAAATTACCCTTGATTCATCAAACCGGCCTTTCATTAGTATGATAGATATAAATAAAATTCATGTATCGGGACTAACACTATATCAAATGCATTAATTAGTATGAATGTATGATTAAGATATTATTTGCGTTTAGAAACAAACAAAACACCAAGAATTTAAAATATGTTGACACCTACAGAATCAATAGTTTAATGCAAAATAGAATTCACAAAATTAAAATATACCTAGAGTAGTTTTGTCGGAATTAGGATTTAAAGTTTAAACTTTCAAGAACTTGAATAAGACCTTTGTCAATTAATGTGCAAGTCATGGATGATCGAGATAAATAATTTTTTCTTAAGATCTTTGATTTTGATTTTTTTTTTTTACTTAATTCTCCTTTTACCCGTTTTTTTGTTTGCAACTTTATTTTCGATCCTTAATGTTTTAGAAGATTCAGTACGTGACATCAATAAATTTTATAGAAAAATATTAATTGTATATATATGTACAAGAAATGCCTTTTGAAATTGGATTTATTTTCAA
>QGKV02000649.1:4016687-4033982 GCA_003260655.2 Brassica cretica | reverse complement strand
TGGTTTGCAGTAATATAACGATCAACTGGTAGTCCAGAGAGTCAATACATTATCTGTTCTCATACACATTTTGAAGAGCAATTGGAATAACACAATTACCAGTGATAAACTCTAATAGAAACTTTTAAACCAAAAAAAAACTCTAGTGGAAACTTGTATCAATAGATGTAAAATATCAAAATTTTAAGTGTTTTGGCATACTTCAGCATTTTGAAAATAAAGTAACTACAATACTAGTTAACACATGAATAAATAATGGTACGTAGAAATATTTTCACAACAAAAAATTGGATATATTTTCACAAAACACATTGATGAGACGATGGGATTTAGGGTTTTGCATGGCATTTAATGCTAACGGCAAAAGACAAACGAGAGTGGTAGATAGACAAATAAATTAGATTACAAGGCGTGTGACTGCTCAGCTGTCCCTGATGTAGACTCCATCACACAAATATTTCGTCTTCTTTTTTTTTTTCCAACGGGAATCACGGGATATTATTGCTCCTCTCTTACACAAAATTATATCTCCCTACCTCATGCATTTTATAGATTCGTAACAAAACTTTAATTTATGTAACCAAGAAACTAAATTAGTGGTCCTTGCTTGGTTTGCGATACACATCCGACCCCCGTGAAACGATGAATAGCGTTGTTAGTTGAGCCGTTTTTAACATCTTTTTAAAACCTTGTTCTACAAACTTTTTAACCATGTTATACAGAGGTTGAAACGTTTGGAACCATTTTTCTTTTACATACGGTTCCATTAATATCATTTAGATCCATATACGAAGTCCGATTGCAATTACAGGAGAACCTGGTAACTCTCACATGATTAATCAGTACTCTTTTTTGCCACAAAATAGTGAATATGTCGACGAAAGTTATAACTGTTTATATTGTAAATTTCAATCAATTTTTGGTGTATCCTAAAATTAAGTTTGGTTCCAAATGAGTATATGTTGTATCATAGATAACAAAAAAAAAATCTCCAATAAAATAACACCCCGGAATGTAAAATTCTTCACAATTAACATGTGAACCAAACGAAAGTTGTTGAGGAGAAGGAAGAAAAGAATGGAGGAAACTGTAAGCCTTGATGAAGATGAAAAAGAAGAACTTTTTCATTCCCCCCACGTGTAGAGAGGCTTCCCATCGATCATTCACAAGCTTCTTGTCACCAAGCCTTTTTCTCTTCATTTATTTTCATATGTCTCCATCTGCTGCTTCTACACGTCTACACATATGTTTCGGTATCCATATATCTTTTCTATTTGTAGGCACATCTAGATTACTAGATTTAGGCTTGTACATGCATACAATGCTAATTTCATTTATGAGCATATCTGGAGTTTCGATGCATCAGCGTCAAATCATTTTGCATTTTCGACTTTCAGCAATGTGGGCATCTATAATTGAATCGATTTGACGATGTCTTAATCGGTTTAATCGATCGGACCATTGAAGAAAAAAATTGTTTAGCTGATGTTTCCATGTGTTTTAAAAAAACGGTCTGAAACGACTAGTCGACTACTCATAACGAAGATCTTTATGGACATATATTCCTAAATTCCAGAGAAGTGTATTTTGTCATTAGGCAGAATTAGGCGGTTCTAAACAAAGTACGCAGTTTCAGGCGGGTTTAGACAATTTTACAAAATTGTTAATTAATTATTATTTTATTTTAGTTTTTAGTTTGTTTGTTTGGCTGCAGTTTTCCAAAATTTAGTTTCATAAGATCAAGTTACATTAATGATTTTAACTTCATATGTATATGGTTATACAAGTTCATAGGTTGGTGTATATGAATCTGATGATAACTAATGAATTCTAATTTTCATTTATTTTTTAAGTTTTGACATCCATTTATTTTAATTTGTTAATTTTAAACTTTTTGATATATTTATGAGAGAATATCCATAAAAATTAGGTGTGTCTTGACGAGATTCTTATACACCCGGCCTGTGAACTATGAAGTCAACCTGTACGTAAGAGTTAATTTTTACTCCTACAAATACGGATCCAACATTATCTTCAGTAGTTACAACTTGCAAGTATGTCTGTTTCTTTGCTCATTTCCAAACCCATAATTAAACAAAAATACATATTCGGATCATATTATACACACATATCAGTATCATCTCAAATCTCACTGGCAGATTCTCTCTCATATTTGTGTATAGAATATATATTACAAGATGTTTAGTTTAATACAAAACATGTGAATGTGCAGAATCCAAAGTTAAAAATAAAAAAATATTGTTTTCGGACAAATCTAGGTATAAAATATTAGTAGGTATGTTAAAATCATATGTATCACCATATTATGAAGCTCACACACTTCAATGTAACTGCAGTATCTTATATATCGTTAGAGCCTTTGTAAAATTTAATAGTTTTGATTGGTATGTTAGTTGGACAATAGAGTAATGAAAAAAACAGATGAAAAAAATTTAGAAAAAAATGAACAGAATAAAGTTTTCTAAAATAAAAATACAATATTGAAAAGTTATTTGTAATAGATTAATCACTTTTTTGTAGTTACAATTTTAGTACTCTCATAAGATATAGTGTAAAAAAAAACTAAATGTGGAAATACATATTTTTGATAAATGTTATGAGTTTGAATAATATGTCAGCCGAATAATGTAATATGAGAATAAAACAACGACCGAATGCTGAAAATAATTCTATCGATAAAGTTTCGTGAAATAATTATAAAATACACAAAAGCTAATTTTAGTAACAATATCTCATTTTCTAATTATTGTTCTAACGTGCTCATTGTATATACAATTTTTTCCGTAATTTGTGCATCCTCGATGAATGCCGTAATGGTAAAAAATGGCAGGAAGGTAAAAAAAAATTAGATTTTTTTGTTTCTTGTATAAACCAGATGCATATATTAATTTACGTATGGATAAAGCAATGACTAAAAAACTATCGTTTGAATATGGATATATTATATATGTAAGTTGGACGCGAGACGATGACCCTTTCAATTTTCAAAAGTTAATCAACGTGTACTGAGATTCGAATGCTAAATTGATAAAGAATGTATCTATTGGGTAGCTGAAAATTATTCTGATAGCGATCTCAGTCCCTACCAAACCGAAAATCAATATGGAAAAATACATTGTTTATGTGACATGTTTGAAGAAAATTGCATTTCTATATTCTCATCTGAGTATGAAATTCTTTTACTCTTGTCACATACGTTCATGATGTTTACATTTCACCGGTCTAATTACGTCTCCGTATCGTTTTATTCTAATAATCCTTCCAATTTTAATTATTACAAAACTATCTTGTAGTATCCCATGAAATAATATAAACATAGTGTATCAATATTGAAAGCCTCAGTCTAAACTCTATGAAATGGTGCGAGTCATGTGATCCAAATTAGAAACTAGAAATTTTGTTGTCATTGCAGCCTACAAACTTTTTAACATAAAAGAACATTAGTTAAAGCATTGTACAAGATGGATCTGTAGACAACTGATATCCTAGTTGTTTGTAGTGACTGTTTTTTTATATAAAGCAAATAGTGAATAGTAAAGTTTCGCTTAAGCCCATCGAGTCTTAAATATAGTATACAAAAAGTAAATAGTGAACTTCATGTTTTTGTTTTCGTTTCAGATTTTATTTAATGTTTGAAGACTTGGCTGAGAGTCGTGTTCAGCTGTAGCAACAGAGAAGGGCTAGTGTCTAAGGTTGCAGAGTCGATGAATAAATACATCGAAAGCAAAAGCTGTGAGAGCTGAAATCATGATAATAGGTGGAAGAACCAGGCGTGCCTTTGTTCGTTCAAGTTGTACATGGGAATGAAGGATTGGCTAGCCTAAAAAACCATTGAAGCGAATGTCATCATCATAGAAGACCGTTGTTGACCAAGCAGCAATGATGGTATTCCTGGATACTTTGTACATCTCTAATTCTCCTAATCAATCAGAAAAAGATTAGATGTGTAAATGTAGAAAACAATCTCTTTATTGTTCTTCCTCCGAAGACCCAATCATCTTGTTAAAGCTTTCTTCACTTGGGTCCAATTGAGGCCCAAATCCATTATTTTTCTTTCCAGAGATCTCCCCTATTCTAGATCAAGCATCTATAGTCAGTCAAAACAAAACAAGATTCCGCACCCTGGTCTTTATTTCCAGCTATAAACCAATCAGAGTATCACACAACGGGAAATTAAAAAGACAAGCCCCCAAATGAACAAGACACCAACAACACACGTAATAACTACAGAACATATGAAAACAGAAAAAGAAAAAAAAAAAACAAGAAACCAAAAGCTAGAGAGAGAGGAGGAAGATCATTCTTTTCCTCCAATAACCTCCTCATTACGGGNATAGGTGATGAGGAGGTTCGTTGCGTGAGGTACAAGATTGCTTCCTTGTCTAGACCCTTTAAGGCGATGCTGTACGGCGGTTTTAGAGAGATGAGACTTAGCGCGATTAACTTCACAAATAACGGAGTCTCAGCGGAAGGGATGAGAGCTGCTGAGGCTTTCAGTAGAGTTGGTAAAGTTGAGATGTTTCCTATTAATATAGTCTTGGAGCTTCTCACGTTGGCGAATAGGTTCTGCTGCGACGAGTTGAAAGCAGCTTGCGATTCGTATTTGTCACGTCTTGTTAAGGACCTTGATGATGCTTTGTTGTTGATTGAGTATGGATTGGAGGAGTCCGCGTACCTTCTGGTGGCGGCTTGTGTTCAGGTGTTCCTCAGAGAGCTGCCTAGCTCGATGCGTAACCCTAACGTTGTGAAGATTTTTTGCAGCGTTGAGGGACGTGAGAGGCTGGGTTTGGTTGGGCACGGTTCGTTTGTGTTGTATCTTTTCTTGAGCCAGATCGCTATGGAGGATGATATGAAATCGAACACAACGGTAATGTTGTTAGAATGTTTAGTTGAGTATGCGGTTGAGGCGTGGCAGAAGCAGCTCGCTTGTCACCAGTTAGGTGCTGTGATGCTCGAGAGGAAAGAGTATAAAGACGCGGAGAGATGGTTTAGCTCCGCGGTCGAGGCCGGTCATGTCTACTCTCTCGTTGGTGTAGCGAGATCTAAGTTTAAGCGCGGACATCGCTACTCGGCTTATAAGATCATGAACTCGCTGATCTCGGATTGTTCAGCTACTGGGTGGATGCATCAGGAGAGGTCCTTGTACTGCAGCGGTAAAGAGAAGCTGCTGGATTTGGACATGGCCACTGATTTGGATCCAACATTGACTTTCCCTTACAAGTTCAGAGCAGTGTCATTGGCCGAGGAGAGTCAGTTCGGTGCTGCGGTCGCGGAGCTGAACAAGATCATGGGGTTTAAGGTTTCTCCTGACTGCTTAGAGATGCGAGCGTGGATTTCTATAGCTATGGAGGACTACGAGGGTGCTTTGAAAGATATAAGAGCGCTTTTGACGTTGGAGCCGAACTTCTTGATGTTTAACAAGAAGATTTATGGTGATCATATGGTGGAGCTTCTCCGGCCGCTGGTACAGCAATGGAACCAGGCTGATTGCTGGATGCAGCTATATGATCGTTGGTCATCTGTTGATGATATTGGTTCTCTGGCTGTTGTTCATCATATGTTGGCTAATGATCCAGGGAAGAGTCTTTTGCGTTTCAGACAGTCTCTTCTTCTTTTAAGGTACATCCTTTGTTTGAGAAGCTTAGGTTTACCAATGTTCAAGAAATAACTAGACGCTTTGTATTGAACTACTGACTGGGTGGATTATTCGAACGTTAATGAATTATTGATTTATTATATATTTAGCATTTATATAAGATATTTTAATTATAAAATTATTTTTGATGAATTATTAAAATTAGATATACAAAACAGAAAAATTAGACAATCGGTTTAAAAGATTTAAACTAATTTAAATAGATATAAACCGATTAAATTGATTTAGAACGGTTTAAACCGATTTGAGTCGTATAATCCAATTTTTTTTGAAAAAGATCAAGTTTACCATTTTTAGAACCATGAGGTTTACCATTCAAGGTGGTTTCACTCAGACAGTTGCTGATGTGTTGGTTTGATGTTTCAGGTTAAATTGTCAAAAGGCAGCAATGCGTAGCCTTAGACTAGCTCGAAACCATTCAAAGTCAGAGCATGAGAGACTCGTGTACGAAGGATGGATACTGTATGACACAGGCCACCGTGAGGAAGCACTTGCCAAAGCCGAGGAATCTATTTCAATACAAAGATCCTTCGAAGCATATTTCCTCAAAGCTTACGCTCTTGCAGACTCCACGCTCGACCCTGAGTCCTCAAAGTACGTGATCCAGCTCCTTGAAGAAGCACTTCGTTGTCCATCAGATGGTCTTCGTAAGGGCCAAGTAAGTGAAAGAAACTGTTTCGGTTCATTAAAATTACACTTTTATCATTTAACAGTTTGTTGTATTTTTTTTTGCAGGCTTTGAACAACTTGGGAAGTGTGTATGTGGACTGTGATAAGCTGGATCTTGCAGCTGATTGCTACACTAACGCGCTAAACATCAAGCACACACGAGCTCACCAAGGGCTAGCTCGTGTGTACCATCTGAAACACCAAAGGAAATGGGCGTATGATGAGATGACGAAGCTGATAGAGAAAGCTCGGAACAATGCATCTGCCTTTGAGAAGCGGTCAGAGTATTGTGACCGAGAGATGGCACAGAGCGACCTAGGGATGGCCACACTGCTAGATCCTCTGAGAACTTACCCGTACAGATACAGAGCCGCAGGTGCGCTAAGTTCCACAGTCCTTCCTTGTTTCTTATTTCTGTTTTTCTAATGAAACCTGTGTTTACAGTTCTAATGGATGACCATAAAGAAACCGAAGCCATTGAGGAGCTGTCGAGAGCCTTAGCCTTTAAACCTGACCTTCAACTGTTACATCTACGGGCAGCATTCTATGATTCAATGGGTAAATCCGCAGAGGCTATCAGAGACTGTGAAGCAGCTCTGAGTCTTGATCCCAACCACACAGATACCATCGACCTCTATAACAAAGCACGCGAACCACAACCATAGACAAACTAATGTGCAATCTTATTTATCTCCTGAACTACGGCAAGAGCTTCTTCCCTCTGAAACAACAGATGCACTATGCTTATAAAGCCGTTTCATACCCATTCTGAACACTCCAATGGAAAACTAAAGCTTGGTTCTTTTGTAATCAAGAAGTTTTGATAGAAGGGAACTATATACTGGGAACAAACCAAAGGAGCAGTGACATAGATTGTAAATATANTCTCATTGGTGTAATCCCGACTTATTAGTGTAAAACACTTAGAATCTGCAACCCCCATTTGTGTTTCAGCTTCGATGCTCTGATACTTATCATTCGTAAGTTTCACATGAAGAAAACTCGAACTCCTTTCATAGTCATAGATCGGAACATGACCATTTCCCATTGGAGGACTAATCCCATCTGGAGACATAAATGTGTTTCCTCCAAAACGCACCCGAGAAGCTCCTTTGTTCAAGTGTGTAAATAGCTCTCCGGGCCAATATCCAATTATTTCGTCGTCTACTGTCAGTGCCCAGTTTCCAAAAAAGCCCTACATAAAATATTGAAGCAAAAAGAAAAACAGTTAAGAAATACTTGGTAGAAACTATATACACTATACTCCCATTCCCAAAACTAATGTCAAATAAGATGCATATAGAAGATTGTCAATAAATTGTTTACCTGAACAACTTGTGGTGTGAAAGTTACTGGCTTGTCACCATACACGGAGGATTGTTTAAAAATGCTTCCAATCGAGGGTTTTCGAGTAATAATAATAAATCCAGGACATTCTGTATTATAGCATCCAGTTTTCTTATAGCCATCTCCCTAATAAATGAAAGACAGATTGATACAATATATTATCCGTATTAGTATTATGTAGAATAAAAAGTATGGTTAGATACAAACATAACTAAGAAAAGTACTAGTTTACTCACGGTCCAATATATAGTCAATCGTGTAGCACTGTCTCCATACACTCTTGGATGTACCTACGCAAAATATGGGATGGGATGTGCCGTCTTGGTTCCACTGCATGTGTATTATGTATAAAGTTTATAAAGACGTACCGCCCAGCCAACTTGTATGCTGTTGAGTTCAGCAATAGGTCCATTCTCTAACCAAATTTGACTTTTACTGTATTGGTTATTTTGTAAAGTTAGGTTATGAATACTTATATCAGCTTGTGCTCCTCGATAGATGGTTTCAAACGAAGATGCATCCATAAACGCAAACTGTACAAGAATGTATAAACGTCACGTCTTGCAAGTTTCATAACACACTGAATAGTTTGAATTATTATTTTTTATAAGGAATGAATATATACTCATTTAAAAAAAAAGGATGAATATATACTATAAAACAGGAAAAGAAGGATATACATGGTGGCCGAATTGATAGATTGTGTCGAGATGAAGGCTCTCAGTTTCACTTCTTTGTCTTAAGATTGCCACGGTTCCTTTTGGACAACTTTGATCATTTGTTTTATATTTATTTTTTCTATCAAAACTTTCATTTGAAGTGAATTTTTCCTGAAACATAACAGATGATAACAAGATTAATTTAGAGAAAAATATAGGTCAAATATTTCTAACTTGTCCAATTTATTTCATATTTTATTAAAGCAATGTCACTATCATACCGGAATCTTGTGGTGTTTCAACAATGGATGTTGAAAAGCGGGTTGTTTGTATATATCAACACAATCGAACTCCTGTAAAATTGATGAATACAAAAAAAAAAAAACTTTAAAGATCAAGTGCTAAGAAATGGAAAACAAAGTAGAAGTCGTAAACTCTAACATCAATGTTTCCTAGGGTCATATGCGTGAGAACCACATAAGAAAATATAACCAGCATTTGACGTGTATCCATTTTTAAATTTTACTTCTATTTCTCCATCGATATTTATCGGTATATATAATCAATCGGAGTCAACTACTAATCATTTCGTTGATATCCATATTAATTCACCTTTTATCTCTTACCAGAAGTGTGATGTACAAACTCTTATTTAGATTTTCTTACTAGATCTGTTGAATTATTTTTTGGTCAACTCTTATCCGTTTCCGTAATTATCAGTAAATGGATAACACTAGTTTAAGGTCTAGATCAAAAGAATGAATGGAATGGTCAAGTCTTATTCATTTCTTAGATTTGATACTATTTATAAATAATATTTTTTCTTTAATGTTTCTTCTCATTCCTTTTAGTTTAAGGAAGCACAGAATAAAACTATTTCTTATCAAATCCGGGATGGAATAATAAAGAACAAGTTTTCTATTATTTTACTTTTTTCGTTACTTTCATTCTTATTCCTATCATACTATCTACGTATTTTTTTGTGTGTTTTGTCTTCATTTTCTTTTGTTTTTGTTTTGACTTAATAGTACTTTTACTCAAATCTATGGAAAGTAGAGAGAAAACATGAGGATGAGAGTTTTGTTACTATTTATTGTGTTAATTTTGTCACTTTACAAATGAGAATATACATTTATATGAACATAATCTATACTAATAAAAGGAAAATAGTCCAAAAAAATCTACCAATGAAATGTTACTGCACTCTTTCTTTTTATTATTTTTTTAGTCTTTCCCTGTATATTATAACAGCCTGTGCCAAATATTTCACCTTATATATGTATCCGGTTTCTACTCTATCTATAAATTGGTTACATTATTATATAATTAAACCATTTAAATCTATTAGTAAACCATCGTACCAAAACAACCCTAATATCAACTCGTTGTTATATCTTATATAAGCGCATGTCTCACAAATCTCACGAACATCGCATGTCTCACGAATCTCACGAAAATAAAACCTATCCAGAAAGACAAAACAATTAAAAATTGCCAAAGTGGTTCCTGCACCCTGTTTTATGAAGTCATTGCAATACACATGGCCAACTCATGAAAAGGAAAGTTCACGTTTCAACAACGCATTGAATTCTTTTAACCAAATCATCATATTATTTTCTGAAGGAGTTAGGCACATGACATAATGTGACATCTTGAGAGCATAAAAAAAACATAATTCTTATGTTTTCATGTACGTGGCTTTTACATATTTTTTATAGTCTACTTTAATTATATCTTCAAAATCTTATTATGGTTTCAAATATGTTTCAGAGATCTACAATAAAAAAAAATATTTTTCAAAGACCGGAAAACATTTTGTCAATCTCTTTGATGATCAAAATAAATCTAAGTTTTTGGTATGGATGGAAAATAACAAGTTACATCATGAAATAGAAGATTTTGGGAATCCAGATTGCTATGCCAAAAGTAATTTTCTTTGGAATCCAAAATCTAAAACGTGGAAACCAAAATTTGAGATTTGAAGCATATTATCAATGTACTCTTTATTTGTTTTCTTATTCAGTTTTTTTTTTGAATTATATTTTTATCAATCAATAATAAAAGCATTTGGTTATTGGCATCAATCAATATCAATAATAAAGGCAGTTCGTGATAAAAAATATCAATAATAATAATAATAAAGTCAATATTGATTCGCTTCAAAAGGATTGTAAAAGAAATACGGACATATAATCATCAATACTATTAAAACATAATAATATTTTATCTATTTGCAAATAGTCTAGGTTGGACCAATACATTAATTTAACTTCCTATTATTTCTCTTCCAACTAATTTAGTCATTATTAAATATACTACAGATTTTTTCTCCACTTCGCGCGGATTGTGCATTTTGAAATATTTACCATTTTTACTTATATATAAATTGTTGCATTAATATTTTATTTAATTTTAAATTTAGTATAGTCAATTTAGAGCTATATCATTTTATTGTTTGACTAAATGACAATCAAATACATAAATTTTAAGAACCTAACCTGATTTTGCATTCGGCATTATGCAAGGCACAAAATTTGAAAATTGTGGTGGAAAGTTTAGCAAAAAAAAAAATTGTGGTTGAATTTATGTTTGTCAGAGCTTACACTTCATCAAATATTGTATTTATATTTTCATAATACGTTTAGAATTACGAAGTCATCATTTTACTTCCTTTTCTAAATGTATCTCTCGGTATGATAATTGTGAAAACAATGCTAAAATAGTATTTTAGAGTTTGAAAAGAGATAGTATTTTCAAACATGATTTTTTTTTGAAGTTACTGGAAATTTGAGATATTTTCTTAACTAATAACTAATTTATAAAAATACAAAATTTTCCAACACGTTTTAAAAATATTATATTTGCGTAAAATTATAATTTAATAAGAATGGTTTAACATTTTAAACGACTAAACATCAATCTTTTAGCTATTATGTATCTTTTAACTTTTCATATTTATTTAAAAGCCAGGTAACTATCCCTAACTGGACATTTTCTATCCCTAACTATTACAAATAAGTTTGTCAAGAATTATGGCTTTTAGGTTATCAAAATCTTTGGAACTTTTTACAGTTTTATAAGACATAATGTATGTTCCTTTTTTTGTTAGTTAGACATTTTTGTGTTGAATTTTCAGAGAAATATGATATCAGATCCATGTAGTCCTTGAGAATAATATAATTATATATGCCATTAAGCAATTGCTTTAACTTTCATTGAATATGTGGATACTCCTCAGAATAAACATAATACCCTCAATACTCTACACTCTCCGTAGCAAAAGGATACTTACTTCTCTTAGCATACAAACATTCTGATACAAACATTCTGTCTTATCATTTCAAAGTCGCATTTTGGATGTTTCACATGTTTATGGTGATGAGTTATGCATCAAAGTGACACATATAAGGTTTAAATACCGAGTCCATCAAACTCTGAAACGTAGTTGGAGCATTAATACGGTTGAATGTCATCACTAAATAATTGTAGTGACTATTGTGAGTCTTGCAATTTTCTTTTAATTTGTTATTAGGTTAGCTATTTTGATATTAATTAATTATTTTATTTTGATATATATAATTTGTATATTTAGACATACTGTAGGATACATTTAGTCGAAGAATTTATGTTTGATATTAAATTTCCAACGAGTTAAGTTAAAGTTTTAGAAGGATATATGTTTCCTTTGTTAGCTTAGTTTCTTATTTTTATTTGTATTTTAATTGTATAAATATGATTCTTTAGATTTTACATTTCTGAAGACATAAGTTACTTTCTATTTCTTATATATATTAATTTTTAATTTTGTTAATTTTATATTTTCACTACAAGAAAACAGCGATATTCTGACGGACATTCCGAAAGAAAATGTTTCCTCGGAATTTCCTCGGAATATACTGACGGAATTCCGAGAAAATATCAATCCGTCGGAATATTCCGAGGAAATTCCGAGGAAATATATTTTCCTCGGAAAAAACCGATGAATTCCGAGGAAAGATTATAGCCGTTGGAGAGCCGTTTAAGGATTTTACATAATTCCGAGGAAATTCCGACGGACTAGGCGTCGGAATTCCGTCGGAATTTCCTCGGTTTGTCGGCAGGATTTTCCCTATAAATACAAGCACTCCTCTTCCTCTTCATTCACTCCATATCTTCATCCTCCCTCTTACTCTATTTACACACGAATTTGATTCATAAAAATATGTCTTCTTCAAATTATTTTTGTTCTTGGATCGATCGACCTCATTTGGATCCGAACACGAGATTGCTTACGGAAGAATACCAACGAGGTATAACCGAATTCATGGGGTTAGTTCACCGACAACCGGAAGCAAAAACAGGTAAGTTAAGATGTCCTTGCTCTAATTGTAAAAATAGAAAGGTTATTAAAGAGTGGGATGTTTGGACTCATCTATATTTGAGTGGGTTTACACGAAGTTACAAAATTTGGTATCATCATGGGGAAACTGATTATGAACATGGTAGTACTAGCGAACCTCAGCCAGCGGTTAGATTAGAAGAACCAATTAGAACGGATGTAGATTATGGTGTAGGTACTGAGCAGATGGTAAATGATCATTTTAGAGGGGAAGATTTACCCAATGCACAAGCTAGGAGATTTTATGATATGTTGGATGCTGGAAAGCAACCATTGTACGAAGGTTGCAGAGATGGTCATTCAGCTTTATCATCTNATATTCCGAGGAATATGTCCGTCGGTATATTCCTATCGATCGAGGTATATATGTCCACAAACGCATCGGTCGATGAACGTCCGAGGAAATATCCCGACGAAGTTCTCCCTCGGTATATTCCGAGGACATTTCCGACATACTAGTGGTCCTCGGAATTTCCTCGGAAGTTTGTTTCCTCGGAATTCCGTCGGAAAATTCCGAGGGATTTCCGAGGAAAGAAGAAATTCCGAGGAATTATTTCCGACGACTTGTTTCGTCGGTATGTCGTCGGAATAACGATATTCCGACGAAATTCCGACGATTTTTTTCCCTCAGAATCCTTGCTGTTTTCTTGTAGTGTTTTATTGATTTTTTAAAGATGTGATTCTTGTATCACCTATCATATAAGAAAATTTATGGACATAATATTTATGCTTTGTTAAACTATTTTAATGTTAATTTTTAATGAGTTAGCACACATGTAAAGTTAATTGTTAGATAATTTAAGTTCATATAGTAATATTCTTTCAAAGTCTTGCATTGTATAAAATCCTGCATTTTAAGACATATTTTATGTTCCTTTTCCAAATATTTAGTATATAAATCAATTTAATTTCTTTTAAAGACTTATAGTTTGTTATTCTGTCTTATTTTATATTAATTTCTGTTTTTTAGTTTACCTTGTTTGATATTACTTTTATTTTATTTTGAAATAAATATTTTTGGAAAATTTAATAAAATTAAATGCTGATTTGGCATAATTTTATTTTTAAGTTATGTGTGAAATTTCTCATGTCATATAACCTCAACTTTATTTTTTATTTTTAATATATTTTTAATTAATTCTTTGAAAACTGGATTTAAAAGACAAAAATAGTTTTAAGAAATATTTTAGTTATTTTTATGTAGGAGTTCCAAATATTTTGTATGGATAGCAAGATTTTTTTTTTGTTAGTTTACGTTATTTTATATTTATTTCCATTTCTAATCATTTCAGGATTTCTTGACATTAAAAAATTAATAAATTAAAATAGGGATTTTGCATATTATGATTGAAGGTTATAAATTTCGTGTGAACATTTTCAATAGTTTCTAGCCTCAACTTTTAAATAGTTATAGCTTTAACTTTTGAATACTATAACTTAAAATTGTTCTTTTAAATACATAAAATTGATAGAAGACTAATTTATATTTTTGGATTTTAAATTTTCAGTTTTGACCATTTTGTTAATCTATTGATTTTTTCCGTGTAGTTTTATATTTTATTTAATTTCCCAGAGAGGAATATAGTCATAACTCTACATTTTCGTGTTTAAGTTTTATATGGTTTTACATTCTGCAAAAGCCAATGTCATTCTTGACCAATTTTAAAAAAATCAGTTTCTAAATATCATTTCCTTTGACACCAAAAATATTATTATGCTTCAATGTCGTTTCATATCTGTACCGGAACATTCCAATGGGAAACTTAAGCTTGGTTCTTTTGTAATCAAGAAGTTTTGATAGGAAATGTGAACAAACCAAAGGAGCAGCAACATAAAATTGTAAATTTAAACTTTATACTTTGGGTTTTTTTTTGTTTGATTCTGATTTGATGACTGCATAACGTTAATACTTAATATACAGTTAGCGCGGAGTGTTTTCTAGACAAAGGGAAAACTAAATAAGATTGTTCTGTCATTTTCTCTTTTGTTATCTATGTTTCATTTGTGATGCTTCTTTCTTCTTTTAAGTGCAATTATATCTGTAACTTCAATATCTCATGTTTGTTTTGTATTGACTCTCATTTAAAACATGAAACATAAAAGTGATTTGAAGTATTGAAAATAGTTCATATTTCTTTTGTAAGTTTGATAGTCTTGGTCAGAACATATATAAAATAATCAAACACCACAACTTCCACCTGGTCCTCCAAAAGAAAAGGACTTTCCAGTCTCATTGGTGTAATCCCGATCTATTAGGTTAAAACAATAAGAATCTGCAATCCCTATTGTTGGTTCAGCTTCGATGCTCTGATACTTATCATTCGTAAGTTTCACATGAAAAAAACTCGAACACCTTGAATAGTCATCATCGGAAAATAACCATTTCCCATTGGAGGACTAATCCCATCTGGAGATATAAATGTGTTTCCTCCAAAACGCACCCGAGAAGCTCCTTTGTTCAAGTGTGTAAATAGCTCTCCGGGCCAATATCCAATTATTTCGTCGTCTACTGTCAGTGCCCAGTTTCCAAAAAAGCCCTACATAAAATATTGAAGCAAAAAGAAAAACAGTGGTCACTGGCGTGGGCAATTGAGTAAAACAAAAAAAGATAGAGAGAGGTGAGAGAAAATCATCTCGAGTCTCTCTCCCCCTCAACCACTCTTTTTCTCGGCCGGATCTTCGTAGCTTGCTTCTGGTGGCCGGCGGTGGTTGGATCGCCGGTCGCCACCCCTAAAATCGCCCCTTTATCCATCCTCAACCCTATCAAGCTCCGATTTGTCTCACCCTCTTTGCTTCATCATCTCTAGTTCTTCGTCGGGATAGCGGCCGGATCTCGACGAACCAAACCGGTCTCTGGGTGCGTACCCAGTTTCCCCGGAGTGATGGCGAGGTCATGGCTTCTCGGATCTGAACAGGAGGCGCCGTTTCGATGGTAGATCTAGGTTAGACTGTCGGGTGGATTTGGGTCAAGTTCACTTCGGAGGGTTCGCCGGAGCGTAATGCGTTGTTGCTGATGCGGCTCTAGTCNAATATGGTTTTGTAGATGCTTGAAAGATGGATGTTGGAAGATGAGGATGGTGATTATGAGGATGAACTTGGTTTGTTTGATGTGCCTATTATTGAGAGATTGAGTCATAGAACAGATCGAGGAGCAGGATGGCGACATGTTCAACAACTTATGTATGAATCTGATCAGCAATGTTATGACATTCTTCGAATGAATCAAAGGACTTTTGAAGCTTTGTGCAAGATGCTAGCTGAGCGATATGGATTGAAAGAGACTCACCATGTTTACCTTGAAGAATCTGTGGCGATGTTTCTCGAGACTGTTGGTCAAGATAAGACGAAGCGGTATACATGGTGGCCGAAATGATCGTCTGTGTCGAGATGAAGGCTCTCAGTTTCACTTCTTTGTCTTAAGATTGCCACGGTTCCTTTTGGACAACTTTGATCATTTGTTTTATATTTACTTTTTCTTTCAAAACTTTCATTTGAAGTGAATTTTTCCTGAAACATAGCAAAACTAACAAGATTAATTAAGAGAAAATATAGCTCAAAATATTTCTAAATTTGTCTACATTTATTTATTTCATATTTGATTAAATCAAGGCAGTGTTAAAAAAAGGGTTAAATCAAGCTCACTATCATACCCGAATCTTGTGGTGTTTCAACAATAGATCCTGAAAAGCGGGTTGTTTGTATATATCAACACAATCAAACTCCTGTAAAATTGATAAATACAAATAAAAATTCTTAAAAATCAAATACTAAGAAATGGAAAACAAAGTAGAAGTCCTAAAATCTAACATCAATGTTTCCTAGGGTGATTTGCGTGAGAACCACATAAGTAAGTATAACGATCATTTGACGTGTATCCATGGTTAAGTTCTACTTCTATTTCTCAATCGATATGGATCGGTATTTATAATTAACAACTAATCAATTCATTGACTGTAATATATATTAAATTTGTTTTTTATCTTCTGTTTTTGGTCAACTCTTATCAGTTTTTTTTTTTAATTATATAGTTATGACATTAAAGGCAAGGCACGGATGACATATAATTTCTTACAATAATTCTATGTAACTTCAAAATAACTTAGGATGTATCACGCAAACTTCCAGTAATTATAATTCTTTTAAATATTAATATTTTAATATAAGGTACTGTTATGTTCATATAAATAAGTTATCACTAAAACCGTAACCCTAAATTAATTCAGTTGACTAAAACATTTAAGTTCAGCTATATAGAATGTAGTTCAGTTGACTAAAATATGTTACGCATGTTAATAAATAAAACGTTATCAAAAACATGACAGTAGAAATAATAGAACAGAACAGAATCTGTGTATAATTTTTACTTTTATTTTGGTTCTGCCTTCATTTTTGTCCACATTTATTTCATATTTGATTAAATCAAGGTCATTATCGTACCGGAAACTTGTGGTGTTTCAACAATGGATGTTGAAAAGCGGGTTGTTTGTATATATTAATTCATGAACACAAAAAAAGCGGGGGGTTTTAATTAATTGTTTGTATATATCAACTCTTATCCGTTTTTT
>QGKV02000649.1:3991639-4016587 GCA_003260655.2 Brassica cretica | reverse complement strand
TTTTTTAATTATCAAAAGATGGATGGCACTAGTAAATCTTATATGCTTACGAAACAGATCTATACTATTAAAATAGAATCTTTACTATTATTCCGTCTTTACTTTTCTATTATAGTTACAATGTATGATATAACTTGTTTACTATAAAGAAATGTATATTCATTCTCGTTACTGTAAACTAAACATTCTAACAAAAATTTTGTTTGTTTTATTTTAAATATTATAGTTTTAATTTTACTCTTATATGTTTCTTAACAATGTATTTTATCTTATATTTTTTCGGACAGTTGGTTGAGCTCTTTTTTTTAATTCAGAATGTAACTTTTCTTTTTTTATTTTTTCTATATTTATGTTGATACAAAAAAAAAATTATATCATAAAAACTAATGTGTTCATGATTTATTGTAGTGGTAGGTATTGCATCTATTTGCAAATTATATACTTATTTTACTACAAAAGTTCACGAAAATATAATTGTTGTATTTTAATGTTGATATACCTCCATTTATAATATGGTATATTTTATACATAATTTACAAACATGTTTAAATGATTTGAAAACACATAATCTCAATCACGTAAATTATTTTATGTAACTGTGTAAATTTACTGTAAGTAATTTCATTTTCCATAATAAACTAAGATAAATATTAAAAATAATTTAGGTAATTGAGATTATGTGTTTTCAAACCATTTAAACATGTTTGTAAATATATATTTTTGTTAGTAAAAACCCACAATATCTTTATTTTTGACAAAAAATATTCATGATACATCTCTCACTTTTAAAAACGTGTATGTAGTTTTATATTTCAATATTTCAATTAATAAATATGAGTGGAAATATAAATAGAACTGGTGTCTAAGAAAAAGCTCCAAAATCTCATTAAAAATTCAGACTATGTATATAATATGGAAGTATTATAATATGGTGAAAACCAAAAGGAAGTATTGTAATATTATAATACCATATAATAGCTGAGGTTCACTATTATGTTTTTTTTACTTTCAGGTTTTGGATATCTGAGAACCTCATTATATATGTTGGTTTCTATGATTTTTCTAAACAATATTACATTGTGTTTTGTTCCTTGTATAAGAAGGACGCACCATCTGATGTAAGTATGTAACAAAACTCATGATTTGTTCTTGTTTCCTTCAGAGCTCATATTAGACCATTGATAAGATTCTAGGTTTATTAATTAGTTTTTTTCTTTTATTAATAAGAGAAATTAAAATTCTAACAATGAATGAATTAATTCATATTTGAAAAACTTGTATAAATATTCTTTATTTTCGACTTTCAAATTAGATTTTTTTTGGACAAACTGGATATTTATTTGTATTGTGTATGTATTCCTACCAACGATTGTCGACCACCAGATTCGCTTGTCTGCAATATTAAAAGTATTTTATATTTGAAAACATATTTCTCTTTCGTGGTCTCTAAACTTCAGTATAATCCTAATTTTATTCTGAGAAATTAAAGATTGTCAGATCGATACCAGAGGTTAAAATGTTGGAGGCTAAATTTATTGGTAGAGTAATGTTATCCAAGAATTAGTAAACCAATATTTAGGAAAATGGAGTCAAGCCAAAAATACTTAAAAGCTAAGTTACAATTATAGAGAAGTGAGTGACACGGTGTATAACATAATTAAGTACAACGTGACATATTACAAAATTATGATGAAAATTTTGTGACCGTACATTAGGTTGAAAATTGTTATTGTACTTACCACTTTCTTTAAAACTAAATGAAACCCTTGTTTAGGCCTTCTGTGATTCTATCCTTTTGTAATATCTATCTCTTTATAGCAAAGAAGATTAGACTTATCATAAGAAAAAAAGGTAAAGAAAGTTAGGAATATAGTAATGGATAAAAATATTACATTACAATCGCAGTTCTTTAGATACAAAAAAAACTTTTTGGAAATTTTTGATCGTGGCCACTAAATAAAAAAAAAGAAAAAATCACACTATTAGTTATATTTTATTTTGAACAAAGGCATGAAAATCATAACTTGAGAATCAAGGTCATGTCATTCAAGAAGTCAAGCTCTCAGCTTGCTTCAGTATTTGCAGCTGCTACCTCTGTTCACCAACTCCGGCCACACTGTACATGTAAACGAAGAGTACATTTTTGTAATTATATATCAAAATTTTACTTTAGTCCAGTGGTTAGAGTGTATTTTTTTAAAGTGTATCAATGCATCGGTTCGAATCCTATAATGAGCATATTAATAAAAAAACGACGTCCGACTTACTTCTATTACATGTGTTTAAAAAGAGTATTTTTGAATTATAATTGAGTTGAGGTAGTATTTAGCACTGATCATTTGTTCGGGTTGTATTTGGCAGGCCTGAAATTGTTTGGGTTGAAAAAGACCTTTTTCCCGTCATAGTAATCATCAAGTTATTATTTTCATGTCTTCGTAGTAGCTTATACTCTGTTATCCTCTGTTCTATGTCTTAACATCTTGAATTCTGCTTAAATGGCAAAGCTTTGTGTGAAAGAACGAGACTTTAAGCTTTAATGAAGATACATTTCAAATGGGTTTTCACTAAACGTTTATTTGCAGGCAAGGGGAATGAAGAAACATCTCAAGAGGCTTAATGCCCCAAAGCATTGGATGCTTGACAAACTTGGTGGTGCCTTTGCCCCCAAGCCATCTCTTGGACCACACAAGTCGAGAGAGTGTCTTCCCCTTGTTCTTATCATCCGTAACAGATTGAAGTATGCTCTCACTTACCGTGAGGTGATTTCAATCTTGATGCAAAGGCATATTCAAGTTGATGGGAAAGTCAGAACCGACAAGACATACCCTGCTGGTTTCATGGATGTTGTGTCTATCCCAAAGACAAATGAGAACTTCCGTCTGTTGTATGACATCAAGGGACGCTTCCGTCTTCACTCCATCAGAGACGAGGAAGCAAAGGTCTTGCCTTTTCCTTTACTTGTGTTAACTTAACATTGTATGTTAACCTATAACATGTTATCTTGTTTGCCATGGTGTAGTTGAAGCTGTGAAAAGTGAGAACCATCCAGTTTGGTCAGAAGGGAATCCCTTACCTGAACACATGCGATGGTCGCACCATCCGTTACCCTGACCCGCTCATCAAACCCATAGACACCATCAAGCTAGACCTCGAGGAGAACAAGATTGTGGAGTTTATCAAGTTTGATGTTGGGAACGTTGTGATGGTGACAGGAGGAAGAAACAGAGGGCGTGTTGGTGTGATCAAGAACCGTGAGAAACATAAAGGAAGCTTCGAGACCATCCATATTCAAGACTCTACTGGACATGAGTTTGCCACGAGGTTAGGGAATGTGTTCACGCTTGGGAAAGGAACTAAGCCGTGGGCTTCTCTTCCGAAGGGTAAAGGTATTAAGCTTACCATTATTGAAGAAGCTAGGAAGAGGCTCTCTACTCAACAAGCTGCTTAAAACTGTGTCTTTCCTCTGTTTAGTCTTAGACTTGTAGGCCTTTGTTTTACTGACTTTATATTGGTATCAGTTTGAGTCTATGACCTATTTTATATTGGACCTTTAAGGTATCATTCAATGTTCTAAAGCGCTTAATTATCTTCTAGCGATTTCTTATCAAAAAACATTACATTTTGAGAAGTCTCAGCAATCGACCGAGTAAGCAAAAAGGATACTAAAGAACACTTGCACCGCCTTGCTTCACAGGTCTCTTGGCTAGTAGGGCATGATGACCCAACACAAGCAAAGAAGACCACAAACTTTTAGTCTGAGGATACCAAAAAAAAATAAAAAAAGACTAAAGAACTTTGTTAGTTATGGAAAAGTTAAAATACCTTTTCACAGCAGAGCAAGAAACGTTCTTCAGTGGCTTTATCTTCCCACTGAACCATTGATCATCACTGTAACTGATGACAAGTTCATCACCACCAACGCAACTCCCAGAACTAAGTGGAAGCTTTCTACACCAATCTTTTTTAGACAAGGGAATCGCAGATGACCCTTGTATATGCTCTTCAGCATCGGTAAGTTACTCAACTCAAGCCTTTCAAGTTTATCAAACGGACTCTTTGTCCCTCCCGAGCTTTGCTCACCTGCCGTTTTCCTCTCGCTTATGATCTCTTCCACCTCGTCTAAACGCTGAAGCTTAAGGTGAGCAAGTTTTGGAACAAACAGCAACCACGTCAGATCCTTGAGTCCACCGCAGCCAGTTATAGTCACGCTCGAGAATCAGAAACGTGTCGTATGATTCCCTCCCAATCTCAATCTCCACTACGCCACAGCTCTTTATGACGATCTTACGGAGCTGCTCCATCGTTGTCGGCAAAACTAGATGTGCTTCGTCTCTCTGAAGATCTCTAATACATAACTCTTCGATGCCATGAGCGCTAAACAGTTTCTTCAAAGCGGAACCTGAGGAGATGTCTATGTCTATCTTTAAGCTTTCTAGTCGTTCCAAGTGTTGCAGCTCCTCTATAGCGCTAGCGTCCAGAGTAACGTTCCCCTTTGTAGCCGTTTTAGTAATACTTTCAGATTTGAGATCGTTGAGTTTCTTCAACATCAAAGACACAGTTGGATCTTAAGTTCTTGGAACATAACCCACTACGATACAGCTTTTGAAGTTCGGCAGTTCTATTGGTAAAAGCAGATAACTGACTTTCCTACTGATGTTATCAACGTGTTTAAACCATACCATGACTTGTGCAGTCCGTTGCATACTTCTGGTTTCCTCTTCGCTCTCGACCCTTCTCAACACATCAGTTTGTCTTGCCTTGAGCTCTTCCATGTCTCTCTGCATAGCTGCGAGATTCTCCTGGAGACAATTAATGTAACTCGGTTTGAAGCATGAAACTTGAGAAACATCTTTCGATACTTGATCACCTGACAATGGAACAGAGAAAAATCCTCCCATAGTTAGAAAGAGTGTTCCAAAACAAGAAACCTGAAGCTGGTTTCACCTGCTGCACACACCGTTTAAATTAGCAAAAAGAAATCAATTAGTCTAAGTCTTTTTGAACTATTTTTTTTTTTGTCTGACCGAAAACACGGTCTCCTAGGTTTTAAAATATTAGACAAACTCTATTTTTTCAGTAAAATATTATTCTCTTGAAGAATTTGCATAAAACACGGATTAGGAAGTTACAAGGAAGATCAGGAATCAAAGACTAAAGCCGTAAGAGTGATCACTAATGTTTTTATTGGTGGAGAGACTAAACAAATCAAAGAGGAGTAACTTATCTGGAAGCTAAAGAGCCACAATAAAAGTCAGTGTGAAACTTATCATTAGCCTTTGCAAGCCACAATGATTAAGCTTAAGAGCACGAAACATTTACTTTCCTATAAGAAAATGAAAGACGGTTCTAAAGTTGTTCACAGAGACAAATTCATCAGACAAGTGGTGTGCACTTGGTTCCACCAACTTTTGCTTTGAATTGTTATCACACTTTGCAAGCAGCACGATCCATGTGGAAGTATCTGTTATAAACCCTAGACTGACAAACCAAACACGAATCCAGACACCATAATAACGGAGACATAAACACCATCACAATCTGTCAAGTAAACATTCCTTTTTTTGTTAATGGTTAGCCTACAATATGTTTTGATCCGACGACCCAAATATTGCCACGTTGCAATCTGACGATTGCAAAATTTTCAACTTCTGTTGGCTCGTTTTCATATACTGAACCGGTCTAAACCGTATATTGTTTTTGTTAACGTTTTTTATTTCTTCAAAAAGATATTGGTTTCATATGTTACAAACTTACAAGGGACTAGTTCTAGATTTTTACGTAGTCTGTCCAATGCTTTTTTTTTTTGTAAAATAAAATTTTAAATAGTATTAAATTATGTAAGAAATTAGCTACTACTAACTATAAAAAAAAAGACATTTAAAATTACAACAATATTTTGCTTTTGTTAAAAGGAAATAAATGATGATTTTAAGGACAAACGAAAACTAAATTAGTTTGAAAATCAAGCTTTTTCATAGACAATGCATGCAAGACATCCAGCTAAGAAGCTTCGAGACCTTCCATATTCAAGACTCTACTGGACATGAGTTTGCCACGACTCACGAGGTTAGGGAATGTGTTCACGCTTGGGAAAGGAACAAAGCCATGGGTGTCTCTTCCAAAGGGTAAAGGTATTAAGCTTACCATCATTGAGGAAGCTAGGAAGAGGCTCTCTGCTCAACAAGCTGCTTAAAACTGTGTCTTTCCTCTGTATCAGAAAACTTATGTTCTGTTTTTGTTTTTTGCATCTTGCTATTGAGTTCCTTATTCTCAGACTTGCAGGCCTTTGTTTAATTGACTTGCTGTTGGTATCAGTGAGTCTATATTGGACCTTTATGATATTATCCAGTGCTCTAATTTAGTCTAATAATCAGCAAATCAAACTTAAACTCAACGATTTAAAAAAAAAAAACAGTTTTGACACTCGTCTAATCAATAACAACACCCTATAAAGCGTTCAATTACCGTCTAAATTTTGTTTATTATCACTTGGGGATATTTTAAATTCTACTAAAACTTATGTAGCTTCCAATTACTTCTTTCATACTACTCCATGACCAACAGCTTACCTTTACTCAGAGTACCTATTTGTTTCTCTACTTGTTATATGTTTTGTTAAAATGTGCCATGAGCGATCTAAAGTAAAATATTTGTGTTTGATCTCTGCTTACTGCAACACAATTCAAGTACCAACATTCTTACACATTAATAAGTACAAGGTTTGGTTTAACACAAAGTGCTAAAAGCATACATACAAAAACTAACTTGGTAACATTTGTTTTATTATTAATTGGTACCATAAGTTAGAATTTATCAACACTAAAACCAGACCGTATAACCTCATAAGCATCTCTGCTCCTGCTTTTCTTCATCCCTGCCGTGAAATACACCTTTGATGGGTCTGCTGAGATACAAGTCACTTTCACCCAAATCATCAACTTTGTTTTCAAGCCTTCCACTTCAGCTAGCTTCCCTTTCTCCAGGTAACCCGTCACCGTTGTCGAAAACCGCAGGACCGATGAATCCCTGTACCCAACCTCGCAGGTCTCAGGGATGAAGACAGTCAACTTGCCCGTCTCTTCGTTGAACTCGTAGTTTGTGGCGTCCTGTGGAAAGATCCCAACAGGTAAACCAAATTCCTTTAGCAGCTCAGGTAATGGCTTCTGCATTTTTCCTATTTCAGAACAAGATAAATTGTTAATAACCAATTTATAAGCAATGCTAATTTGACATATACTACAAGAAGTGAAGGAGAGTCACATGATAGTACTCAGTTCTGAACTAGATACTGTGTTCAACATGTGAAGAAGTTGAAAAAAAACAAACCTTTGAGTTTGTTGACCAACCACTTGGTACCTCCTTCAATACTGCTAGACAATGACTGCAAGAAAGAATCATCAATCTCAGGACACTTTTGTGTTCTTCGAGAAATAGAGACCAAAAGTAATAAACTTTATTCAAGATATGTTACCCATAAGTACAAAACTGTAACAACAAGTGCTAAACTGGGATTCAGGACCAAGTTGTTCCGTGGTACAAGTATAAACAAGGGTTTTCAGTTAAGGTACGAGTAACGATAAAGCAGTGAACTTTCAATTAAACACACAACAGAGTTTTCGATTATGTAATAATAAACTGAAACTATTAAAAGCAAAGAAAGAGATATGGAAAGGGAAGGATACATTAAAGTCGTCACCGACGGAATTGAACTCTTTATTTGCCTTTTGTCCTAACCAATAAGAGCCCACCTTGTTCAGTATCTGATCCATCTCTCTTCTGTAATAATCCGCCCAGAGAGATAGAGAAGATGATGGCTCGCTTTGGCGTTCTACTTTGACGCGTATGATGAAGACTATACTCGTACCACGGAACAACTCAAAACAGCACAACGTTCACCGTTTAATTAATGAAACGACATGCTTTTCTCCCTGATCTTGCCGTGTTCTTTAAAATGTTTTGTATTTAAGGAAAGAAATAGTCAAAGACCCTTAAGGTCAACTTGACCACAAAAAGTTATAAAAACGCCTTTATCACGTTTCAAGGAGTCCATTTTTTTCTTAGGCAAGCTCATTTTCTTGCCGTGTTCTTTGGAATGTTTTGTATAAAATCTCAGTATTATGATTTCACATATACTAAGTTTACAAGGGTTTTTTAAAAAAAAAAAGTATTTACACTATTGCTTTTAGTTATTGTGTGTTAGTAGCCTCAATAGTGTTTCAAAAAAAATTGTGTTACAAAAAAGTGTGTTAGCCTCAGTTCTTGGTGAAATGATCTGGGATTGAAGTTGGACCTCTCGTACTTAATTGCATCAGTTCTTTGGAGTATCTCCGATGTACACTCCAATGTATGCCTCTATAATATAGTTACTATATTTTAGAGAAAAATATAGAGAAATCTTGTTTTTTGTCTCTATATTTGGAGATGAAAATAACAATTATGTATATTTTCATAAATAGAAGAATTCTATTATAAAAACATACATTTGAGCAAATCCACCTCTATAGTATGATTTTTCTATTTTAGGAAAAAATATTAACATAAAAATAGGGATGACTAGATGGTCTTATGCTTATGCACGAAGTAAAAAAAAAAAATCTGATACATCATAGTCACATTAACCATATGACATATATGATATGATTACTGAAAAGTTGCTCTTGCCACATCTCAATCATCTTCAAATAGCAAACACACTTTGACGAACTCTCTCCCTATTTGGTGCATCACATGACATATGAAATGGATCTGAAAGCGCATATCTTTCTCGTGACGTGAAATGGAAGAGAGACGGATGCTTTGTATATTAGGTTGGGAAAGATAGCGGATAATATTTTCTTCAGAAGGTTAAGATGGAATGTAGACGGTTAATGTTTAAGATAACCTTCTTATTTTAGGAAAGAGATTTTCATTAAGGTCTGTGTTTGGAGATTTCTTAAAGATTCTTAGAACTCTTTATGAAATATTTTCTCTCTATTCTTTTTCTTGATACTTGGATGATACAAATGGTGCTGAGCATCTCTATTTATACAAGTGAAGAAGCAAACTCTAACATGTTCTAGATTTCTCTAAATTATTATCTTATTTCAAAATATCTAACATTAATTATTCTACTCCATAACTTTCTCTCTTCTTCTCCATAATTCTACATAATTCTTTCTCCTTGTGCTCTTCTTTTGGGCTCTTAATATGGATCATAATTTTGGGTTTTGGGCTAATGGAGGAAAAACCAACAAATCTCCCCCTTTCCGACTTAGCCTGAAACCGTTGTCATGCCGGTGCCTTTGCAGCAATCTTCAAACTTCTTGATCGGTAATACCTTGGTCATAAAGCTTGACCAGTTTTCGTCGGTGTGTACCTTGTTGAGATGTATGAGCTTCTCTTCAAGAACTTCTCGGATCCAATGATGTCAAATATCAATGTGCTTTGAGCGAGAGTGAAACGTTGGATTTTTTGCTAAGTGAATAGCACTTTGATTGTCACATAGTATGTTGTACTTGTCTTGCTTTACTCCCAACTCAAGCAAGAAGTTCTTCATCCATAGCATCTCCTTGCACGCTTCCGTTGTTGCGATGTACTCCGCTTCCGTGGTGGATAAGGCAACACACTTTTGTAGCTTCGATTGCCAAGAAACAGCTCCCCCTGCAAAGGTAGTCACGAATCCTGATGTCGATTTCCTTGAATCTTTATCACAAGCCCAATCTGCATCGGTGTAACCGTTCAACTCCAATTTTCCATTTCCAAAACATAGACACTTCTTCGTTGTGCCTCGTAGATAGCGTAGGATCCACTTAACTGCTTTCCAATGTTCTTTTCCTGGATTGGCGAGAAAGCGACTCACAACTCCTACGGCATAGGCAATGTCGGGTTTGGTGCACACCATAGCATACATGAGACTACCCACTGCTGATGCATATGGGGTAGNTCAGTGACGGTGTCCATGGTAAGCTTTCCCTCCGGTGCTGAATTGCTTAGAGTGACAACTAGTGTGTCCCAACTCTCCGGTAGTGAACTAAGGAGTAAAAGGGCTTGCATTTCGTCTTCAACCTTCATATCAACTTTGTTAAGCTGATTTACAATCCCCTTGAAATTGTTCAAGTGCTCCATCATGCTCTGGCCATCCTTGTACTCCAACTTTACCAACCGTCGAACAAGAAGAGCTTTGTTTCGAGGTGTTTTCTTTTGAATCATGGATTCAAGTTTTGTCCATAATTCAAAAGCATTTGTGTAGGTAGAGACATGTTCAAAGAGAGATCGGTCGACATACTTACGTATTACGGCAACTGCCTTTCTATTAAGAATCTCCCATGCTTTATCATCCTTTCCTTCCGGCTTATCCTTCATGATGATGGGCTCATGCAAATCCTTACAGTAAAGGTGATCTTCCATCATCGGTTTCCAATAAGAGAAGTTGTCCGTCGGGAGCTTGAACATGTCACCTTCAAAGGTAACGGTGGCCTCCATCTTCACTTCTTCAAAGATAACGGTAACCTTGCTCTGATACCAGCTGTTGGGAAAGATAGCGGATAATATTTTCTTCAGAAGGTTAAGATGGAATGTAGACGGTTAGTGTTTAAGATAACCTTCTTATTTTAGGAAAGAGATTTTCACTAAGGCTTGTGTTTGGAGATTTCTTAAAGACTTTTAGAATTCTTTATTAAATATTTTCTCTCTATTATTTTTCTTGATTCTTGGATGATACAAATGGTGCTGAACACCCCTATTTATACAAGTGAAGAAGCAAACTCTAACATTTTTTAGATTTCTCTAAATTATTATCTTATTTCAAAATATCTAATATTAATTATTTTACTTCATAACTTTCTCTCTTCTTCTCCATAATTCTAAATAATTTCTTCTCCTTGTGCTCTTTTTTTGGACTCTTAATATGGATCATAATTTTAGATTTTGGGCTAATGGAGGAAAAACCAACATAGTGCATAGTGTATATGTTAATCAACGCGATGCAAGGATTTTATCAGACAAACTTGTTCCATCTACTCGTTCATCAAGATAATCGGATATAATTAAATATTACATTTAACTACCTAGATGTGTGTTGGAAGCGTGGTATCATGATTCAGAGTACTAAAGTTTAATGTTCATTGTGTATAATTATTGTATATCCACACAAAACAAAACTAAAATAGATATATTTTCACACTCAACCGTAAACTTTACGTTAATTAATCTATAACTCTTTACGTTTAAAAATATATATTAATACTCAATCGAAATAACTTTTTAAAACTAGTTATTTATAGGGTTATTGTATTCAAAACCAAATTCAATTTTTACGAATTTAGATATACAGTATCACCATTTAGATTTAACTATTCAAAAATTTCAAGACAAGTATCAAAAATTCAAAAATTGCATCATTTCGTCCAGATTTGTGGTAAATATGTAAGAAAACTATAAATTCATTGATATATGTAAAGACTTTTAAAATGCTGTGTATTAAATTATTATTTATTAATAATACACTAAACGAGAATTATGGTCACTTGCCAATTTATCCCAATTTATATATCGTCCCGACCAGTCAAGTCAACAAATAACCAGGGGCATATCCGTAAATTAACGAAGAGCAACTTGCTATATTTTTGTTTACGTTATCACCACTCATCACATGAACTCTGCATTAAAAACTCTCTCTCTCAAATCCATAGGGCACAGCCCAACTTTTAGCAAGTCGCTGTAAAGTTGATTTTGCTTCCTTTTTTATATACTCACATCACATCTTCTCCCCCTCAACACCTTCCTCTTGAATCCTCCATCTTGTCTTAACCCTAAAGAACCATATCAAAGATCCATCAAGATTGTATTAAAACAAGAATATCGACCGTCACCATATCTCATATCAACATGCTAGCCGTTCACCGCCCTTCTTCCGCCGTATCAAACGGAGACACCGTCCAGATTCCGATGATGGTCGCTTCTTTTCAAAAACGTTTCCCTTCTCTCTCACGTGACACAACTGCCGCTCGTTTCCACACGCACGAGGTTGGTCCTAACCAGTGTTGCTCCGCCGTAGTCCAAGAGATCTCCGCTCCTATATCCACCGTATGGTCCGTCGTCAGACGCTTCGACAACCCGCAAGCATACAAACACTTCCTTAAAAGCTGCAGCGTCATCGGCGGAGATGGTGGGAACGTTGGTAGCCTACGTCAAGTCCATGTCGTCTCCGGCCTACCCGCCGCTAGCTCTACCGAGCGTCTTGACATTCTTGATGATGAGCGTCACGTCATCAGCTTCAGCGTCGTCGGTGGCGACCATAGATTATCTAACTACAGATCAGTCACGACTCTTCACCCTTCTCCGATCTCCGGGACCGTCGTTGTTGAGTCCTACGTCGTTGATGTGCCTCAAGGGAACACGAAGGAAGAGACATGCGACTTTGTGGACGTTATAGTACGATGCAATCTCCAGTCACTTGCTAAAATAGCTGAAAATTCTGCGGCGGAGGTGAAGAAGAAGACGTCCATGTGATGAGGGTTTGTTCGAGACTTCGAGTAGTTTGGTTAGATCCGGCGCCGTTTTGTTGTTTTTAAGCCGTCGTGTGATCTATGTTTTTGCCGGCTTATTGTGTGAAAAAATACATTACTAAATTAATCTATCATATGCATCATAATCTTATTATCATTTACTTATTTTTGTACTTTATATCCGTAAAGAACCTATTCGGACTTTCACCACCCCATTCAGTAAGTATATACTGAAGATTACAATGCGTAGTCGACTCAGGTATATAGCTCATAACATTTGTCAAACTTATGTATGTATAAACATCTTTTGAGAAAATTCGATGATTAAAGAAAACTTTAAACCTAGGCATTATATATAAAGTCTTCCTTTCCTCGAGGGTTTTAAATCGTTCCTACAACTTTTATACTTTCTTATGATTCCATGATAATTAAAAAAGGATTGATATTTAAATTTTTTAAATTAAAAACAAACAACGTGTGCAACAAATAGTTAAATTTCTTTTGCAAACAAGAAAAGTTAAATTTCTTCAAAATAAAAAATTGCTTGTTAGAAAATAAAGTTATGTGGAAACGGCTGATGTTTTTTTATAATGGAAGATTCAAGGGTAAAATTAAAATGAACAAATCTATCGACACATATATGCATTTGATATATAGCATAGATATGAACATGTTACTGACATAAAATGAAATTAAAAAATCGCAAGTGGTAACCCAACAAGCCAAGCTGTTTATTCTGGACAATAAAAAAAGGAATGCAAGTTGCAACCTACGTTACACGGAATCGTTTTTTTATCTATGATTCCCGCTTCGGAAGCGGAAACGGATTCGGAAGCGTCCGGAATCGCTAGGAATCGTGTTGGAATCAGGATTCCAGAAAAGTTGAATATGGAAGCGCAGGGGAAACTCCGATTCCGGTTTGGAAACGCCTGATTGAATAAGTCGGATTCGTTCAAAGATATAAAGCACTTGACAAATACTCGCACTCGTTAATTACTGAGATGTGTATAATTTATCGTGTGAAAAGGTAGTTTCCAAGGTGAGCAATGATGGAGAAGAAGCAATTAGGGTTTTCAAGTTACACGTGTTCTTAAACTATAAATTTTATTTGAATTTTTCTATTAGCCAAAATTAAAGGAAAATTAAATATGGATATTATATTTTTCTCACCGGTCTATATAAACAATAATATATATGCATTTTTATGAAATTAACATNTTTCCTTTACTTGATAAATATAATAATATTCACATGATATATAATATATATATTACAAAAAATTAACTTAAATTTCAATTTCGTTTTAGATTTTGTACATTAAAATATTAACACTAAAATGATACTTATTCAGATTAATAATAAATAATAATAATAACTATTGTTACTATTATATATATATATATATATATATATATTAAAACCCTTCCAACACGTTTCCGCTTCCTAAAATGTTATAAAATGTCGATTCCGCGTTTCCAAACGTTTCCGCTTCCGCGTACCCGTTTCCGATTCCATGTAACACAACTTGTTGATCTTCACCTCCTTTCTTTATGCTTCTTTCCAATTGATAAATATAAGATTAATTTTAGTAATAATAAAACAATATAGATTAGAGAAGAGAACAAGTTGCACGTCCTTTTTTTTTGGCAACAAGTTGCATGTCCTTTTACATCACGAGAGTCGCGATATGTTTCGTTTGGGTTCCAAGTGACCTCTTAAAGAATATACCAACATTTAAACAGATTTTATTTTTTTTGTATACTCAAGTGGTTTTAAAACATTAAATCATACATTTTTATCCACATAATTTTTAAAGATTCTAGTTGTTATATTTTTATGCTTGCAATAAATGTAATCCAAAAGCCATGTTCAAACATAAAAAGAACTATAATCCACGTTTCCAACAATTATGTAACCATGTCATGGTAGTATAGCACTGGAAAATTTATCATGGGATAGGAAAAGTTGAATTCTAAAACCATGTTGATCTTTTATGTGATAATAATATGTGGGATACAAAGTTTTTGGGATTAGTTTAGATTTTGATATTAATTTATGCTTAATTACAACAATTTTCTTGTCCATATCGTAAATAACTAAATATCATAAACAAACACCAAAATGAATACGACATAGCGAAACAACGAAATCAAGTTTAGTGCTTAATCGAGTTCAGGGATAATGCTTCAAGCGATCAAAACCTTTCATCCAACTTCTTTGCTTTACTTCACAAAAGTTTCAAATTATCCAAATCTTTATGTATTCTGGGCATCATGGTTGTAAAAACTTTAAATTAATTTCAGAATAGGTATCCAGTTTTTTTTTTTTTTTAAAGAACCAAAGAAATCAAAACGTTAAGAAAATAAGGTTTCGTAATTCGTACTTTCAATTACTATTTATTGTGAACGTCAAATATTGACAATTATAGCAAGCTTACTAATCATAAGATACATACTTAATAGAGTGAATTTGCCAAATGACCAAATTTGAAAATGAAATTAAGTGGAGAGCATTGATTTTGACATTATTAAATTATAACAATTATGTCAATTTTTATCCGGTACTACTTTTTTTATTCAAGTTGCCAATAATAGAGAGAGAAACTGATGACATCAACAATTTGACACCCCACAATTAATTATCACACGTAATACAACCAACACCGCACTTTTGTTTAACACACTTTTGTTTAACACATAAATATGCATCTGATTTTTCTATATCATATCACTAAAATTAATATGATTCAAAATCCATTCACATCTAGTAAATACTAAAACTTCAAACCTCAACTCCTAAATACTAAACTCTAAACTTTAAACATCACCCTTGCATCTAAATACTAAACTCTAAACTCTAATTAATGAATCCTAAACCCAAATATAAATCTTAAACCCAATTATCAAAATCTGAAAATAGTATATAATATTATGTAATATTAAACTAAATCCAAACTTAATTTTTGAATAGTATAGGACTCCAATCCAACACACAACTCCTCAATGCTTAACTCAGACCTAACTTTTGAATACTAAACCCAAAAATGCTATCACTAAACCCAAACCTAAACTCCCACCTTCTAAATACTAAACTCTAAACCCAAGTATAGACTCTAAACCCAAAATAGAATGGAGCAAAATACATAGTATAGTACAAATTGGTGAGCAAAAAAGAACATTCTTTATTAATCGTCAAATGGAACATAAATAATACGGTCACTAAACCCAAACTTCAACCCTCACCTTCCAAATACTAAACCCTAAATATTAAACATTAAACCCTAAACCCAAGTATAAACTCTAAACCCAAATAGTATAGAACAAATTACGTAGTATAGTACATATAGTTGTAAACTAGAAATTGATAAATAATGAATTTATCAAACAATCGATGGTACAATAATACAACAACCGTAGCATACTATTTAGTTTGGTACTTGCGAATGGTACAAAAATATAAGAATCGTACTATACTATAATTTTCTTTCACTACATATAGTATAGTCGACGAGTTCATCTTCTTCACATCTTCCTCTTTTTGCAGACATGGTGATATACGCATTCACTAGTCCAGAGTAATTATTCTTCACCATACCATATCAATACAACATACTATAACAATTTAAATAACAATAAAAAAATCAAGATCAACAACATTAAACAAAAACTCAAAAAAAAAAATCGTGACGTCACCTCGTCGTTCTCTACGGTGNGATGTTAAGGAATTTAGACGAATGTAAAAAACGAATACAAGAACGATAAGAAATCATATTCGCAAAGAGACATGGAGTCGAGATATGATATCTTTCCTTAACTCAAAATATTCGCTCCGTTAGTGAAACGGGACTGTACGAATATAGAGTCCCAGGATACAACCATGGCAGACGAATCACACCTCACTCGCGATCGCCCTATTGAACTATAAACTCTACGAAACACTCTCGGGATTATGACTTACGGTAAGGGATTTTGCTGTGGTTTCGAATACGGAAAAGTTAACAAATGAAGAAGGAGGAGAGTCGATATTTAAAGAGACGAACGAGAGCCACTTCCCACAACAGTTGCTGCATGTGTGCGGAGATCTCGCGGAGATCACAAGAAGTTAAGTTTTGAAAACTTATTCCCCAAGACTCTCTTATCTCGTTTAAAATTCGAGAGGATAAAATGCATGACGTTTTTAGTTTCTAAACAAACTATTTGTCGTTTTAAATAAAAATGCATATCGTTTTTTTTTCGAATTAAATGGCAAAACGTTGAGCTTAACTTGGTCCAAAAAGAATATTCTTATCGGGCCGGAGGCCCTCCACCAAGACCCAAGCCCAAGCCCAAGCCCACGCCCACGCCGAGCCGAGCCGAGCCGGCCGGACGGCGGCGGTGGCGCGCGCGTGGGAGGCTCTCTCTTCCTCTGAGCCGTTTAACCTCTCATGTCAATAAAACATATATATACTCCTCAAAATCAATTCTCCCAACCGATGTGGAATGTTGTTAACTTCATTTCTTTAAAGCCAACAAGGCTTTTTATATGGCTTTTTATAAGAACCCGTAGGCCCATTTCATTTTCACATTTTGCCATATATTATTTGAGCCATTATGCTTAATAATTAGGCCCAACAAAGATGCAGAAAGTCTTGTTGTCTGAAAAAGCTCTGAGATAAGGGAGTTAACTAATTAACATGTGTATCTGCGAGAAGCTCTTGGTATCGAGATTAATAGCAATTGAACAGGAAAGAAAGATTAAAAACCTAATAATCCCAGCGAAGAATGAGTCGCCGGACAACCTCTTTAGAAAACGACAAAGATTCAGATTGTCGAATGTAAGTAGGAAGGCAAAATCGAAGTTAGCCATAACGGAATGCAGATAACTTGGTTTGGGGTTGTGGGGGCTCGTTTGTATGGCCCTAAATTTATAGCAAGTTGTTGATAAAAAAATGAAACGTCTGGATTTGAAGGATGAAGAATAGAGAGGTGGAACGAACATTGAAGAAGAGTTTAAAGATCATTGATTGATCAGAAGTTGCCAAGGTAACGCTAAACTCGCAGCTCAGAGATCGGAGAAGACGAAGTGGAAGAGTCGAGGAATCGCAAGCTTGCAACAAAATAGGTTTTGGGCTGGAGATGGGGCTTATAATTTTTAGAAAGCCCAACCGAAATGCCCTTTCTAACTCAGAGATGTTAGCTCTGTTCTTGTCGAAGACGCGGGCGCAGCGGCTTGCGGCCAAAAACTGAACATCAAAATAAACAAAAAGATGGTGGAAAATTATTCAAGCTGACGCTGCGATTACTTTCACGAAGGTTTCTGGTGTCGTCACAGACGCTGTTAAAAGTACCGGCAACTAAATGAAAGCTGTGTCTACTTTTGATAGGCAAAAACACCGCCGCCGGTGTTACTCCTCTAGATGCGTGAACAAAAAATCTGTTGTATAATTGCCGCAAGCCGCTGACGCAGCGTCTTGTAAAAGAACAGGGCTGTTTACGTGCCAAAAAGCTTGGTTCTCATCGGTTGATTTTCCATGCCGAGGTGGATAGGCTCAATGGAGATCATATTCCCCTTTTATTACTTGTTTGATAAGAGTTCATTTAAAATAAGGGTGAATTTGCCAAATGACCAAATTTGAAAATGAAATTAACCCCAGAGCATTGATTTTGACATTATTAAATCCATAACAATTATGTCAACTTCTATCAGGTACTACCCTTTTTTTATTCAAGTTGCCAGTAGTAATAGAGAGAGAGAAACTGATGACATCAACAATTTGACACCCCATAGTTAATTATCACACGTAATACAACCAACACCACACTTTTGTTTAACACATAAATATGAATCTGATTTTTCTATACCATATCACTAAAATTAATATGATTCAAAATCCTCTCACATCTAGTAAATACTAAAATTCCAAACCTCAACTCCTAAATACTAAATCCTAAACTTTACACATCACTCTTTCATCTAAATACTAAACCCTAAACCCTAATTAATGAACACTAAACCCAAATATAAACCTTAAACCCAATTATCAAAATCTGAAAATAGTATATAATATTATGTAATATTAAACTAAATCCAAACTTAATTTTTGAATAGTATAGGACTTCAATCCAACAGACAACTCCTCAATGCTAAACTTAGACCTAACTTTTGAATACTAAACCCAAAAATGCTATCACTAAACCCAAACCTAAACTCCCACCTTCTAAATACTAAACCTTAAACCCAAGTATAGACTCTAAACCCAAATAGAATGGAGCAAAATGCATAGTATAGTACAAATTGGTGAGCAAAAAAAAACATTATTTATTAATCGTCAAATGGTATAGAACAAAATACATAGTATAGTACATATAGTTGTAAACTAGAAATTGATAAATAATGAATTTATCAAACAATCGATGGTACAATAATACAACAACCGTAGCACACTATTTAGTTTGGTACTTGTGAATGGTACAAAAATATAAGAATCGTACTATACTATAATTTTCTTTCACTACATATAGTATAGTCAGCGAGTTCATCTTCTTCACATCTTCCTCTTTTTGCAGACATGGTGTATACGCATTCACTAGTCCAGAGTAATTATTCTTCACCATACCATATCAATACAACATACTATAACAATTTAAATAACAATGAAAAAAATCAAGATCAACAATATTAAAAAAAACTCAAAAAAAAAATCGTGACGTCACCTCGTCGTTCTCTACGGTGCCATCTTCTCCTCTAAACTCAATTCTACAAGCCCAGAATCCATGTTCTTTCTCCATCTAGTGGTTTGTGTTTGTATGTATGAAAAAGAAACAGAGATTGGAGGAAAAGAGGAAGAAGAAGAGGAAGAGATGTGCACCAATGATAGCCACAATTTATTAAATCATTTATTTAAAAAAATTTTAATAAATAATTATCAGCATGTTATTGAATTGAAGGGTAATATAGCATTATTATATAAAATACATATATTGTAGATGAAAATTAGGGATTTTAGTTATCTAATGAATTATAATTTGTTTAAAGGTTATACAGCCCAGTAGTATTTGAAGAGACTTGAAAATAAATAAATAAAAGCAAAACAAAACATTCTACAAAACTAATGTCGTACCCTGTCGAGACGTCTTCTTACTCAGAAGGCAGAACGTGGGCGTTTAAAGACTTGACATAGACGACTTCCGGAGGAAACCATCTTTGAGTTGTAATCATGACTATCATTGTTGTATTCTAAGCACCACTTGGTCGACGGTATGTCTTAGTGAGCATGAAACAGAAGACCAAATTTAGATCAATTAAAACGTAAGTTACGCCAGTGCAATGCTGCTTAAAGGAGTTCATTTCCATGATTCTTCTTTTCCGGTAAAATATTTGATCTAAAATTCTCCATAAGAGAACCATTCAACTCCAAAGAAAAAGCCAGAGCGCATGCCCAATGCCGGACCTGAGAATAATAAGACCAGAAGCACAAAATATAATCATGGCCCATTAATTGATAAAAAAAATTCTAAAAATATGTTTGAATGGAGGCCAAGAGATTCGAACTCGACATCTTCTCAGTATTGCATTGTTACAGTTACCATGGGAGTACTTGCAGATTTCTTTAATTTTATGGCCTACATATTACTTATAAAAATAAAGGCCAGAAGCTCGAGTTTCCTCGCTTCCCCTCAGGGCCGCTACACTTCAAACATATGTAAAAGTAAGTTGATCACTGTTTTGCATGAGCAAGGTCAATGATAAATATATCTGTTCGATTCATTCATTAATAGCCCTGTTCTTTATACGAACGCGGAACCAGCGGCAGCGGCAGAGAAAATACAGTGTGACTTAAGCAAATTAAACGGTATGGAAAATTGAAGTGGCCGCGAGTGAACTGCCGGAAGAACAAAAGATGAAATTCAGTTGTCGCTGAAATATTCAGCGTTCATTTTACTCCTCCGTCACTGCCGCAGCATCAAGAAAACAGGCTGGATTTGTTACATGAGTGATGTGGTTGACCTTTTTTTGCCGCGATGATAGGTTAAATTTCAGTCGCAGCCGCTGGTCGCCACGTTCACGAAAAGAACAGGGCTAACATTGATTCAAAATTCATACCTTTGATAAATATACAAACTAAAGAACTTTAGAATCTAGACATTCACAAAAAAAGCTAAACGGGTAAAAAAGTCTTGCAGCTGAAACTCTTCACTGCAGTAGCTTCCATGACTCTGTCAGCATCACCTCTTGAGCTTTGTAACTATCTAAGCTTTGGAATCATTGAAATAAATCATTGGAAGCATTGGACGTCTTGACGGAATCACAAAAGGCAACCATGTCATCATAACTCTGCAGAACACAGTGATTTCATAAGTTCTTCTAATCTGCATTGACGGTATGAGTTTAACCTTTTATGCTTAGGTTCACTATATATAATTTTTATTTCTTATGAGCTGTTTTATTAGGGTTAGGTTGATAGATATCCACGTGATCAGTATCACCTTAAACAACTCTGAAATCTATGGAAAATATCTACCAAATCACATACAGATTCTATTTTTATTTTTAAATTTTTTTTATTAAATTGACTCAAATCAAAAATATACTAAAAGGAGCAAAAGAAGCCTTTTTACGGCATCCACGTCGGACAGGAAATATGACCAATAGGAATGCATCAATTTATCCACGTCATTTGTTAAGTCAATTGGTTTGGGCTTTAAGTGGTTTTTCTTTGTTGTTTGGGCTGTTTTAGTGTAGCCCATTTTCTGAAATGATATGGTCGTGGTCTTTGCCACAAGCAGCCTCCGTCTTTCGTATCCCTATTTTTTTCTTTCCCTGTACCTTTGGGACTTCCATCTCTTCCGTTTCTCATCTCTTTGATTTCGTCTCCACCAGTAAATCACCACTAACTGAATCCTTGATTAAGCTCATTCAATGGATTCCTTTCACCTTATTCTCTGTTTATCTATATATAAATCTATTTTCCTATCTTATCTTCCAATCCAAGTTGAAAAGACTCTCATAAACTCATCCCGATGGAATCCACCGGCAACTCATCCGTCTCCGGCGATCGCAAAACCAGCAAGAAGACCGTCGCCTCCTCTGTGACTGCGAAACCAAACGGGAAGTCCCCTGTTTTGTCTACCAATCCGATGAACCCAAACACTGTTACCGCTCTGTCCTCCGCGCATGCAAACCAAGTGATGTTCTTCAGAGATGTTTCACTCCGCCCACGCGAAGCCGAGTTGAGGTTTCGTCTGATTCACTTATGGGAGGTTCGAAATATATACACGAAAAACCCTGATTGGACAAGAGATGCTCCTTATCGACGAAGAGGTTTGTCAACGTGTTTAGCTTCCCTCTCTATTTTTCGTCTTGAATCGTGTTTTTGATTTAATATTAGTCGTTTAGATGTTTTTGATTTAATATTAGTCGTTTAGATATATTCTCGAGTCTTGCTTTCGGTAGATCTTATTAATTTTTTTGTGATTCTGAATTTATATTTGTCTATTAGATTAGTTCCTCCGAGTGCTATTCTTGGTCTTGCTTCTGAATTCATATTTGTCAATTAGATTGGTTTCTCCGAGTGTTATTAATGGTTTCTCCGAGTGTTATTCTTTTTCAGTAGATTAGATTGGTTCCTATGCCTTATCTATATATGTCGCTCTAAATATGTCTGCTTAAGTTTTCAAAGTGATCTGATGTATTGTTTGATTTATATTAATCGAAGATTTGATCTGATGTATTGTTTGATTCATATTAATCAAAGATTTCAATTTATTTTCAGGGAAGTGTTATTCAAGGTTTTGTTCCAGCCGGTCGAGTAGGGACATTTGATCTGGTAGCTGGTTCCGTCTATAACCTCCGCAATTTTTTCGGATCCAGGAACAAAGCTCAGTTCTCGGTTGCTGATCATATCGCCATCGTCTCATTCAGTTGGAATTCTGATTTATCCGTTCTTGAGAACCCTCTGGTTCTGATTCCAGAAGACAGGTTCAGGTTCCACAGCTTCGAGGAGTTTATGGCGACCTGTGATTCCAAGGGTGATCTTTACGGTAAGTCATGTTGAACTATGGTTGGTCTTTATGCCTGCATTTTTAGTTTATAATTTATCACCTCCACTGATTATTATCCCGTTGAGTTTTGTTAACTAATCAGAGTATTATTCTGTTGATTTTTGTTGACTGTTTAATTATTCTATCTCAGATTATGTTGGCCACATGAGGCTGGTGAATGGGCAGACTATCACTGACCATACTGTTCTTGACGAAGTTGCCATAGCTGAGAAGCGGCATCTATGTGTTCATGTTCAGACAAACACATGTTCAGACACATGAGTAAGTTTATTCATTTGTTAGTTGTTTTCGTTGTGTGTTATATTTAACACGTAATGTTTACATGTGTAGCGGACCAGTTATGAAGCTATATCTATGGGATAATGCTGCATCTGAGTTTTGCCAGAAATTTAAATCGTATGGAAGGATCCCACACGTTCTTTTGGTCACCACAGTGAACCCTAAGCATCTTGGAGGTTAGCATTTTTATAATAAAATTTCATGCTCATATACGTAAATTAGCTGTGGTTAATCGTATAGTTTTGATTAACAGAATGTCTCACTTCTATGTCATCATCTCGAGTGTTCATGGNGTCACTAAACCCAAACCTCAACCCCCACCTTCCAAATACTAAACCCTAAATCTTAATCACTAAACCCTAAACCCAAGTATAAACTCTAAACCCAAATAGTATAGAACAAAATACATAGTATAGTACATATAGTTGTAAACTAGAAATTGATAAATAATGAATTTATCAAACAATCGATGGTACAATAATACAACAACCGTAGCATACTATTTAGTTTGGTACTTGCGAATGGTACAAAAATATAAGAATCGTACTATACTATAATTTTCTTTCACTACATATAGTATAGTCGACGAGTTCATCTTCTTCACATCTTCCTCTTTTTGCAGACATGGTGATATACGCATTCACTAGTCCAGAGTAATTATTCTTCACCATACCATATCAATACAACATACTATAACAATTTAAATAACAATAAAAAAATCAAGATCAACAACATTAAACAAAAACTCAAAAAAAAAAATCGTGACGTCACCTCGTCGTTCTCTACGGTGTCATCTTCTCCTCCAAACTCAATTCCACAAGCCTAGAATCCATGTTCTTTCTACGTCTAGTGGTTCGTGTTTGTATGTATGAAAAAGAAACATAGATTGGAGGAGAAGAGGAAGAAGAAGAGAAAGAGATGTGCACCAATGATAGCCACAATTTATTAAATCATTTATTTAAAAAAAAATTAATAAATAATTCTCAGCAGGTTACACAGGTTGAATTGAAAGGTAATATAGCATTATTACATAAAATACATATATTGTAGATGAAAGTTAGGGGTTTTAGTTATCTAATGAACTATAATTTGTTTGAAGGTTATACAACCCAATTCCCCTACTTTTTTTTGCACAAACTTATATTATAAAAGGCTCAAAGAGCAACGTTTACAACTGAAGTATAAAGTCCCGGAGCTAAGCTCGATGGTAGAATGAAACTAGAAAACCTTACAAAACAACTAGAGATAGAATCATATAGGGACGAGTCACGCTCAGCGAAATGAAGAAACCCAAAGAGAAACTCCATTTTTGATCCCATGGCGATTGTTTGAAAGAACAATTGATAGTCGAAAACGACGTTGATACACCTATAAGAAGCGGTCGGAATATTATATGGCAAGAACTTTAGGTGAGAAGTCCAATTCCCCTACTTAAATGGCCATGAAAGGTGTAAAAATAAAGAAAATCGTTGGGAACGAGTTGGCCGTGCAAGTGGGACAGGGGTAGCTCAAACATATTAATTGTGATTTGCAAATTAAATTATCTTTTTCTTCTGATTCAGAAAAATAAAATAGATGTGTGTTTCGATAGGCCTGGGACGGATCGGGTATCCGGACAACTTTAAGGTATCCGGATCCGGATCCTTATCCGGCGAATCCATAATTTTACTATTTTTATCGGATCCGAGGTTCTCGGATATCCGGGTGGCGGATATCCTTCTAAAAATTGTAATATCCGACGGATATCCAGATACGGATTTGGATCCTTAAAATAAATAAATAAATAATATTAATATATATAAAAATATTAAAAATAATTTAAAAATAAAAAATATATAATGTTTTTAATAATATCAACGTATAATATTACAAAATTTACATAAAAATTTACGTATACTATTATAAAAATGAAAATATATTAAAAAGTTAGTTTTATATATAAATATTACTATTTCTAAAATAGTTATTAATAAAACTTACGGATCCGGATATCCAGACTAAAAAATCAAGATATCCGGATCCGAATCCGGATTTAACGGATCCAACATTTTACTATCCAGATTTAGCCCCTCCGGATATCCGGATTTTCGGATCGGATCCGGATCGAATCTCGAATCGAATCCGGATCTCGGATAAAAGTTCCA
>QGKV02000649.1:3957752-3981593 GCA_003260655.2 Brassica cretica | reverse complement strand
ACACCTCAACAAAACTCTGTCGGGGAAAGGAAGCATCAACACTTGCTTAATGTTGCTCGTTCTCTGCTTTTTCAGTCAAATATTTCTTTACCATATTGGAGTGATTGCATTCGAACGGCTGCTTTCTTGATCATTTGCCATTTCCTTTACTCAAAAATGTTTCAACATATGTGCGTTTAACAGGCAAATCTCCCAAATCTCCTATCTCTTTTTTTTTGAAACACATCCAAATCTCCTATCCAATAATAAGATGCAAAATCTAAAGTCAAGGCATCAACAAATTTCTACATTGTATAATAACCCACGAGACTTCAAATGAAGTGAAAGTTGACGAAAAAAAGGCCAATCTCTAATAAAATCAGTTTGGTCGGCAGGAATAAAATTAAAAAAAATGCAGGTCGAACAAAATCCCAGCTCACACAAGGCAATATTAGGGAAGCTGTCTTCAAGGGCTGCTTTCTTCTCCACCTCCCTATCGAAACCGGCGTCGTGTTTCTCTCCTCTTCTGAACTAATCCATGGACCAGAGCAAGCTCAAGAGATGCTCCGCATCATCATCCTCCCATGTAGTTTTCTTCTTCTTTGGTCACCTCTTCAGCCAATTTTCCGATTTTTCCACTATTAATTGTAATTGTTTTTGTTTCGGGGTTGGTTTAGGCTGAAGCAGCTGCTGAGGCTACAGATCCTTTGCAAAAGGGTAAGAAAATAATTGAGTCTCTCTTTATTTGCTATGCCATAGTTCTTGTTCTGTGTAATGGTCTTATTTTTTTTAAAAAAAACTCATAAATAATTATCTCTACTCATGTTTGTTTTTAAGAAGAAGTTAGGTTATCCTGAACTATATTCTGTTAATTTTGAACTTGGTTCTTTTATTTTTCTTGAAGCAGAAAGAGAGTTGGATGATTCGGAGGCAGAAGTTAATAATCGGAAGAAGCAGAAGCAGGTTATGTTCTGTCTTAATAATATTTGTACAAATGCTTAGTTGATCTATATCTCTTTAATTGCAAATAGAAATCCTTGGTTCGTTCTACAGGAGGAAGAAACCACAGAGAAGAAAAAAAAGTGTTGTTTTGGCACTAAAGATGCAGAGGGAAACAATGAGCATACCATATTCGTCACGGGTTTTGATAGTAGCGGTTCTAGGGATGAGATCAGGAGCGCATTGGCCAAACATTTCAGTTCATGTGGAGAGTTGAGGAGGGTGTTTGTTCCCGTCGAGTGTGAAACCGGTGTTTCCAGAGGATATGCTTTTATTAATCTGAAAAAACGTGGTGGTGAGATTGAGGCGGCGTTATCTCTCAATGGAAGCGACTTGGGAGGTCGGAAGCTTCTGGTTACCATGGCTACACTTAGAGAAGAATATTATGGCCACGTTAACTTTAAAGGCTGTGAAATTTGTTTTGCTATGTTTGCTGCCGCCAGTCGGAGACTGACAAGATGGAAACTTAAAACTGGTGGTGGCAAATTCAGGCGCCTGTACGTCAAACTTCTGATTGTGACTGTTGATTTTTGTTAACGTCTTTGTCTTGTTATTAATTTTGTGGTCTTAATGGTATCGCAGCTCTCCAGAACTTGAAGAAAAGTTTCGTCTTCGTAGGAAAGAATTTATGGCTTCTCGCAAGATGGAGAAGTCTAAAACCAAAGACGGCTAATATTTTCTACTTGTTTCTCGACCAGCTCCATCAAACGCTTTTTTTTTTCTATTATCTTGAAGTGCTATTTAACATATATTATGCCATCTTAGCTGCACTTTTTATGCTTCAATCAGATTATGAACTTTTTTTTATAAACCTATGTAATAGGTTATACTAGTTTGCTTTTGGTGGTTTGAGAAATGGTTGATAGGAATCAAAAATACTACGGAACTGTTTTGATGACATCTTATCTACAAAAGTATGTTTGCTGATGCTAGAAATAGTAATCTCAGTCTTAGATAAAGTTAAAAGTGTTGTACAAAACTTGATTCTTCCTGCAGCAGAGCCAGCAATTATAAAGTCGAGTGCTGATGCATGGTTGGTACTCCTTTTCTTAAGAAAACGGAAAATAATGTATGGATCTAGTAGTTTCTGATACCCCAAAAAATATTGAAAATTGAAAAGGCTATTGGAAACAAACTAAGAAAGCCTAAACATGGTCATCGTTCATACCCTAAACCAACATGTGCATGAAAAGCTCTGTATATTAAATTCTGTGCCACGAACTAGAAGGTGGAGTAACTGCGAAGCTTGACAGGACAGAATCATAAAGCCGCCCTGAAGTGACGCTCCACTAATTGTTTCGATTCCTTCCCATAATTTCCTCCATTATTTGTCAAATCTCGACCTTTTTGGATTTGTCGAAGAAACTCATTCTTCGTTTTTTTCTTTCTGACGTATATAAAGTGATGATAGACCCCCATTGATTGAAGAATGGGTGGCTGGTAACAATTTTAACAAAAAAGCTGATCAAATGAAGTTGAATTTGTCAGAATGAATGTCTTTGCAAATTTTCAGCCAATTATACTTAAAAAGGTATACTTTTGAATGTGTATTGTTTCATTTTATATGGAGGCTTCCACAATGAATCTTGCTTCGTTTAAGATTTTTAAAAGTTCAATAGAAAACAAACACTTGATGACAATACAAGTTGATATTTCAAACTTTGGGTATCTTAAGTTCTTGATTGTAAGCAATTCTAAAGATATAATAAGTTCACATAGCGTTTTTATAGAATATGATTGCTGATCAACACGCGTAAAGCTGTTGAAGATATTCTCAAGCTTAATTAACCCTTTTGTTAAGTATTTAAAATCACACCTCAACCAATTAAATTATAATGATTTTAAAATCCATAGGTAATGTTTTCCAAAATTATTGATATGTTTTGTTTAGAGAAATATCTTAATATANAATCAAAATTCAAAACTTGACAACAACCAAAACTACATTTGTTCTTCTGCCTGTTGTAGTGAAAATATATTAACTAGTTAGTTTCCAATATTTTAGTAGTTTTAAAATATTGGAAACTAAATAGTATGCTGAATATTCTCTCTTGTTTTTTTTTTATGTTCAGTAAAATTATGTCATGTACGTTCAGTGAGGTACTTTTTGATGCATATGCTCGGCAATGCCAAACTAAGATTGTGATGTTGTATTATTTGGTCAACATTCTTATACAAGATAGCAAGTAAAAAGATATGCATCTATGCAGGGCTGAATAATGGGGAGGGAAATCTAACCAGAACTGCTACAGAGTAACTAGTTTAATGAATAAAGAAAGATATAATTGAAAAGAGTGTGATCCAAAAATGATGGGAGTCGTAGAAGATGTGTTTGATGGGTTAAAAAGGCGAGCATTGAACATGCAGATGATAAACATTACACAATTATCGGAGTATAGAAAAGACGGCTACCCTTCGATTTACAGAAAGCAATGGGAGCCTTTGAAAGAAGACCAAGTCTTGAATCCAAGTAGTTAATTACTGTCCGGACGAGGTAGTCTAAGTGGCAGGACGGGCCTGTGGTGGCAACCACCATCCGGTTCGATTCCCCCCCATGCAGAAACTACTCTGCCTCTTCTGGACACTAAAGCGGGTACTGGGCCTTCGGGCTCAGGGAAAAACCTCCCAGGTGAAGCTGGCCTGCTGCCTGACCGGGCCCAGAGACTGACCCGCGAAGCGGGGAACTCTGGTTTATCAAAAAAAAAAAAAAGTAAGTTAATTACTCCGATTGTATAGATTGGTGTTTGCCTGGAGCTCCTGATGTATGGAATCAACTAGTTGATGCTTATATTGTTGATGACCACCACTTTGCTTAAAACTCTCCTTAGATCTTTTCTCTTTCTTTGTTATATTCCTCTTCAATTGTACAGCTGATTCACTCAACTTTCAATTAATCTTTTGTTAACTTCTAAATCTTATTTATTTCGTATCATTTGATTTAAAATTGGAAATATTTTTTCCTCTAACCTTTTACAAGAAAAGATAGAATCTTTTTTCAAATATAATTGCTTTTAGAACATCTTCCACTCAACTTCAAATCTTCAAATTTTGAGATTTTGCATAGTAAAATTTCAAATTTGAAATTTCACTTCAAAACCTTAAAACTACTTTTTATTTTATGTTTGGTCTTTATGATTATTTCTTTTCACAAATACATGTACTAAACTTTATTTAGAATAACCTAAGTACACCAAATTAAAATAAATAGAAAAAATATTACATAACATTAAAATAAAGTTCATAAAATAAAAAATACATTAAATAAAGCTTACACATAATAAAAATACATTAACAAACTTAACACAAATTAAGCAAATGACATAAACACTTAAATTTTACATAATGCTTGAGTAATTTGGTATTTTATATGTAACTTTTTTAAATTTGTGTTTATGTGTGTTGTTCTTTTAATTATATATGATTTATATTATTTTTTATTATATAATATTATAATATTGTGTGTTGTATAATATATTAAATGTATATTTTATATGTATTTGTGAAGTTTTATCACTATTAGTAATTTTTGTTAATAGTAATGACTATAATACAAATGAATAAATTATTAAAGACTTTTTTAACGATTCATGGTTAGAGCACTCACCCCTCAAAAGTTCATTTGAAGTTTGATCCCCTTAAAATAAGGTATTGAGTTGGAAATGCTCTTAATGTTTTTTTTTTGTACTTTTGACTAGTACTTTAGATCAATTCCAGTTGAAAACTAAGTTGAAGTTCGAAAAAGCTATGGCATCATGGTTTTGCTCTCGAGAACCTTAATTGGTTTCAAGAAAATGCTCATTATTTAGCACAAAAGATTTGTGATTTCAAAACATTTTGAGTTGAGTCACACTTGTTGTAAAAATGGGGGTTTTAATATGAATAAATATAAAATTCTTCAAGTTCTTGTTGTTTGGAGCAATTAGGCCTGGGACTTATTATCCGAGATCCGGATTCGATCTGAGATCCGCTCTGGATCCGCTCCGAAAATAGGATATCCGGGGTGCCCGGATCCGAATCCGGATAGTAAAATCTTGGATCCGTCCAAACCGGATCCGGATCCGGATATCTTAATTGTTAGGTCCGGATATCCGGATCCGGATCCGTACTTTTAAAACACATTAACTTTTTAAATTTCATTAATATTTATATTTTATATAATAATATTTATACAGAAATTAATTTTGTAATATTATATTTTAGTTTTTACAATATTATAGACATATATATATATATATATTTATAAATCTTGTATAAATATTTCATTTATGTATTATTTTTAAATTTTTAGTTTTTTAAAAAAAATATTATTTTTAATTATTTTTGCGGATCCGGATCCGGATATCCGCGGATAATAGAATATAGAGACGGATATCCGAAATCCGGATATCCGGAAACCACAAATCCGGATCCGGATATTAAATCCACGGATCCGACGGATTCGGATCCGGATCCGGATACCCTAAATTTCCCGGATATCCGGATCCGTCCCAGCCTTAGGAGCAATGTCTAAAATCTTATGAAATTATTCGAAATTGTGTTAGTCAGTGATATTCTCTTCTTGTCTGTATAAATTAAACCCATTCTACATTACCGCTACATAAGTCTTTTTGATTAAAAAGAGTTTATTGATTCAACAGCTATATTTGATGTTGGTCCGTTGCTAATTATATCACCAGTTAAGTTATTGATAATTTCGAAATATGGTTATCGTCATATACCCTAAAGCAACATGTGCATGAAAAGCTGTGTATATTAAATTCTGTGTCACGAAGTAGAAGGTGGAGTAACTGCAAAGTTGGCAGGAAAGAATCATAAAGCCGCCCTGAAGTGACGCTCCAATAATTGTTTCGATTTCCATTATTTCCTCTAATCATATCTCGACCTTTTTGGATTTATCGAAGAAACTCGTTCTTCGTTTTTTCTTTCTGACATATATAAAGTGATGAAGACCCCCATTGATTGAAGAATGTGCGGATGATGACCATTTTAACGAAAAGCTGATCAGATGAAGTTAAATTTGTCAGAGTGAATGTCTTTGCAAATTATCGGCCAATTATACTTTTGAATGTTTATTGTTTCCTTTTATATGGAGGCTTCCCCCACTATCCTGATTCTATGAATTGCTTCGTTTAAAGATTTTTTAGTTCCATAGAAACAAACACTTTATGATAATAGAAGATAGTATTTCAATTTTTGGGTGTCTCAAGTTCTTGATTATAAATAATACAATAAGTTCACATAGGGTGTAACCGGTGAGCGGTGACCAAAAGAATCAAAGGAATCAAGAAAAATACTTTTGGTCAATTTTTTAATATTTCAATTTTTTTTACCAGAATAAATTTTTTTCCATTTTTTATTAATTGTAAAGTAAAATAGAACAAATTTGTTTTTCATTAAATTGATAATGAATAATATTTTTTCATCATTCCTCATCATTCCTATATTTTTATTCTTATCTGTTATTTTTCTATTTTATTCTAACACTCATAAAACTGTTAAAAATAATATTCTCAAGCTTAATTAATCATTTGGTTAACTATTTAAAACCACATCTTAACCGGTTAAACTTTCATGATTTTATAATTCATAGGTATTGTTATCCAAAATTATTGATATAGTTTATTTAAGATTAAATATTTAAGGTGGATTTTTGATAATTCGTTGCTAGTTAGAAACATAATTGTAATGGTTTTAAACCAAATGTCATAAAAGTTTGTTACAAATTTCTCAAGGTGTTTTTTTGTTTGTTTTGATTGTTTAGTCTCTTTTTCTGAAAGTAATTATATGTAATCCTAAAATAAAATATGAAATTGATAGAAACGTGAAGTTGACTATTTCTTTCTATTATGGTACAACCATTAATTTACAGTAACAAATTATATAGTTTAAAAGCCAACAACCAGATTTCCAAACAATCACTTCTTGACTTCTTTTATAACATCAGAAAATTAGATTGTCATGACGATGTCAATTTGATTCACTCGAGCTTTTAACATTTATTTATCCCTTTGAACGCCAAATATTCTAATAACATTATATCCCAAATCAAGAGATTTAGGGTATAACTGGTTTCCCCGCTACACCTGCAAACGCAGTTTTTACGGTTGTTAGCGGTTGTTGGCGTTTTGCAACAATCACTCAAACCGTTTTAAACTGCTTCAAACTACTCTAAATCTCATAAATTCAAAAGATGGTTCCAGCTAACGTTTGCAGTTGCGGACGGTTGCTGCAAGATAAATTTTTTTAAAACAATATAATTACAAAAATAAAAATATTCAATAAAAATTTTAAATTGGAATTATAAAAATACTAAAATATATCTATTATATTTTAATTAATATTATAAAAAAATTAAAAAATATNCAATAAAAGATTTCTGTACTTTCACCCAAAAAAAAAAAATTCTGTACATATATCTATTGATTATTCTTGTGTGTATTTTTGTATTTTATTCTTCTTATATTTGGGAATTCTCCTGCTACTTAGAACACATGGACGTTGCTCCAAAAAGGGGACGCCCTCACCTGATCCTAAAATATTCAGATTAATTATGTACGAATTTCTGAGTCTAATGTTGAAAAAATCAAATGTTGTAAAATGAAAAAACAAAACAAAATCATTAACATTCATTTAATTATATGAATTGTTAACAAAATCACTAACACTAAATATTAATACATCTCTATTATAGATGTATAAATTGTTACATATATTTAATCTCGAATCAACGATTTGTGGTAGACAAACAGGACTGGGCCGTGCCTGAATATTTTAGGCTCTCAAACATATAAATTATATAATTTTGTTTTTTGATAACCAAGTGTCCTGGCCCCACCGTGGTGGTCCAGACTAGAGACCGAAGTGAGTAAGGACGCTACCAGCGCGTCACCATGTGGCTCACCGCGAACGGTCTTCGGTCTCGGACGCTGGAGTTCCGCATGTGAATTCCCCAGTGACCGGGTTTCGAACCCAGGTGGCGGAACTCACAGCCGTGAGCCCTATACCACCTGAGCTAGAAGCCCCGATTATAGCTTAAACATACATATAATTTTTTTTGGTAATAATTATATACATTGATTTGAACTCATGACCTTAAACATGCATACAAGGACAATTACCAATATAGCTATAGACGTTTTTACACTAAATATTGGCTTCTTAGAATCTTAAAACAATTTTGACCCCCAATAGATGGTTGACTAGCTTCACGGCCCTTTAGAGAAATATGGTTATGAAGAATAAAAAGCAACAGCAAGTTAATATAACTCTCAATAGGTTTCTAGGTTTTTTAGACCTTCAATTTTCCATTGATATACACAAATCTTTGAGTCCCTGAAAATTTCATTAAACTACTGTAATGCTAATATATAATTATATATACATACTAATGTTGATATCTAATCATATACTTAAAGTCCAGGATACTACGATATCATAGTGTATTAGAATATATGCATCCAAAATTGATTCGTCAACAAAAGCATTTATAATGTATTTGAATTTAGCCTCCTTCATTTCTGTGAATCAGGACCTGAGGAAAATAATGAAAGTCAAACAAACTACTATATGGGATCCAATAAATCACATCTGGACTATATAGTATAAGTAAAGCAATAATTTTCCCACCAAAAAAGCTAAAAATTTAACTAAATAATTTTAGAAGTAGAAATTGTTACAGAAAAAAAGGAATACTTCCAAAACAAACACTGCTGTTAAAATATGCAATTGAATTATTTCATGCTCAACGAAGAGAAGATGACGTGTGTTCCTTTGAACCCAAGTTCCTTAAACTCGCATCATCTATCTATAAATAACACAACCTCTTCTCCTTCTCCATTCCCATCCTCTTACCTTCCCTTTCCTCTCAAGTCTCTTTATCATTTTTCATTTTTAGTAACAAGAAAAAAGAAAGTAGAGAAGAATCTGTAAAGCTCAGGAGGGATAGCGCCATCATAATCTCATTCACATCGATATTTTTGGCGCTGTCCATCCTGAGTTTCATTGGCTCTCCTTACTGCAGTGAAAAAGGCTTTCACAGATACATAACAACTTCAAAAATCAATATCAATTTTGTTTAGAGTTTCACTTTAGCTCTTTTAATATCACCACCACCTTTTTCTTGCTTTCTTCCTTTTTCTCTTTGATCAAAGAAAATTAGTCTCTTTCTCAGGTGAAGTCAGCCACCGACAGGTATCTGTATCTTGTTAATTACAATTAGTGTTGTTATTGCCGTTTTGGTAAAGCATGATTTATTAATGCCGGGCAAAACTTTCAGAACCAATTATTTTGAGAAAGTGCGAAACCCCAATCAGTGACGTAGATGTATTCGTACATTTACTCGCCAAAGTTGCAATATCATTAGCAAATTATTTTCTCCTTCGCTTTTAGATTTGTTAGGAATTACTTACTTTGTAGTGCTTCTGCCTCTGGCTGGGGCCAGGCTAGGTGGGGAACAGATATGCTCTGCTGCATGAACCACGTGGGCCAACATGCATATATATATTTATATACAGTACCGTTTTTTTCTCATAGGTTTCATTTTCAGTCTTTTTCATTATATTTAACCGTATATTATCTTCTTGGACCTTGATGGTTCTTCTTCCACGCTTATATTATCTTCTTACACTCCTTTCCTTACTATATATGTATCTGTATTGAATTAAAATTAGATAATATTTAAGAAAAAAGAGAACACTGGTAATCTGTAAATTTTAGTTTCTAATTTGCATTATGTGTTTGCTTCTCTTCCAATTTAAGTTTAGCAGAACCTTTTATATATTTTGTGGTCATATATTTGTGGTCATGAGTTAAAGAGTTGCTCTCTATGAGTATATTGTACATACTATGGAAAGTGTATCCTAATGGACTTTACAGATATTTTAACAAACAAAAAATGGACCTTATATATAGATAACTACTAGTGCCCACTAAAAGTACCACTTAGTATAAGCTCGTTTTATACTATTTTGAATGTAACACTGATAACTTTAGAAGGCTGACTTACGAAAATCCTATCACTATGTTTAATCCACATTAAAAATGTATAAACCGCAAGGATTTTTCAGGCTGAAAGGAAAATGAAGAAGAAAATCGAATCTATAATGTGTCTACATAATTGATATTTCGTGGAGGTAGACGATATATTTGAAACTAACAAAAAGGAGAATACATGCATGTAGCAAAATCATTTTCTTATAGACAAATAAAGAAAAAAGACTCGATGCTTATGTATACAGTATATAGCTTATACTATAGCAGAATCATTTTCCATGGCATATAATGTGATTATTTGTTCTCAACGTGGTCTAGTGATTATACTGTTGTTATGTAATATGATATTTTTTTTGTAACATTATGTATATGCTTTCAAAAACAAAACATTATGTAATATGATCTTTGCCATATCGCATTAGTGTTGCTGTCTACTAACGTGCAGTCGTGCATAATCAGGTATTCGATAAGTAAATAATGTCAAAGGATGGATAGGTCTTCTTCTGTATATTTTGCCGGGACCGCAAGTCATGTGAGGCTGCTCTCTGCCTGATGCTGAACGGCGTCGCAACACTATAATATTTAATTATTATAACGAAACGCTTTGCACATTTGCCCAATATACGATGTTAAAGGCTGGTTTCAGTTCTCTGGCTTACTCGTGTACTTTATAATTCTTAGGCCTAGTAAATCCAACTCTGCTAAATAACACTCATTCTTTGAAGATAGTGTATTTCGTGAAAATGCATTATTTGGGATATTGCAGATTAGTATACTTCCAAATTTAAGTTTGTTAATATGGATTATAAATATATGAGCATCTTTTATGGTTCCCCCCCCCCACACTTATACGAGCTAAAGTTTGTTATATGGCTAGTTGGCTACTAATATCAGCTAAAAGATGTATGAATAAATGAATGAAATATATTGGCTTCCGTGCATCACTACACATTTGAGCAAACCAAACTTTTGCATCGATCATGTGCTAGTAAACCAGTGAAATGAAATGTTAACCGATGTACCTCTCTTATATCATATCTTCTCTTTCCCTGTATTTTTCATTTCAATTTTTGAGTTTGTAGCATTTCAGTTCAAACTCCAGGTTAAAATATAGATCTGAACTGCATTCTCTCGGGGATGGTTAATAAAAGTTATATGAGCTACAAGCACAATAGAAGCGGTTTAGATATCTAAGAATTTTATGATTATGTTTCCGTGAGTTATATGAGCATTTCAGATATATATGTCCAGAATTAAGATGTCAACTAATTAATATACGAATATTGATCCAAATCAATTTTATTAAAAAAATGAGATGTATAACAGACCAATATCGGATGAATATACATACAAATAGATCCATATATAGATCTAACATGGTTTACCAATTAGTTACGTCTACCAGCAAAATAAAGATATTATTAATATGGAAGCTGAAAATATTTCAAACTACAGTTTAATGATGCAACGTAAAAACCCTTGCTAAAACCTGAAGTGCTCTAAATAAGGATCAAATCCACCTCCATGGTAATAACCAGATTCATTGTACAACAGTCCGTATTCAAATCCATCAAACATGTAATCTTCCTCTGATTTCACTATCTCGTTATCAGCCATACGACCAAGATTCTCAATCTTTTCTTGACCAAGTTCAATACAGTCTTCATATAAATAATCCTCCCCATCTTTCTTGTCCACCACGCTATTACCGGTTTCAGAGACGTTGTAAGTTTCCAACCAATAGCTTCTAGAACTCTCTGCCTCATCAGTTTTCTTCATTTCATCATCCTGACCGTTTCCTAAACCGTCCGGGAAATTTAACCGGGCATAGCGTCCATACATGGCACTAGCAGCTCTATCGTAAGCCAAGGCGGCTTCAGATGCAGTATCGAACGTTCCAAGCCAAAGACGCTTCGAGTTTCCGCCACGTTGGTTCACAGGTTCGCGTATCTCAGCCACCCATTTCCCCCAAACCCTTTGTCGAACGCCTCTAAACCGGCAAACCGGGTTCTCCGGTCCGCCTTTCCCTCTCATGCAGCCTTTCCTCGAACCTTTTGCTTGAACCCTACGGGTTCTCTTCAACCCTTCCTCCTCCTCTTCTTCCTTCACCCATCTACTTAACGTCGTATCAACTGGCTCAGCGACTCTTCTTCTTCTTCTGGAGGGTTCTATAGAAGCAGAGGAGCTCTGGTTTGGACCGTTGTCTTCTTTCTCCATCGTTTAGACACAGAAACAGCAGAACAAATATGCGGAAAAGCTAATACGAGAGGCACCTATATAAAAACAAGAACAGTAAACTAGAAATTTATGTCTGATGTATTAAGGTGTGAACAGCTTTCTGTCTCAGATATCGTCTGGAACACGCGTGGCGCTGGTAGCAATGTACAGCTAACGGGACACGTGAGATATTTTGGTGTGTTCTTTATGAGGTTTTTATTTTATTTTATTTGTTTGCTGTTTATATTCCTTTACCAGTTTATATAGATTTGATTTCTTTGCGATTAAGACTTTGAATTGTTCGTGTTCTTTCTGGAAAAAAACTATATATTATAAAATTTTGGGGAACAATTCACAATTGATAACTTCCTTCTTAGGGTTTTGGCTTAATGTGCAAGCTACCGTTTTGTCATCTTCCATTTTAAACTGATAGACGTGTTTGCTTTTGGAGGAAACTTTCTTCCCGAGCTCGTTATTTTCTAGTAAAAAAAAAATTAACTTGGGATATTATATGTTATTTTGATTTCTTTGCGATTAAGACTTTGAGTTTTGACAAAAAAAAAAAGACTTTGAGTTTCATAATTTATTACCTTTTGTGTGGTGGAAGATGTTAAATTGGTGGCTTGTACCCTAAGCCAAAACCCTAAATATCAACTAAGGTGGATTGTCACCTAATACTATAAATCTTTTTGGTAGCCATTCACACTTCAAACTAAACCTTCCTTTTAAAAGTTCAGGCTTGTGGGGCAAGTTACCATTTGACATTGTCCCACTTATTAAAGAAAGTTGGTCTCTTCCCAAACTCATAAACTTTATACATAGATCATATATTATAGAAAATCTATTATAAGTGATGAAATTAAAGTGACAATATAAGAAAACGATGTTGTTGGCAGTTAAAGATATCGTTTTTTTCTTTCTTATTCTGTTTTCATGGTACGACAAGATCAAAGATATGTTGAGAGAAGTTAGATTATTTTGCTGTCCAATGTTTACTGAGGTCAACGACTGATCGCAGTGAAAAGTAGTTTAATTTCCTTGGCAAAAAACAATATGTGAAAAGTAGTTTAATTGCTAATCCCATTCGAAAGTAAGCATTATCTTCAGACTGATCTCGCAGCAGCCAATTTTAGAAGTCCCTTATTAGTCCACTTCTCTTTGAACCTAGACGAAACACCCAATAAGGCAAACACATTGTTCTCTTTGAATTATCATTTCTTGTAAAGTTTAAATCCTACGCTGCTGTTTCATGTCTTAGCTCATTTCACTTCATTATCACCTATTGTATTTGCATCTATGAGATGGGGAGGTTCAAAAACTTAAACTTTGGATGAACCCACACAAAAGGTCGACTATTTCGATGTCAACAAGATCCAAGAAACAAAGCTCAAATCTTGAAAACAGGATCCAACTCTTCCAACACAATTAGACTGTTACAGATCATAAAGGTTGAAGAAGCTAAAGATTAGACAAAAAAGTTGTAAAACACATATATTGAACCAACGTAATTACATGCAAAGATGTTTCAAAAGAAGAAAACAAAAACAAGATTATATACCCCCAGGCGGTAGATCTGAGTCGCTTAGAAGCGGCGGAGTTACCGAGGAAAGAGAGGAAACCAGTAGCTGCGGTCTCTTGCTCATCCAAGAACAAATCTTCCGCGACACCCACCATCACAGCCGAGACAAGAACAGATCCAACATCAGTAAGAAACACCACAAAGATGCTAAACAAGGAAGAGCCAAGACGCGAGGAGCCAGAGGAGGAAGGCGAGGGAGAAAGGGGTGAGTCACCAAATAGAATCCGGTTTGGAGAGTGTTGATAGGTCTGCGAGCTCGGACCAGGGACGACGGGTGGAGAGAGCGGTTGTGACGGTTTCGGAGATTTGGTTGATGAAGGCGCGGAGAGGTGGTTGAGACTCGGCGGAGGAGGTGACTGGGAGGATTGGTGGTGACGTGGAAGCCATTGTCGCAGATCTGAGAATTTAAAGAAGATGACGTGGCAAGAGAGGGAAGAGAAGGGAAGGAGAAATTTATATATAGGGAATAGAGATTTGTTGACCTTCCTATCTACGTGTCACCGACAATAANATACACTATTTTGCTGAGATTTTTACCATTAAAAATCAATTAATAGAAGATATGGCTTAGAAATTTGAATTTTAAATATCTGGCTTTAAAATTTAGTATTATAGTTTACATCTTGTATATTAAAACAGAAGTCACAACCTTGATTCATGTGTGATTTTTTTTTAAAAATGGACCTAATGAACATATTCTTACAAAGTCATGTTACATTTAATATCTAATCTTATTATTTAAATTTTGGGCCTATCAGAAATTTTTATTGGACTATCAATAATTGGATTTAAAAATAGATGATTCATTAGATTTATAGATAATATAAATTAAATAGATATAATTTAATGTTGTAGTACTATACCTCTATATGCTAAATATTTAAATATTTGTCGATGTTAACTTTTAAAATTATAAAGTTTTTTTTAAATAACAAAAATCATAACAATGATTAATTTTTACTACATTAAACCAATGAAAACAAATTTTAAACTATATAGTTTATTTTAAAAATTAAACAAAAACTAAATGTTTAATTATTTACTCGATAATATAAATCTATGAAGCGAAAAGTTTAATTTTTTAAAAACTTTATAAATTTGTGAAATGTTACAATATCTTTGAATATGAAAATAAAACAATATTTTACTAATCTTTATATATATATAGTTACAATTTTAATAATGAAATAATAATCCGAAAATATATATATAGTGTCGTACCTCGTACGTAGTCTCTCCAAACGTTTCATATTTCATCAAGAGAGAATCGTGAGAGATAAGAGACGATGCAGAGATTCTCGGCGAAAAGTACGTTCCAAAACATCCCCATTTCCCTCCTGCGACGATGCATCTCGTCGACGTCTCAGACGGCAATGGCTGCTTACCGACGAATTTCTGGGGAGGCTCCCGCCGTTTGAGTACATCCCGCCGCCGTATACAGGTCCTTCCGCTGATGTCATCCTTAACCAAAGGAAGGAGTTTCTTGGCTCTTACACGTCTTGCCTCTACAAAAAGCCAGTAACGTTTTTGATCATGTCTCTCTGGGATATAATAAAGCGTTTTTGATCTAATGGTAACGCTTTAAACCATATTACACCACAATTAATAGTACCAAAAATCTCCATCTGTATGTTTTTGTTACTATTCAGACCCGCACCTCACAACTATTAGTATATTAACTTTGTGACCAATAATGAAATCTAAATTCATTATTGAATCTTCTTTTTGTTTCATCTGATTAAGTTTAAAAAAAATTCTTATTTTTGTTAATTTTTCTTTTTGAGATGCAGTTGAACATAGTGGATGGGAAGATGCAGTATCTATTCGACGAGAGTGGTCGGAGATACTTAGATGCATTTGCTGGTATCGCAGTTGTGAACTGTGGACATTGTCACCCTGATGTGGTTAAACCAGTCATCGACCAAATCAAACGACTCCAGCATCCTACCACTCTTTATCTTAACCATGCCATTGCTGACTTCTCTGAAGCTCTCGCTTCTAAACTCCCTGGTGATCTCAAGGTAACGTAACACATGCATGTTATGTTCTTTTGTGTGTCTTGTCTGATCCAAATTTGGAACAGGTTGTGTTCTTCACTAACTCAGGGACAGAGGCTAATGAGTTAGCACTCATGATGGCTAAGTTGTATACTGGTTATCAAGACATTGTCTCGATTCGTAACGGGTATCATGGGAATGCTGCTGGAACAATGGGTGCTACTGGTCAAAGCATGTGGAAGTTCAACGTGGTTCAGGTGCGTACTAAGAGTCTTTTATTTCTTGAACTAATATTCAAATCTAATATTTGGTTTTGTTTTTTGGCTGGTGGATAGACTGGAACTCATCACGCTTTGAACCCTGATCCATATAGAGGTGTGTTTGGTTCTGATGGTGAGAAGTATGCAAGAGAGTTGCACGATCTCATCCAATATGGCACGACCGGACACATTGCTGGTTTTATGTTTGAAGCTATACAGGTAAAACAAATTAAAAATACAAAGTTTTAAAAGATTGTAACAACTCTCATCATTAACTATATCACTATGCGAATAGGGTGTTGGAGGGATTGTGGAGCTAGCTCCAGGTTATTTATCAGCAGCTTATGACATTGTAAAGAAAGCTGGAGGATTGTTTATTGCAGATGAAGTTCAGTCTGGTTTCGCGCGTACCGGAGATTTCTGGGGCTTTGAGGCTCACAATGTTGTCCCTGACATAGTAACCATGGCAAAGGTTGGAGTTGATCCAACCTTAGTGTTCTCTTGATAATGTTAAAAGCAATGTTCTAAAAACCGCTAGGTGGTGGTTAGGCGTCTTATAGAAGATTATTGTTTTGGCGGCGCCTATGCCGATTTCGTTCATATCCGATTTGTCGACAAGGTCTGCCTAGACCGATTGAACACGGGTTAAAAGTGTTGANTTGTTTGTTTATTTGCTGATGTGGAAACAGGGGATTGGGAATGGGTTTCCTTAGCAGTTGTGACAACTCCAGAGATTGCACGAGTGTTGACACGTCGATGTTACTTCAACACGTTTGGTGGGAACGCTGTGGCTACTACAGCTGGTCTAGCTGTTTTGAATGTGATTGAGAAAGACTAAAAGCTTCAAGAAAATGCGTCGATGGTCGGATCTTATCTCAAAGGAAGACTCAATCAGCTGAAAGAGAAACACGAAAGTAAATCTCTCTCACACGTTCTCTCTTCATACAGTTTGGTCTTGAACTTTGTGTTTATGCATATGCTTATGTAATGTAGTTATTGGGGATGCACGGGGAAGAGGACTGATGCTTGGAGTAGAGCTGGTGAGTGATCACAAACTTAAAACTCCTGCAACTGCCGAGACACTTCACATCATGGATCAAATGAAAGGTTTGTTGGTTTTGCGTTTTTTCTAGTCTTCTCATGTGAAACTAACAAACATAAAAAATGTTTATTTATGAAAATGTTTTTACAGAGCTTGGTGTTTTGGTTGGGAAAGGAGGCTTCTTTGGAAACGTGTTTAGAATCACGCCACCGCTCTGCTTCACTAAGGACGACGCAGATTATCTCGTGGAAGCCATGGACTATTCAGTGTCCAAAATGTGATGAAGAGAAATAAAACACAAAATAAGTTTGTAATTTTGCTTAAACAACCAAAATGATTGATGAACCAACATCTCGTTGATTCTCTCAATCACTTTATTTTTCTTCTTATAAAACATTTGTTTCTTCCATCTTAAGCTACAAAATGAATATATTATACAAACATTAACATACCTGCTCATACCACCTGACAATATCATCAAGTAGCTTCAGATCCTGATCTTTCATTAACATACTTGTTCCTGTTCTATTCCACTATCATTTGAGTTGTCCCATGAACAAAACCGTCATGAGAGACTTGGCGTAGCCATTTAAACATAGCTAAAAAGCATGGCAAGATCACACCATCTTAACTCTCTCAACGACCACTATGCAAAACTGCCATTTTCTAGTCTCAGCTGCCCATTACAGGACCCAAACAAGTCTTATAAGGAGACGAGAGACTGACTAGTTTCCTACTTCTCACTTCCAAATCCCTTATTGTTCTCCATCTGCTGAAGCTTTCACACCAAACCAATAGTTCAGACAACTCAACAAAAGGATAAAAAGATAGAAGACAAATAAAAAATCTCATGGTCTCATCAAATCGTTTCAGTATGCCATACCAAATCCTAAAATCAAACAAGATAAAAAAAACGAGGGGAAAATAAAATGTACATTCAGTTGTACACCATTATATTCACAAATGAGAAAATAACGAAGCATGCAAACTTATGTTAAATCATTTTCCTCCCTCCTATCATACTCTGCTGCGCCTGAGAAGCATTATTACTGTTGGTAGACTTATTATTGTGCTTCCCCTCTGTGCTACCAAACACATCCAGATCTTCGAACAATCTGTACGATGGCACAAACGGCTTCTGTCCTCCAGAGATACCTGGATTGCTTGCAGCTGAGGTAGCCTGGGGATCTCCAGTTCTAGCGGGGAATGAGTTGGACTGCTGCAGTGTTCTCCCGGCACTTGTCTCTGTGTATGACGCAGTCGCATTAGCCCGTGGAGTGTAGTATGCATTCGCTGATGTTGAAGCCCATGGCGGAGGCGGATATTCAAATGGACTCTGAGGTTTAGCTTGCGGTTGCACCTGGAACTGAGCTTGCTGCTGCGGATGAGTGCCCTGCTGTGTTTGAGTCTGTTGTGGTTGAGAATAGCCTTGATGTGTTTGAATCTGTTGCAGCGGATGAGAATAACCCTGCTGTGTTTGAATCTGTTGCGGTTGAGAATAGCCCTGCTGTGTCTGAATCTGTTGCTGTTGAGAATATCCCTGCTGTGTTTGAGGCTGTTGTGGTTGAGAATAACCTTGTTGTGTTTGAGAATAACCCTGCTGTGTTTGAGGCTGTTGCTGTTGGGGTTGAGAATAGCTATGCTGTGCTTGAGGCTGTTGTGGTTGAGAATAACCCTGATGTGCTTGAGGATGTTGCTGTTGAGGTTGCTGGGGTTGTGCCCAAGGAGCGACATAGCTCTCAAACTGTGGCACAGCCTGCGGATAGACATGGGTGTTTTGATCTGAGACAGTGGGAGGAGGACCAGGTTGAGAGGATGGAGGCGGAGGAGTTGACGTCAATGCCAAACTCAATAAGTCAATCATGTCTTGTTCCCTTGTGGTGTTAACTGAAGGCGGCGGGTCAGGCAGAGCAAGAGCAAGAGCATTATGAGACTCTGAACTGGCTGGGTCTGTAGTCACAGATGCTGGTGTTTTAGAGTGCCTGAAACAACAAATCATTTCTATGTCAAATACTAAAAGTTTATGATATGAACAGTTCCTGAATCCAATTGTAAAACAGACCTTCGAGCTAATTGCGCAAACTCATCTTCCTCCTCGTCTTCCTCATCAACTGGGCTTTTGCCCGTAGAAACAGTGGCGGGTACTGGGGAACTAGAACCAGCTATGGAACTAGAATCTTTAGCTTCAGAAGATTTTGGGCTCGAATCAGCGGGTTTTAAAGCTAGGACTGGCAGAGGAGAACCAGAAGCTATTGCATCATGTCTAGCTAGCAGAATTTGAAGACTGTCATTTAGATCGAGTCCCCGGCCTAAAAGTTCATCATCACTGCCAAATAAACCAAGAACTGTTTAGCACAANGATGGAACCTCTCAAGTCAACACATTCCAATATGTTTAAGAACTAAGTGATTCCTGAAGAATAGAAGACTAACACAGTGGTGGTTAGCATCTGCATCAGCTTTTTCTGATTTGAACGACAACGCTCGACCAAGTCAACAATGACTTCATCTTTCACAGCCTACATAATACGAAAAACATAGGTAAGAACATTAGATTTCGTTCCCAAAACCTCCATGTAGCTGTATAACACATTCCAATACCTGACGGTCACTGGTATCCACAGCGCTTAGCATGTCGCCCAAGAGATCCATCACGTCCCTCATGGCCTCGATACTTGACAAGCTACGGTTTAACAAAGAAAAGAGCATTGAAATTGAGCATTGAAATTGATGAAAACTATGTAAAAAATCTAGAACTGCTGCTAGTCCACATAACAAATAGACTTACCTTAAGCCCTCAAGCTCACTTGCCATTGCCTCATCAAGCCTTCTAGAGGAACCACTGGGCATTCCGTAACCCACTTGAGGTATTCCATAACCTGCTTGAGGTGGTACTCCATAACCTGCTTGAGGTGGTACTCCATAACCTGCTTGAGGTGGTCCATAACCAGCTTGCGGTGCTCCATAAGCAGCATACGGTACTCCATAACCAGCTTGCGGTGATCCATAAGCCCCCTGAGGCTGTCTTACCGCTGGATGACTCACTTGTGGAGTTATTATAGGGGACGCATCAGGTGAACGCTGAGGGAACACGACTCCAGAACGCTGACACATACAAGAGCAAACATAAGAATAAAAATTTCATGCAAATGACAATCTGCATGTATATAGAGATCTCCAGTAGATCAAAAGCGCATAGTAACAAGACTCCACAGCTATAAACTAACTTTCATTTAGAGCATGGTTAAGAACCCGTAAGAGGTGTAGGTAGCAGCGAAAACCATTCTCTTTACTAATACACAGTACTTGGAAACTTATCACAAGCAAGTCTATGAAAGGTGACCGATAAAAGTATAATAAGTAAATTTCAAGCAAGTTACTAACCCTTAACTCATCGTACGCCCAATAATAATGAGGATATTTTCCCTCTGGACCTCCAAAAGCCTGCTGCCAAGAGTCCAGCATGACCAATATTTTATCCCTCACTTGCATATCCGCCTATAAAAAATTCCAAAGAATCATCAGAAACATGAAGACTCACCACAATGAAAACATGTACACAAGACTACCTTCTTCTTCACAATCTTGACCATTTCCCCCAATATGTTCTTCTCTGCAACTTGATGGTGCAAATAGTCTCCACAGTTCTTCACCAACGCCTCCAAAAGCTAAGACAAAGTCAAAGAGAGTCGAAACAAAAGAACTCAGCCAAAAAAAAGCAAAGGTCCCTAATTTCAATACCGTGAGTGCAAGTTGCTGAACTCTCGGACTCTTATGTTGCAGCCTCTTTTTCAAAGCTTTAACCACATCCTTCGCTTGCCTGAGCAAGTCAATAGGCACAAAAACGTTAAAAGCAGATGCAATTGCAGATAATTCTAGCGAAGAGCAATCAGTACAATCAATGATTGTGCACTGGAACTAAATGATCAATACATATAACTTTTCTTAATTAATTCCACACCTCTATAGTACATATTAACCAATTAAATTTCGGAGACCAAGGCGATGGTATCATCTAGATTATAGCTATACGTAGGACCGGCCCTGATTGTAGATAATCAAATCAAATTCTAGCAAAGAACAATCAAATCAATGTTCTAAAATCGCTAGCTAAGTGGTTAGGCGCCTTATAGAGAATTATTGTTTAGGCTGAATCCTAGACCTATTTTNTGTTGCAAATTTTCCATAGTTTAACAGTTTGACTACAACGACAAGTCTTCCATAGCTTCCAGAGTTCCGGTCGGAATAATCCTAATCGACGCCGACCCTCGAACTCATCCATCGATTAACCATGACAAGATCTTCATCATGGCACCGAATGTCAAACTTCCTTCGAAAGTATCGCAAGATCCCTCACTCATCCTTCCAAACGAAATGGAACGAAACCCTCAAGCACAAACACGCAATGGAACAACTAAGAACCACTCTCGTCTCAAATCCAACCTCGAGCTCCGTTATACAAACACTCACAAACTCGTTCCACATCCACAACTGCGAACCCACTCCACAAGCCTACAGATTCGTCGTCAGAACCCTAGCCAAAGCCTCAAACCTCGAGAGCATCGCCTCCGTTCTCAACCACCTCGAAACCTCGGAGAAGTTCGGAACGCCCGAACCCGTATTCAAAGACGTCATCTTTGCTTACGGGTTCTCCGGAAAGACCGAAGAAGCGATCGATGTCTTCTTCAGAATCCCCAAGTTCAGGTGCGTGCCTTCTGCTTACACGCTAAACGCTCTTCTCTCGGTTCTCGTTAGAAGGAGAGAGGGTCTTGTGATGGTGCCTGGGGTTTTGGTGAGAGCTAGTGGAATGGGAGTGAGGTTAGAGGAATCTACTTTCGAGATTTTGGTTGCTGCTTTGTGTAGGATCGGTGAGGTGGATTGTGCTGGTGAGTTAGTGAAGTACATGAGTGACGAAAGCTATATCGTTGATCCGAGTTTATACTCTAAGCTGCTGAGTTCTGTTTGTAAACACAAGGACTCTAAATGTTTCGACGTCATTGGATATGTCGAAGAGCTCAGAAAGATTCGGTTTTCGCCGGATTTGCGCGATTATACAGTGGTATTAAGGTTCTTGGTGGAAGGAGGAAGAGGGAAAGAGGTTGTGAGTGTGCTGAACCAGATGAAATGCGATCGAATAGAGCCTGATCTCGTTTGCTACACGATTATACTGCAAGGCGTTATAGCGGACGAGGATTACTCGAGAGCAGACAAGTTGTTTGATGAGCTGCTCTTGTTGGGTTTGACTCCTGATGTTTATACTTATAATGTGTATATCAATGGTTTATGCAAGCAGAATGATATCGACGGCGCGGTTAAGATGATGTCTTGTATGGAGAAGCTAGGTTGTGAGGCTAATGTGGTTACGTATAATATATTGATAAAGGGGTTGGTTAAGGCCGGGGATGTGAGTCGAGCGAAGAGTGTTTGGGAAGAGATGGAGATGAATGGGGTTGATAGGAACAGCCACACGTATGATATTATGATTGGTGGGTTTATTGAAGTAGACGATGTTGGTTATGTTCAGGGTTTATTGGAGGAAGCTTTTAGCAGGAACTTGGTTGTTAAGACATCGAGAACAGAGGAAGTTATTTGTAGGTTGTGTGATAAAGGTTTGATGGATGAAGCAGTGGAACTTTTACCACACCTTGTTTAAGGGCTCTTTATAGATGTAGACTAACTCTATTATACCTGCAATTTTTCTTATGTATTTGGTCTTGTGGATGACAGCTAGAATTTGATAGAAGAGATCAGGACTATATGTTCTAAGCAGAAGAGAAATCTTACAAATGTATGTATTGGTATCTTCAAATATTTAATACAAATTGTGTTTGGTTTTGATGTCCATCAAATTGTATGTATATTTATCTTCCTCAAAAACAGAGCTAATAACCGCAAATGGTTTAGACCGTCTCATCTGATGCAGCCGTTCGAAGTCTAGATTCATTGATCAATGATTGACAGATTGACATGGATACAAAACACAGCATCATCTAAGAAAACACAGCTTGTTTTATTTTGAATAACACACAAGTTTAATCCTCACAACCCAAACAAACAAACAAAACTGATGAACTTCAAAGTACCAAAACACAACAAAACGTAAAAGAGAAACTCAACATAGCGCCAGCAAAAACATATGGTTCTTTACTACATAAGACTGCCATCGTAACTCATGAAGTCCCATATAGTTCCAAGAACACCTCGGAGCATTTCCAAAACACAACCCCTCTCTATGTTCTGTTCCTGCAGACCCACAAGTATAATAATTAATAAAAGTGTTACTTCCAATATAGTTTTAAGAGGATGCAGAAGCACAATGACTTTACCTGTAGCTTAGTGTTCATCTCTTTAAGTATAAGAGTCACACCTTTTGCGATTTCCCCTGTTCCATTCCTCTCACTAAATCCATCAGTCTCTCTGACCTTAAGCCCGAGTGTATGCTTTTTGTAGATAGTAACTTTAACGTGACAAACTTCAAATATTTTGTAACCACCTTCGGATGAAGTTGTACCAAGCGGCCACCTTAATCTTCCTTTCACATTGAGATCAACAATTGCTGAACTAAGTAGTCCTTGAATGTTACTTAGCTCGTTCTCCTGCCCATCATAAAAATGGCACTTAAGCTAAGTACAAGAGAGGCATGTCTAGTAAAATTAACTCACCGTGAGAGTGTTTATTTTCCTTTTGCCAGCGAGCATAAGCCTCACATCAAGATTCTTAACAGTGCAAGACACATCAATAGTCAAATGCCTTTCAGAATTAAGCTCGACCTGTGCAA
>QGKV02000649.1:3913529-3957681 GCA_003260655.2 Brassica cretica | reverse complement strand
CAGATAACAGCGAACTCTAAGAGTCTCTTGGGACTTAAATCCTTCTTCTTAACTTTGAATTGACGCATCGTTTCTTTCAAAACGTAATTAAGTTGTGTTTGGTATAAAGATCAGTACGTATAGTTATCAAACATTCTAAAGATCAGTATAATTAACATAGTTTTGTCAACTATTTTTCCTTTGTTTAACATTAGTTAAAATGTAAAATGAATGCCTTCGGAGTCGCATGCAAATATTCAAATGATAACGTTCTTTTGCAGTTGTGGTTAAAAAAGACTATCCATAAGATTTGATTTTTTCGATTTGGTATGTTTATATGCTAAAGCGATACATAGCGTGAGTTGCATTGAGCATTGCAACTGTTATATTCTGGAAAATATAAATATAGATGTAAACGTCAACCTTTTTTTTTTTTGAACACCAGTGTAACGTCAACCAAAATAATAAAGTTACAACTGTTTATAATTTTAACAAAAGGTGTGTAAACATAGCCAAGTCATTTCCAAATGGGGTTGGTCGGCAAAACGGTCTATTAAAGAAGAAGAAGCAAATATCTTATTTTAAACATCAAAAGAATAAAAAATTACATTCAAAATTTCAGATTTATTTTACACTAAAATTTTGTATACGATGTGTATATATTATTTCTGGTAAAAAATAACGATGTGTATATATTAATTCACAAAATCCAATTTTTTTTTTTTTGACAAAACACAAAATCCAATTTCAAAAGTAGAGAAATACGATTTAGTGGAAAAAACCATACATAAATTAACATTTCACTATATGACTAAAACACCTTGAGTGATTTTTAGGTTTAAAACGTAAACTGTAGTTTTAAAATGTTTTTACAGAAAAAAAAAAGCATGCAAATGTGCGAAATTCTGAATGCAGTTTACAAAAGAAAAAAAAAGTGCGAAATTCTCAAACTATAATAAATAAAATATGTTTTCAATTTGTTTTGCAAAATCCTTCCTCCTTTCACGGTCCAATATTGTTTCCATCCACTCTCTCTCTCTCTCTCTCTCTCCTGCGTCTTAACACCCGCCGCTCGAATCGAATCCACACACAGAAAATCCGTTCCGGTTCACGAAATTGGTAAACCATCTTAACGTGGCCGGCCATCAATTCAATGGAGAGAGAGACAGATAACTAGTAGCTACCTCGATTTTAAACTTCTTTCCACCTAACGAGCAAACTCATCATCGCCCGAGAGCTGATCAACCTCAACAATGCCGTTGACGAGGTACCAGTCTCGTAACGAGTACGGATTAGCAGATCCGGATCTGTACCAATCCGCCGATAAGGATGACCCCGAGGCTCTCCTCGAAGGCGTCGCCATGGCTGGTCTCGTCGGCCTATTGCGTCAACTCGGTGACCTCGCCGAGTAAGTTTTTTTTTTGTGAATTCACGCGTAATTGAGCTCGAATCGCGTTGAATTGACGAATCTGATGGGGAATTGACTTATAGGTTTGCTGCTGAGATGTTCCATGACTTGCACGAAGAAGTGATGGCTACAGCTTCTAGAAGCCACGGTCTTATGGCTCGTGTTCAACAGCTTGAATCTGAGTTACCGTTCGTTGAGAAGGCGTTGCTCTGCCAGACCGATCATTCACCCTTCTTTTCCAATAAAGGTCAGATCGATCGATCATAAGCTTGATTGATTCTAGTGTAGTTAACCGTGTAATCAGTGTTGGTTTAGCTTCTGGTTAGTAAACCAAGAACAAGCTCACTGTATAAGACTAGCTACATTTCGACTCATTTCACAGATAAGATCAATAAGAGCTCAATATTGGTGTTAATGTTTGATTGTTGCTATGAATATTTTATGATCTTGTCAGCTATAAGCTGTTGGATTACTCCAAGCGAGCTTTCTAACTCTGTTTCAGGTGTGGAGTGGCATTCGAATCTACAACTGGAGCAGAGTGTGGTTACACGTGGCGACTTACCCCGATGTGTTATGGATTCTTATGAGGAATGTCGGGGTCCCCCACGGCTATTTCTTCTGGACAAGTGTGATTTTGATTTTTTTTTTTTTTTTTAAATCTCGTTTCTCTGGTTGTTTTGTGAGAGATGGGGGGTGATGTAAGATCTTTTGTGTGGTTTTGATTAGGTTTGATATTTCGGGAGCTGGGGCATGCTTGAAACGCTACACCGATCCATCATTTGTTAGGCACGAAACATCTTCATATGAAGCGTCGTGGGATGATATTCAGAGAGAGAAAAAATCACTGAAAGCAAAGGTATGTAGTACTTCCAAAACCGAGAGGCTGTAGCTTGTGCGGTCTAGTGTGTGATCCTTCTTGGTTTTGTTTTTGTTTTCGTAACATGGTCGATTTGCTTTAAAAAGTTGAATTTGTGCTTTTATGTTCTTGTTTAAGCGTAGCATTGAAGTTAGACAGATCCTAGGAAGATTCTCGTGGTCTTGGTGTTTTAAATGTGTAATATTATCTTCCTCCGTGCAGTTCACATTCTCATAGTTTTTTTCTTCTAATCTCGTGCAGAGAAGAGCATCTCATTGGAGGAATGGAGGAACACCTGAAAATGCACTGACATCACATGCCAAGTGAGTAGTATCTACTTTTGTGTTGTATGTTTGTCATTTCAGTTGTGCTTTATCTAGTTTCTTAAAGTTGCTATATTCCAATTAATTAATGACTGACGATGGTTGCTTCAAATCATTTATCTGGCACAGATTGCATGAATTATTTAGGGAGGAACATTTGGAGGCTATTCATTCAGATCCAGCGCGAGTTGTGAAGCTGAAAACTAGAAAGCTGGATGGATATTCTCTTATTTCAAAATCAGGGGAAAGCTACATGGGGAGATTTGTGCAGACATCTGTCAACGATGAAGCAGGTTATGAAAATATTTCCCTGAACCAGCCCGAATTGTTGACATGGAATATAGACAGTGCCAAAGACGTAGTGACCGATATACCTGAAATCAGTATGGTGGATGCTCCGGAGAAGTCTCACGGTGTAACCAGAACAGATGTTTCATTGCCAAATCGGCAGGAAAATGCGGGTCTTATTGAAAAGGACATAGAGACTGTGCATGAATCTACTCACAACGGGTTCCCTGGTGCGACTTTAACAAAGAATTCACAGACCAATTTGAATGGAAAGCAAGGATTTCTTCAACACAGGAGTTATTCTGAAGATTTAACTAGCGAGGCTGACAATTATGTTGATGCACCAGCCACCATGGAGTCAGAAACAGAAACAGATGATGAGTATAGTAGACTTAAGCATAGATCAGATGCGTTGAATGATGGGAATCATCATACATATTCTGATGTGGATGAAAAGAGGGAAAACCCACCTCAATTTTCATTTCTTCATTCAGTTGGAAACACACCAGTATCAGAAAATGGGCAAGGCTCGTTTGGGAAACGGAGCACTAGTTTTTCTTACTCGGACACTGCAAGCGTATCCATTGATGATCAGTCTGACGGAGAGAAATTTTCTGGACGTTTACCTTCTACTTCTAGTGTTAAAAGTGAGCTGGTTGGTCCCTCGTCTACCGCAACTCCTGAAGCCAACAAAGTTTCTCATGATTCTAATGTTCAGGAATCAGTTAGTAGCAGCAATGCAGACGGCCAGGCATCATTTATTTCCAATGATTCATGTTCAAGTCCAAGGTCAGTCTCTCAGAATGCTGAATCATGTTCACTGACTGTTCAATTTTTAGCACCAGAAGTCGTTGAAACGTCTGCAGAACTTGCTAGAATTAATCCGGTTAAGGGGGGCAATGATGAAAGCGAGGTGGATCCAGTCGATTCAAGATCTGGTGCGTCTTTTGATGTTAAAAACTCTAAGTTTCCTTCTGAAACTTCGTCAGTTAGTTCAACTTCTGAAGGAAGCAAATACGATACGGCCGTTCAGAAGAATTGCATGGTTGATTATTCTTCAAATGTAGCAAACTCAGTCCCTGGTCCTCCAGTGTTTGTTGATAGTCAAACAAGTGAACAGTTACCTGTCGCTGATAATGATGTTGAGACAGACTCTCCAGCTGCAGCAAACTTAGGCAACGATACTGAAAGCTGTGATGGTAGTAGCCGAACAGGAGAAGTGTTACCTTTCTCAGCTGGGATGGAGATGGAAGTTTCACCTGATTTTCCCTCCAAAGTTTGTCTTCCTGGTACGATAGACGAAAGTCTCTTTGAAGATACTCTTGATGATGAAACCCCTTCCGCTACAGTGGCTAATGCAGTTTCTGGCGTTGATTCTCGAAGCGCTGATGTTGACAATGAACAGTCATGTGCCTTTGGTACCACTGCTGAGGTCTCTGTTTCAGAGTCCCATGAAGACACACTGGAGAATGGAATGTCCGCGCCTACTGAACTTGATAGTATGCTGACTTCTGCTTTTAACTCAGGAGGAGAGAAATCGGTGGGATATGCTTCACCTAATTGTAGCAGATTCGATGAACAGATCTCTGATATACCTGCTGAATTTCATTCCAGTCACATCCATGATGAAGGCGTTCATGACCTTCCTGGGCTGGACAACATATCCACAGACATTGTCCCGAAGGAAGACCTTGCTGTATCAGATAATCACGCTGACATTTCCAGTGATGATGAAGATCATGCTGTTAGCCTGTCATCTACTAGTATGAAAGGTTCTCTGCCTTGGAGATCGACCAATACTTCTAAATCGTCATCTGAAGCTACAGACACCTGCCTTGATACAGCTGTGGAGTCTAACGGGATATTACCAGCGAAGAATAATTCAGAGTCAGAGAAAACAGTGCAGGAAAGCCCACTGGAAGCGTCTTCAGAAGGTCTGGGTACTTCCCAAGACAATAATGACCTGGCAGGTAGTGAATCTGTAAGTCCCATGATATCTCTTGATCAAAGTAACAGAGACACAGAAACCAAATCTCCTTGTGAGAGCATTCCTGATGAAAATGGCATAGACTCTTTGCCAGCGAATAATCTGAACCTTTTAGAGAGTTTGACTACCGAGCCGTTGGTTAAAGTGAAAACGCCTTGTGTAAGCCATGCATTAGAAGATGAGGAATTGAAGCAGTCAAGTGTTTCCAGGGGCTTAGAGTTTGTACCACAATCAGCAGGCATAGAATGGAACAATCCTAAGCAAGAGTTGAATCTGGATCCTATTTTCCCTAGCTTTGGTCTGATCCCTGAGACCACTACACCTAATCAGGAGGACATGCCACCCCTCCCACCCCTTCCTCCTATGCAATGGCGTATTGGAAAGGCTCCACAATCTTTTCTTCCTAACTTCATGGGAGAATTAGGCGAAACCAGTAGTTCTGCTCCGTCAGCCTCACCACCCTCTGGATCCAGCTTGAATGTTCAAATGTGGTCAACACCAGAGCTGTCAGAATCTCTAGGAAGGGAGAAATCAGAACAACTTCCTGGAGAGTCTATGACCAGTGAATCAGAAAAGCCGTTGCATTCATCCATTAAGTTCCCGTCCGTTGCCACTGATTTGAATAGTCAGTACGACAGTTTCGGCTCCCAGAGAACTCAGTCTGCGGATCCTTCTATTGAGCTCCTTGCAATTCCTAACCACGGGAGTATAGAGGATGTTGGTTCTGAAGAGAACAATCTTTTGGCTGACCATGCTTCTCAGAACCAAGAGCTCATTTCTTCACAAAAGTCGTCATTGCAGATGCCTCAGGAGCCTTCAGCTGAAAACGAAGATTTCGAAGACGACACAGATGTGCAGGTTTCAGAAACCTCAAGAGGTCAGAAAGATTGTCTTGAAACCGAAGCGTTGACACCACCTCAGTCAGCAAAGGTGGAAGATAATGGTCATTCCGATCCTGATGCTTCAAATGCAGAAACAGCAGAACCATCAAACTCTTCACTTCAGAAGATAACTCCTGCTTCAGTGGGAGATGCTATGTGGCCTGTCAACGCATTCACTGTTGCACCTACATTGGACACAGATAAACTAGAAGAGGTCCCTATGGTTAAACTTCCCCGTCCAAGAAGTCCGCTTGTCGATGCCGTTGCAGCTCATGACAGACGCACGGTAACAGTTACATCTCATCTCCAATACCATACTCTTGCTAAAAGAAATGTTTCTCTAAATCCCTTGTTCTAATGATTTGCCAGCTGAAGAAAGTCTCTGAGAGGATCCAACCACCAATCAAATCAAAGCAAGATGACAAAGATTCATTGCTTGCACAAATAAGAAACAAGGTAACTCCCATTCTTCTTACCTTACACAGAAAAATTTGATCAGGAGTTGTATGACCTTGGTTTGTTTATGCAGTCCGTTAGTCTGAAGCCTGCTGTAGCGACACGTCCAAGCATTCAGACTGGTCCTAAAACGAACCTAAGGGTAGCTGCAATCTTAGAAAAAGCAAACACAATACGCCAGGTCTGTCGTCTCTCTTTCCATCTCCTTATTTTTACTCTTTGTGGCCCTTCATAATTCTAAAGGCCTCATGTCAAAGCGTTTCGACCAAATACAATATCAACTTGTTTTTCTCAATGGCTCACACATCTGAAAACACGTAATGATCGTTGGATACACACTGGTGCAGGCAATGGCTGGAAGCGATGAGGATGAAGATTCAGATAGTTGGAGTGATTCTTGAGTCATGGTCGCTGGGTACACAGTTAACTTTTTCTGTCGTGTTGGTTCTTGTTTGATGATGAGTGCACCAAGCAGCGCTCTGAGTCAGGTAGGTTATACAATTTATATGTCAGACATAATATCAAATATGTACGGTCATTGCTTAAATATATGTTATCGTATATAACTATATACTATTTTGCTTATAGGTGTGTGTGCAAGTTGTAAGTAAACTCCGGAATTTGTATTAGTTTTACGGATGTTTGTGGTNTCTCTCGATCTCTCGATCTCGAACCCAGCTCTCTCGATCTCTCGATCTCGAACCCAACTCATCTCATCTCGAAGCTCTCTCTTCTCCATAGCATCTCGAAGCTCTCTTCTCCATAGCATCTCGAGCTCGGCCAAACCCATCTCTTCCTTTTCTCCATGAGGTAATTGTCTCTGTTCTAAAGCATTTTGGTTTCAAGCATCGTTGATTACTCTTTCTTCACTTCAAGAATAAGATTTGCCATTACTTTGATTCTTTGGTTCAACTAGAATGGACCAAACATCGTTGATTAAACGTGTTGTGTGTTTGTTTTTTTCAGCACTTAAGTGTGTTCCGTGTTAAGCCTTGTCTCAAGTTCTCCGAAGCTTCTTCATCTCTCACTCTATCGTAAGGTTCGTCACTCACTCTAGCTATCATCCTCGTATAGAATCTGAAGCTGTGTGTTTGCTTTATATATGGCTCTCTACTTCTCTAGTCTTCTTAACGTTTGTGTTCGTACGTTAAGAAAAATATAAATGTGTTGTGTTTGCTTTGTTTTTCTCAGCACATCGATCTCGAGCTCTCCCAAGCTTCGTCTCTCACTCTCAATATCTTCTAAAGCTCTCCAAGCTTCGTCTCTCACTCTCAACATCAGCTGTGTATGTGTGTCTCAAGCTCTCCCAAGCTTCGTCTGACTCTCCGAGCTCTTTCTCTCGATCTATTCTCCAATGCATCTAGAGCTTAAGGTAACTGTCTCTCGATTACTTGAGTTTTTTTTTATTGGTTGTGAGTTCATATAAACGAGATGATAGCATAAATGATAACTTTATGTTCTCATTGCTTATTCTTTCTGGTTTTTTTTTGCAGGTCTCAGGCTCGCAAGCTCAAACCCTCTCTCAGGCTCACTCTCTCGATGGCAAAAGATGTAAGCTCAGACCCTTTCTTGTTTGCCTTGTATGGAACTTGAGTTTGTGTATAGAAATGTCTTTAGGTGTATTGAACTTGAGTTTGTGTAAGAAATGTCTTTAGGTGTATGAAACTTGCTGTATGTGTTTTGCTTTAGACTTGGACACCTGAGGAAACTAGGTATTTTTTCGAACTCTATGCGGAAGAGAGAAGAAAAGGAAATAAGGCTGGTATATCAATGAATAAATTTGGGAAAGCAAACATTATGGAGGCGTTTGAACAGCGGTTTAAGAAGAATTTACCTGATTGGAGGCCCTACAAGAGCAAGTACGACACCAGTAGGAAGAAATACATCAAGATTAAGACGCTGACTCAAAACAGGACAGGGCTTGGGTTTGATGACATGGGAAGGATTGACATGTCAGATGATTGGTGGAGTGAACGCGAAAGAGTCAGTTTCACATTATTCTCTCTTCAGTTTCACATTTTAGTATATAGCATAATGATGATAAGCAGCTTATATTACATTTTTTTCTCTGTTAATGACAATGTTATCACTAACTTACTCTTTTTTTTTTGCTGTATAGGAGTGTCCAGGGATTAGAAGATCTGTATGCAAAGAGATTAGTAACATTGATATGTTTAAAGCGGAATTTGGTGGTGTAGTAGTAACGGGAGCTGAAGGATGGAGCGCTCAACATGGAGAAGCCAGTTTGAACTCTAGAGTGGGTGAAGATGATGGTGATGATGAAGCTGATTCTCAGCCAGCAGCAGAAACTCAAGCATTGGAGACAGAAACACAGCCACAAGCCCCACNTACAAATATTTTGTTTATATGAACAAAATTTAAACACATATAACTATATTTTTAATTTTCTTAATATAATTTAAACTTTCAAATTATCGGAATATTTGTATTGAAAGAATAATATAATAGTTTATTAACAATTTAAAATTGTTAAAAATGACTTTAGAAAAAAATGACTTTACAAAAAAAAAAATTCACATCATAATAAATTTAATTTATTAGATAAATACCAATTTAAATCATTTATAAAATCAAGTTTAATTGTAAACATAAATACTCATTTAAAATTAATGATAAAAATAGATGATAAATTTAATTTTTTTATAAAATAAATACAAATATATGAAATTACATTTCACAAATATTTTTCAATTTTTGGAAGAAATTTTTAAGAGAAAAATAAATTTACGCTTTAAAAGCACGGATCAAAATCTAGTTCTAGATTAATTGAAGATCTTTCTTTTGATATGAGATCTTCTAGAAGTCTCACATTCACAATATGACCGATAACATTTAAAACACAAAACATTAGAGCATGATTATCGGGGTATTTAATAGGGTATCTTAGTTTAATTAGAAATTTTAAAAAAATACAAATTAACATAAGCGACGTCTCTAAATTAGGGTACATAGGAGACTGTCTCTTGTAAGCCACGTGTCAGGGTGATAGCAGTTTTGTAGCTTCTTCAATGGCGTCTTATTCAACTACTCTCATCTCCTCCTCCTCCTCCTCCACCAGGATTCTTCTCCCAGCCAAGTTTTCGCTTCCATCTCTCTCCCTCTCTTTCCGCACTCGCTTCTCTCTGGTTTGCTCGACCCTCTTCCCTCACCTCAATCCGCTCCACTTCTAGCTGGAGCTTCGCCAGACCGTAAGTTAATTATCTAAATGTCGATACTTTCTTCGTCGGTATGATTGGGTTCAGCCTCCATGAGCTTATCATAAGACTTGGCTCTCTTCCTTGGTCCTTAGCTTTATGTATCCAATTTTATTGGCGATTCATAGTCTCTGTAACTATGTTTTGTAGATTTCACTTAAAGTCCAGAACTTTATCGACATTTTGTTCATAGGATTGTTAGTTTTATTGGCTATTCACAGTTTCTTTTAACTCTGTTGTGTAGATTACAGTAAAATTCCAGAACTGCTTGTTTTTTGCACATGGAGAATCTATTGAGAACCTTTTTTTATTTTTTGTATGGTCTGGAACAAAGTTGAAATGTTCCTTTCTTAGCTGTACTAGTACCTGCTTAAAACAAGAATAAAATTGTAAAGCTTTGTAGTGGTTTCTCTGAATGTTGAGCTGATTTTGGACGAGACTAATGGTGTGTGTGTATATGATAATTAAGCTTGTGGCATTGTAGTTTGGATAGACTGATTCAGTTCTTTCTTTGTTTTGATCTTTTTTGCAGGAGCATCATGTCAATACATGCGATGGTTTAGTTTCAGTTGTAGTCTATGGAGACCAAGAGAAGCCAGCATTGATCACTTACCCAGATGTAGCATTAAATTAATTGTAAGAGTAGTGGTGAAATATATGCATTGGTTTATATTCACTTTCACATAACCTGATGTTAGATTGTTATGTTTGGCTAGACTTGTCTTGCTTCCAAGGACTGTTTCTCTGCCCTGAAGCAGTGTCTTTGCTCCTCCATAACTTCTGTCACGGAGTGGAGGAAGTCTTGTAGTTTTTTGTCTTGTTGTCTTGTAGCATTTGGAGTAAGTCTTGTAGTTTGCAGTCATGTTTGATCACACACATATTCTCTCATTCTCAACCAACCAAGATCATCTTGTGTAGATATGTTTTTCATAAAATATTTAATTTTTTTTAAGAACTCTTAATTAAGAGACTTGCATTGGAGATGGTAAATATTAAAATCTCTTAGCTAGGTCTCTTAAGTCACTTTACTACTTAAAAACTATTAAAAAATAATTAAGACACCCTAATAAGAACTTTGGGATAGNTCAGAAGATAACTCCTGCTTCAGTGGGAGATGCTATGTGGCCTGTCAACGCATTCACTGTTGCACCTACATTGGACACAGATAAACTAGAAGAGGTCCCTATGGTTAAACTTCCCCGTCCAAGAAGTCCGCTTGTCGATGCCGTTGCAGCTCATGACAGACGCACGGTAACAGTTACATCTCATCTCCAATACCATACTCTTGCTAAAAGAAATGTTTCTCTAAATCCCTTGTTCTAATGATTTGCCAGCTGAAGAAAGTCTCTGAGAGGATCCAACCACCAATCAAATCAAAGCAAGATGACAAAGATTCATTGCTTGCACAAATAAGAAACAAGGTAACTCCCATTCTTCTTACCTTACACAGAAAAATTTGATCAGGAGTTGTATGACCTTGGTTTGTTTATGCAGTCCGTTAGTCTGAAGCCTGCTGTAGCGACACGTCCAAGCATTCAGACTGGTCCTAAAACGAACCTAAGGGTAGCTGCAATCTTAGAAAAAGCAAACACAATACGCCAGGTCTGTCGTCTCTCTTTCCATCTCCTTATTTTTACTCTTTGTGGCCCTTCATAATTCTAAAGGCCTCATGTCAAAGCGTTTCGACCAAATACAATATCAACTTGTTTTTCTCAATGGCTCACACATCTGAAAACACGTAATGATCGTTGGATACACACTGGTGCAGGCAATGGCTGGAAGCGATGAGGATGAAGATTCAGATAGTTGGAGTGATTCTTGAGTCATGGTCGCTGGGTACACAGTTAACTTTTTCTGTCGTGTTGGTTCTTGTTTGATGATGAGTGCACCAAGCAGCGCTCTGAGTCAGGTAGGTTATACAATTTATATGTCAGACATAATATCAAATATGTACGGTCATTGCTTAAATATATGTTATCGTATATAACTATATACTATTTTGCTTATAGGTGTGTGTGCAAGTTGTAAGTAAACTCCGGAATTTGTATTAGTTTTACGGATGTTTGTGGTTTTCCTAATCATTCTTTTTCTTTCGTGAGATTATTTTAGTTGGCTATGTAATGTGAAATCATTTGTGTCCTTTGGTATGTGGTTCTCCAACCGGTCATACCAGTACAAAGAACACTTCCAAGGCAATATTTGGTTACTCTGTTACAAAGTAATCTCAAACCAAATCGAGGAAGCTGAAATTGAACTAAATATACTTTTTATATAAACTCGGGAACGAGCCTAATTTGATTATATTACAAAGAAACCAAACCGGATAAATTAAAAATATCAATTTCAATTTTAGTTAATAAATATAGTGATCTATAACCATAAGCACAAGCTTAGAAGACGAAACGAACCCTTCTTTCGTCTTGGAGAATGAAACCATTCACAGCTGATCTGGCTTCCTTCCATTTTGTCCTTGACATCGACAGCTTCTACCCAGCACACACACAGCTTCGGTCCATGGCTTCTCTGTATCTGTTGGCTTACAGCTAGAAGCTCATTATCATGTGCCTTGCTTTCATGAACTGTAGAAGATATTAAATTGTTATTGGAGCGACAGCCTCTTTATCTTCATTTGATTGCACATGGCGACGGCAAAGACCGTGTATGCTCCCTCCCCTAGACATTCCACTACCGTTCTTGTACATATCTCCCCCACTGCCGTGGAGTTTAATTCCATATCCAACCACAGCCTTCGAGAAAGATGTAACAAAAGGATAGACTAACATTTGGAGTTGAGTCAAGTTCTGTTTCACCATCAGCTCATGAATTTCGTCCAGTGCATGACCATAAGTCATTGTTTTGCGGCAGAGAGAACAAGGACATGCATATACCACGAGATATGCAGAGTGGAAACAACAAGCACAATCTTACAAGACGAAATGAACCCTTCTGTAGATGTCGTAGCTGTGTCATCTTCAGTGTAATCCAACCGCCATGTGATCTTGTTTTCTTCTTCTCTGCAACCATGATATTGTAAGAAACATATGCAACTTGCTAAATCTTCCAGTTGTAAATCTGAATAGTTGAAGTTACCCATAGAATAAGCAACCACGTATAAATGGCAGAATCGGTCTCTTGCTCCCAAACTGAATATGCATTCATGAAGCCACTTGAGATTAGCACCATGTTGATCTTTCCCAACTGAAAACGTTTCTAATGGCCTAGATCTCCATTTGTGTTTCACTATCTTGTTTTGGGTTTCTTTCACCAGTGAGCTGGACCAACTCTAGATTTTTATGCAAAGTAATACAAATCTCTAGTACCTTGGCACGTTGATACTTTTTTGTACAAAGCTTGCTCATAATCATCATATACCAAAGCTTCAGGTGTGCCTTCTTCCCAATCTTAAATACAGTACTTAACTGCTCCAATTCGTGGTGTTGTGTCCAAAACCCACAGCCTTGGTAGCTAGAAATATGGATTAAGAAATTAGAAGAAGATTAAGAAATTAGATTAGGTTCAATGGCTAAAATGCCTTTGCATATATATACCGGTTACTGAATAACTAAACCAAAACACATTATATATAATATTGTTTAGGTCTAACAAATGACCAAACCCTTAATAACTAAACCAACCATCCTCTGAATCTACCTCCTCAATCAGACTCAGAATCCTCAACCATCCTCAAACCACTTATCCATCATGGCCTTCATTTCCTCACGTTTCTTGGGATCCTTATACTCCTCATCCTTCATCTCTTCATCTTCATAATCATCATCATCATCATCATCATCCTCAGAATTCACCCACCCCTCCGCCTCCATCTTTGCCTTAATATTCTTAAACCTCGCCTGGAAGGTGCAATTTGAGACCCTGATCACACCACCACCTTCCATTACAGATGAATCATTCATCTCTGCTTTATGATCTTCCTGAACCATAAAGACGTATCCAAAACTTTGGATGTGAAACAAAAGAATCTTATAAGTTAGAATTTAAGATTATCATTTTACAAGCGAGCGATCTTAATTAATTAAATACTAACACTGACCTTAAACAGCGACCGTTTACATCTTTAGGAATAAAGATTTTCTTGATCCCACCGCACGAATCAAAATGTTTTGTTAGTTGAGCCTTGATATCAGATTCTGATTTTTTCAGGATCAAGGCCACTCACTAACAATACAATCCGACTACAATAAATTATGCTAATAAAATTTAAAATCCAAATATACCTTAAAATCCACCAAAAATCAAAAACAAAAACTAGAACAACATATAAATTTATGTTGTGAATCAAGAGAAACAAGGAATCATTTGTTTTTATTATTGTCTCATAAACAACAATAAATATATATATGAATACATAAACTAGGGTTTAGAACCATCTCGAACATGTGCTTATAAGCTTACATGTACATCCACATAATAGTTCTTAACACTCTTCCTTGGATGTACGTTAAAAAAATATTTTCTAAAGCGCATAAGATGCTGCCTCATTAAAAACCTTACTAGGAAAATCCAGTGGAAAAAACCATTTTAAGGGAAAAAGAGTGCAACACGCATCTACTCCCCTTGATGAAAACATAACTTGAAATATATGAAACGATACAATCTCACATGAACAAACTTCTTCTTAGTTTTGGGCTTGGACCGGTTCACTTCTCTTGGTAGATTTGATACTCCTCACTGAAACTTGAATATCTTGATGAACGTAAGACAAAGTGACTTCAAACCACTTGGAAATAGAAGCTAACATCCATATCTAACTTTATGCACCAGTCTAGCTCCGATAAGATGTGAATATCGAGCCATATTTGGGATATCATTCAAACTATTATGAAACAGCTTGTACATGTCCCACGAAAAGAGACATATCTCGGGTTATATTATCTGTAATGACTTGATTTCAATTGGAGATGAAAGTAGACTCAAAGATCTTTCTCTGGACATCAAGTTCATATTTTAATTCCATATAGAAGGTCTCCTTTGATTGGAAAACTTTCGACCTTCGATTCTGTCTCACGAATGGAATGTGTCTTTGATTCTTTTTCAAGTATGATTGATCTTTGATCATTCTCTCCTGCTTCTTTCAATCTTAAAATACATTGAAATATTGATAGATCTTCATCTCTTAAGTGATAACATTCCTATTTAGGTATCTATCATTTGAGTGTTCTTTGTTGCCTCGTTAAAACTTTGACATGGAAAAACCCAATGAGACAAAATCCATGATAAGGAAAAAAGTACAATCACACACATCATCATATTTCCCCCCTGGAAGCATCATCTTTGGGAGAAGTATTCTCATCATACATATCATCCTTTTAAGAATTGCTATAAACATATTCTTACTGAATAAACTCGTTTGATTGTCAGATAATCTCTTGGACCATTGGACTTCTTGTCCACAACATTAATTTCACACAAAAGTTCATATCTTGGTCTATTTTGAATCCATGTCCAAATTTTCTTTAAAGACAATATTTTATACTTTCATATTGTACATACGAGTTATTCACCCTCTTCTTATAAAATTTACTAGTATGACCATTCTTCTTGTCATACAAAATCACATCTTTGAGTATTGAAAGAGATTAGTAAAATTTTCAATATTCTGGTACTTCATGACCAAGAATTGTTTCTTTTATATGCCCAATATACTCGCACGGTAATGTTCTCGAGAACTAGCACTTACTGCTTCTAGCCTCCCGGATCCTTATGGGGTTTAGTGCTTATTACAGTTTATATCCTTTTGGATCACAGACATAATTGTCATTTCCAGTGGCTTTCAATTCTTGTCAGACTAAAGAAACTTGAAAGTTGATGCTTCCATCACATGATGTGTTTCTTATAACAATTTAAGGTCTTTGTGAGAACCCTTGTGCAACAACTCTTTTGCATCTCACGGTTTTTCATCATCTCATTCATTCTTTCACATAAAGACTCATTTACATACCACTGGTTTACACCTTCGGGTGTATGGACTACTTGTCCAAATACTCTCTTTCCAAGAGATTTAATCTCACATCTATTGCTTATATCCATCTTGGCCAATCACTTCTTTGTGTACACTTTTCAATAGATGGTTCATGATCTCCATTCTCACCAACTGCTACATTGCATGCATAAGTATTCACGACGCCGATTTGATATTGGTTCCATATTGTTCTATACATAACATAGCTATTTAAGATTTATTTATTCTCAGGTACCTGAATTTTTCTTGTCATGCTTTCTATCTCTTCTTGAGATCCTTAATATTCCATTCCTCGATTCTGCCATTCTCATTCATGCTCCTTTTATTTTCCGAGGATTATTATATTTGGAACCGATAGGTCTAGCATGCTTCATGCGCTCTTTAGACTCATTAGCAGTTTGATATAGTCCTTCTAGGACATCCATTTTAACTGAAGCATTTACAGCTGATACTTTTGACTTAGTCACTTTTGTAGGGTCAGTAAACGAGTCTGGCAACTCATATGTTAATCTTTGTAATAGAATTATCTTCATACATTTATTATGGACTTCTATTCACGCTCTTTAGTCCGAGGATCAATGATAATTCATTTAAACTCATTCATTTTCCAGCTGTTTATTTTATCCCCTTAATGTTGGATAGACTAACTTTGAGTCTTTACATAAATCTTATAAAATCTTCTAGATTTTATCATCAATGGAGATCATATCCAACATATTCATAACCTCCTTTGAGGTCCCATATTTTAGCGATGTGGTGGAGCATCTAGAATATATACCACTTATCCAAATTTTCTAGATGGAGATCTTTGGTTCATGACTCAAAACCAATTTGATGGGGAGAACTATTCATTACTCTTTGGCATTATGCGATCAATGCTGCTGCATCTTACATATGAGCATTAGCTATAAGATGTTCATCATGTATTTCCATATGCATAATATAATCATCAAAGGCTTATTAATTCATGAGTATTACCAATTAGTCTCGCAAACATCAAGTTGCAGATCTATGACAAGGATACATGCGACCTTTTTGTCGATGTATTAATTATAAATATATAGTGGATGATCAGTCCACCTGTGGGTGATCAAGCCAACAAACATTGCCTTGTATAAATCGATTCCAAATCTATTTGATTGGTGAAAATTGAATTCTTATATTACCTTGTAAGCAATCAACATATCATTCATAAGAATTTTCTGGTTCTTCTAAGAATGTTCATATGATTATCTTTCGCATCATTACTAAACCGTTATGTCATAATCGTAGCTCGAGGTGTCGCAATACTTGCGATATGCGCATGCGAATCGACACACAGAGGGCGGTGTGTCGCGACGCATGCACTCCAGCCATGCAGCAAGCCATCTGGACGTGAGTGGTGTCCTCTTGCATGTGTTTGAGACATGCCTCACGACATGTGTGCAACATGTGTCACCGCGCATGCGACCGGAAGCATGCGGGCTGACATACAGTCGCTCGGAAGCATGCGGGCTGACATACAGTCGCTCGGGTGGTGCGATATTACTGGTCGAAGTTTTCTATAAATACCAGCACCCTCCCTTCAGTTTCATTCATTCTTCTTACACCAAAATCACTTAAAGACGTGGCTTAGAGAGAGAGAGAGAAGTAGAAAAAGAAAGTAAAAGGTTTGGAACTATTTCGAGGGTTTTAGAGCATTTTCGAGATCAGTTACTCTACCGGAAGTCCGAGGAAATCGTCCAGAAGCTAGAGGAGGCTCTGTCCGAGTTCAGAACGGTCCATTCCAGCCCATTCGAGATGTCAGCATTGGGTTTTGGCTAAGCTCTCTCCGATCGACAAGCTGCTAGAACACTGTGAGTTGGTTTGTGTGAGTTCCACTTGGAACTTAGGGAAGATCGAGTATTCATATAGAGTAGAATGCTCACANTTATGGACAAGGTAGCGAGATGTTCACTGGTGCCGAAGATGGATATGTGGATCCTCACGGATACCCATATCATACTACGACTTATCTTGGAGGATCTGATCTATACCCGAGGTGTTTTGTTTGCGGAGCAATGGGGCATTTTACTGCTGTTTGTCCGAGATATGTGGAGTTGCTCGAGATACCCTACCTACCATGTGCACTACCTGCTGGTGGATCGACGGAGTGGGGGCGCTGCCCCAACTGCGCTATGTTACTTTATATATGGTGTCCTTTGACGCTTAGGGCCGGGTATGTTTGGGTACTAACTTTTTGTTGTGATATAGCAGTGTATAGACTTTTGTTGTGCTATGTGACAGGCTATGTTCCTTTTGTCGTATGATATACCATCAATAGTTATAAAGGATGTTTTTCTGTCAGGTATATGTATATTTGATGGAAGGATGTGTTTTGTAGTGAAAATGGTTATCAGTTGCGTAATCTATTTAGTAATTATGTGACCATATTATTTAAGTATGCATGTTCTTGTTTGATGTTGCATATTTGAGTTATGTGGTTTGCAAAATGAAAAATGGAGATCACTTGGAAATATGGTCTAACATAACATTTACAATGGTTGAAATATCACACAAATTGTTAGTATCCTTGGAACCTTAGAATTTTAAACCGTCTTTTTAAGATTAGGTGGTGGAATCTAGAATGCCTTGAAAGGATTGCTAGGTTGCCTGGATAGAATTGTTAGGTTGGTGGTTAACTTTGCAAGTTACGTTGCTTGGTTAGTATTGCGATTAGTTAGCCTTGCGATAAGTTGTTTGGGTAGTAGATCGTTTGTGTAGTGGTTGGCTAACTTGCATATGAAGTGTTCTGTTATGTTGCAGCTTGTAAATGTGTTTGTTGATCGAGACTGTAAGGGATGAAAACCTTAAAGTAAAGAGAGTTCAAGGCCAAAAACCCAAAACCCGAAGAGAAAGAGGAAAGAAAGATTCAGAGACTGGACGATGGACAGAGACAATGCTTCACTTCATCAGTATTTGAGGAAGGAGAGTTTGAGAAGAGAAGTAGAGTGATGATGATATTTATCGAAGGGATAAGATGGTATCATCGGGATGAGGATGATATAGCCCAGCGATCATTCAGCTCAAGAGTTACGAAGATAGTTGTGGAGACCTTGAGGAGAACACTCAAGGAACATTTGTAGACAGCGTAGAGAGATTATGGAGACAAGAAGATGATGGATGAGCCATGGGAATTCGAGAGCAAAAGAAGAAGGGTCGATCAAGAGAATTATTGGAGAAGCATCAAGATGGAGCGAGTCTAAAATTTCAAGTGAGACCCAAAGAAACCGAAAGAAAGGCGAGCTGACGGTGAAGCACATTTTATGACCGAGACCACAAGACGGAGTCGTTCAAGAAGAGATCACCATCACAACATATCAAGGAGAAGTGTGCCCTGAAGCTGAGCATTTACGCAACAAGAATTCGAGGAGGAATTCTATTAAGGGGGGGGGGAGAATGTGATAACCTGCCCTTCGGGATAAAATGGTCGAGAGAGCAAAAATCAGAATCTGGAGCCGAGCATTTGGGAGTCTAAGTATCAGGAGGAATGTTGAGTTTTGATCACATAAAACTTGACATGATTCGAAGAAAAGAGAAGACTGGTCGAACATCAACTTGGTGGTCGAACCGCGGGCGGTAAAGATCGATCGGCAAATTTCGAAGAACGAGGTGGTCGAAGAATTGTTCGCGAGGGAACTATGAGTTGAATAAGCTGCTCGACCATAGTTAGAAGATGACTTATATTGATCAGACGGACTTTTTGGAAGCATAACATTTTTGGAAGCACGACGTTTCAGAAGCTCGACGTTTTTGAAGACCGACGTTTCTTCATCACGAAGTTTTNACTTTAAGGGATGAAAACCTTAAAGTAAAGAGAGTTCAAGGCCAAAAACCCAAAACCCGAAGAGAAAGAGGAAAGGAAGATTCAGAGACTGGACCGTGGTATGGACTGGACAATGGACAGAGACAAGGCTTCACTTATTCAGTATTGGAGGAAGGAGAGTTTGAGAAGAGGAGTAGTGTGATGATGATATTTATCGAAAGGATAAGATGGTATCATCGGGATGAGGATGTTATAGCCCAGCAATCATTCAGCGTAAGAGTTACGAAGATAGTTGTGGAGACCTTGAGGAGAACACTCAAGGAACATTTGTAAATAGCGTAAAGAGATTATGGAGACAAGTAGATAATGGATGAGCCATGGGAATTTGAGAGCAAAATAAAAAGGGTCGACCAAGAAGAATTATTGTAGAAGCATCAAGATGGAGCGAGTCTAAAATTTCAAGTGTCTATGGAGACCCAAAGAAACCGAAAGAAAGGCGAGCTGACGGTGAAGCACATTTTATGACCGAGACCACAAGACGGAGTCGTTAAAGAAGAGATCACCATCACAACATATCAAAGAGGAGTGTGCCCTGAAGCTGAGCATTTATGCAACAAGAATTCGAGGACGAATTCTATTAAGGAGGGGAGAATGTGATAACCCGCCATTCGGGATAAAATGGTCGAGAGAGCAAAAATCAGAATCTGGAGCCGAGCATTTGGGAGTCTAAGTATCAGGAGGAATGTTGAGTTTTGATCACATAAAATTTGACTTGATTCGAAGAAAAGAGAAGACTGGTCGAACATCAACTTGGTGGTCGAACCGCGGGCGGTAAAGATCGATCGGCAAATTTCGAAGAACGAGGTGGTCGAAGAATTGTTTGCGAGGGAACTATGAGTCAAATAAGCTGCTTGACCATAGTTAGAAGATGTCTTAGATTGATCAAACGGACGTTTTGGAAGCATAACATTTTTGTAAGCACGACGTTTCAGAAGCTCGACGTTTTTGAAGACCGACGTTTCTTCATCACGAAGTTTTCTTCGTATCAGTAAAATATTATTCTGGAGACATAATAAGTTGGAATCAGGACGGAAATTAAGAAGGATGGGAAGCAAGCACGACGGGATCGAAGCACGACGGAAAAACCCAAAATCGGGCAAAAACCCTGAATTCAGTATTATGAAATTTTTTGAGGAAGCTGGAGACTCGGGAAATATTTTCCATCAAGGTCAGAAATATTTTGGAGTCTGTTAAGAATATTTAGCTCATCAGAACGGGAGCGGAAAAATATTCGGGATTGATCGCGGGTCGAAAATATGCCGGAAGGGTCAAAAATCGCGTAAACCGACCAAGAATCTCGAGGTTTCTCCATGCATATGGCCAGGACGTTCTGTCTAGCATATCAGCAGCTGAGTGTCAACAAAAGGAGGAGGTGTAGACGTGCATGGGTGCTGAACATGCAGGTTGACAAGTCGTAGCTCGAAGTGTCGCAATACCTACGATCTGCGCATGCGAATCGACACGCAGAGGCCGGTGTGTCTCGACGCATGCACTCCAGCCATGCAGCAAGCCATCTGGACGTGAGTGGTGTCCTATTGCATGTGGGTGAGACATGCCTCACGGCATGTGTGCGGCATGTTTCGCCGCGCATGCGACCGGAAGCATGCGGGCTGACACACAGTCGCTCGGGTGGTACGATATTACTGGTCGAAGTTTTCTATAAATACCAGCACCCTCCCTTCAGTTTCATTCATCCTTCTCACACCAAAATCACTTAAATACGTGACTTAGAGAGAGAGAGAGAGAGAAGTAGAAAAAGAAAGTAAAAGGTTTGGAGCTATTTCGAGGGTTTTAGAGCATTTTCGAGATCAGTTACTCTACCGGAAGTATGAGGAAATCGTCCAGAAGCTAGAGGAGGCTCTGTCCGAGTTCAGAACGGCCCATTCCAGCCCATTCGAGATGTCAGCATTGGGTTTTGGCTAAGCTCTCTCCGATCGACAAGCTACTAGAACACTGTGAGTTGGTTTGTTTGAGTTCCACTTGGAACTTAGGGAAGATCGAGTATTCATATAGAGTAGAATGCTCACACTGTTGCATGATAGAGTCCTTAGGGTTATTTATTAAACCGGAATCAGTTTAGCACGGGCTATGCTGAGATGAAATGGAATTAAGACTGAGATAATAACCTGACTAGGACTAATATGATCGATTATAATTGAATTGAGATTAAGATGAGATGCATGTCTTGATTATTTACTACTTGGTTGATTAGTTATGGATTAGACATGCCTTAGTGATGATTGCTTGGTAGTGATTATTGTTTGTGCAGGGATTGTGATAATGTTGTTGTCTAGGGGATCTTTGGCCATATAGGCCGATCTCCTGGTTGTGATGTTGATACTACGGGTCCTATGCTATATATGCTTGACTACGAGTATTGGTTGATATTATCGTAGACTCCTATATATTGTTTAGTTTTGGGTTGGAGTCTTGTCCCTTAGGTCTTTCCTAGGGATAATTGTGTCGAGTGTGTGTTATGCCGACAGCAGGTGCGAAACCCGCCCATGCTAGGCATGTTTTGGGGTGGANTTTTTAAGCACCAAAACCTCAATCAATCTATTGAACAAACACTTGTTCAATATAAAACTGCAATTTACATTTAAATCTCTAAAACCATCTAGCTTAACAAATCATATTAGATTTCTTAGGTTCCCTAGCTCCTTGTGAATTCGATCCCTAAGTACTAAAACTCGACCTCTTATTTGAGAGACTATAAATCACTCCTTAGGGTAATTTGAGTGGTATCAAATTTGGCGCCGTTGCCGGGGAGCTTTGATCGCCTATTCGATCTAATTTTTGTTAAGTTTCTGACCCAAAATGTTTTCTTGGATTTTCAAGTACATGCCCAGCAGTACTAGAAACAACAAGGAAACCCAACTTCTATTCTCACCAGATCCTGCAAGTTTGGAGCGTTCAATCCGCAAAGAAGCGTGTTCCGCATCGATCGACAACAACACCTGTTCATCGCTCGATTTCGTTCAACCACCGACGACCCAGACACTAGGCCTGTCGACCGATACTCGCTCACCACCGTCGACCGAAGAAACTCATCTTCCATCGACCGAAATCGTCCATCCGACATCGATTGATACTCCATTCCAGACATCGATCGATACTAAGCCACGAGACATTGTTGCAACTTTGATACTTGTACGAGATGATAATGGTGACCTGCATGATCAGGATGGTCATCTGCGTAATGCAGCAGGTCAGAGGATAGATGCTCATGGGGCTGCAATCCCTGAGTCTAATGCTAATGCTATAGGAACTACTTTACCTGTAGATGAGACTGCGCGACCTAAGACGTTGGCTGACTACAACCGTCCAGATCAGTTCTACACCAACATATCAGCCATTCGTCCTCCCACCATTCAGACGGATTTTGAGTTGAAGGAGCAATACTACACACTCGTGGGACAGATACCCTACCATGGATTATCTCACGAGCATCCTATGGACCATCTGGTTCGAGGATCTGATATCTGCTATTAAAGTCAAGGGAGTCCCTGTTGGGGTCAAAAACGGTTACGACGAAGTTAACGTCAAAATCCCTGCAGAATACAAGTATGTCTTTTCGCAACAAATCATGCTCGGTCAAGAAAACGTTGCAACGTATGTTCCCGAGATAAAGCTTCGTTCAAATTCTATTTAGATCAAACATAAGCCATCGGAAACATACCCAGACTAGCTACGGATAGGTCCGAGTATGACGATCAGAACACGGACGAACCAAGCTCGGTCATTGCGCAACTACCGCACATGCACGCTGTCCGGTCGCTACGTAGCGACCGAGCTCGAGCCAAGCTCGGTCGCTACGTAGCGACTGAGCGTTCGTCCCGCTTGGCCGCTACGTAGCGACCGAGCTCGAGCCAAGGTCGGTCGCTACATAGCGACCGAGCGTCCGTCCCGCTCGGTCGCTAGCTCGGTCGCTAGCTCGGTCGCTAGCTCGGTCGCTACGTAGCGACCGAGCACTTTCAAAACGTCGATACGACATTAGTCCATGCTTTCTCGTCTACCCTTTGATACTATCTCCCGAAGACCGTAGCGAACCCATTTCACGCCACCCACCATTCAAAGTCATCGATCAAACTTTACGGTAAAAACCGTGGAAAGTTCGTTCTTTATCGAAAGAAGCCGTAATAAACGCTAAGACATGACTCGAGGCCCAACTTACAATTTCTTAACCAACAGCCCGTAAGCCGCATGACGGTTTACGCTTGGTTCGAAAGGAAAGATAAATGTCAAGTTTCCGCGGATAAATACGAAATTTTGAAGATAATTACGAAGATCGGAAAAAATAGAATATCTCCATTTTTATGCTATGAGGGCTTAAGGGCAGAAGAGGAAAAGCCTAAACCGACCTAGGAGCCAGTATATAAGGAGTCCTAGGCGAGAGGCATGGAGGGAGACTTTTTTCGGAGCAAAATTAGCACTTAGAGCGATTTAGGCATATTTCCGTTTTTGTTATTTCGAGCTGCGACTCAATTAGGTTTAGCCATCTTAGGGTTGCTAGAACTAGGAATCTCGCCGACAGCTCTCGAGCCCAGGCTTATACCTTGTTGTAACGCTCAAACACGGATTCAGAATAAGATCTATTTTGCTCTCTTTTTACGATTTTTGTACTTTGTCGTTGATATCTCGTGTTCTGATTGCTTAGCGTGTGGTANCGCGTTAGAATCTCACTAGAAATCCACGATTCTAACGAGCTGGGGGGCTAACTGTTGGGGTCGAAAACGGTTACGACGAAGTTAACGTCCAAATCCCCGCAGAATACAAGTATGTCTTTCCGCAACAAATCATGCTCGGTCAAGAAAACATCGCAACGTATGTTCCCGAGATAAAGCTTCGTTCGAATTCTATTTAGATCAAACATAAGCCATCGGAAACATACCCAGACCAGCTACGGATAGGTCCGAGTATGACGATCAGAACACGGACGAACAAAGCTCGGTCATTACGCAACTACCGCACATGCATGCTGTCCGGTCGCTACGTAGCGACCGAGCGTCCGTCCCGCTCGGTCGCTACGTAGCGACCGAGCTCTTCCGAAACGTCGATACGACATTAGTCCATGCATTCTCGTCTACCCTTCGACGCTATCTCCCGAAGACCGTAGCGAACCCATTTCATGTTTCCCGCCATTCTAAGTCATCGATCAAACTTTATGGTAAAAACCTCGGAAAGTTCGTTCTTTATCGAAAGAAGCCGTAATAAACGCTTCGAGTCAGAAGACGGCCCAAAGGGACCTAAGACATGAATCGAGGCCCAACTTACGATTTCTTAACCAACAGCCCGTAAGCCGCATGACGGTTTACGCTTGGTTCGTAAGGAAAGATAAATGTCAAGTTTCCGCGGATAAATACGAAATTTTGAAGATAGTTACAAAGATCGGAAAAAATGGAATATCTCCATTTTTATGATATGACGGCTTAAGCGCAGAAGAGAAAAAGCGTAAACCGACCTAGGAGCCAGTATATAAGGAGTCCTAGGCGAGAGACATGGAGAGGGACTTTTTCGAATCAAACTTAGCACTTAGAGCGATTTAGGCATATTTCCGTTTTTGTTATTTCGAGCTGCGACTCAATTAGGTTTAGCCTTCTTAGGGTTGCTAGACTAGAAATCTCGCCGACAGCTCTCGAGCCCAGGCTTATACCTTGTTGTAACGCTCAAACACGGATTCGGAATAAGATCTATTTTGCTTTCTTTTTACGATTTTTGTACTTTGTCGTTGATATCTCGTGTTCTGATTGCTTAGCGTGTGTTATTAACAGATCTCCGAGACCTCTGGGAAATTAGGGTTTTCCTAGTTTCCTAATTTAAACGAAAATCGACAGTGCGAATTTCGGTTCCCACAGTTTGGCGCTAGAAGGAGGGGGNTCGTACCATAGAAGTCATATAAGCCGAGAACCTATCGCGGACTTTAAATCGGTACTAATCAAGTAGAAATCGCAACAGGAAAATCTATAGCCGACTAGTCACCGCACAAACCTTAAAACCGAGAGTAAACCTAGGTCTTGGCCTAAGCCCATCGCATTGGTCTCAGACATCTCAAAGACATGATATCTAAACGATACGAGATCCTAAAACATGTCTCTCCGTTCATATCTCAACGTTCCCGAAAGTTCGTAATAATAAATAATTTTTACGAAAACTCACGTCTTAAACAAGCCAACAGATCGAACGCCTCAACGAAGTTAAATAAGAGAAGACAACTCATGTTTACTTCAAACCCACTCGAAACAAAGTAACTCAAACAAACATCCATTATATATAAACCGCATAGCGGTAGGGGTTCAAAGCCACCAACGGCCTGTCCCGATAAAAATAAAAATGGCCAAAACATGCCTATACAAAGTTCGAAGGCCACACTCTGCCGGACATATATGAACTAAGGCCACACTTGGCCACAAAATACTAGATAAGGGAAAAACTTCTTCCCGTCAAACACTCACCTCTCACAGATCAAAGTTAAAATTCTCAGACGAGGAAGCTCCGAATGTATCCGCAGGATAGTTCACTTCCTCATCGCCACCGGCAAACTCGGTCGTGGTCTCTACAGTATCAGGAGAAACCGGGATGGGATCCCAGAATCCCTGAATCCTCCCGTCGATCGGATAAATGACCGTCTCAGCGTGAGCATGATCCTTCATACCGCCCTTCATTAACTCCAACTCCCTCTCGAAAAAGTAGTCATCCGCCCGCGTCTTCCAAAGGCTCCCGACCGAACGGCGAAACTCACGGAAGTCGCCCAGCGAGTTGAATGCATACTTGAGGTTCCCGTACTAAACCTGGAATTGAGAGGAGCGAGTCTTCATCACCTCGACAATCTCCCTCTTTCCCTTCCGTTCCGCCCTACGAACAGCCCTGGCATGATCACGGGCGAGTTGAACATCTCGCGCCAACATCTCGTCTCGCATGCGAGCAAGATCCTTCTCCGCCTTCTCTATGGTTCGCCTCGATGGCCGATCCAAGCAAGTTCAAGCCCTGTAAAACTGATTGACACGTTAAAAGGAAAATATATATATATATTTGTACACTTGAAACGATCGTCAAAATTCTGAAAGCCTATACCCAGTTGATGATACGAGATCCTTCCGCGACGACTTTTGGCCTCCCCGACTCGTTCGTGGATGGAGGAGCATCGAAGCCCGGGGGAAGACCAGCGAAGAAATCATCAAAGTCCAGAATAGGAACCTCGCTCGTACCGCTTCCATCGCCGAAAGCAAGGTCCGGATCCTATCCTGGAAGCATGCAATCGTCCACCAAAAACTCCAGGTCGCCGAGGTCAGTATCTTTCCCCTTAGAAGAAATCAGCCCCGTCGCGACCGTGGGAGCAGCGTCGGGACCTTTGTCATCAGGCTTGGAATGACTCCCTATTTCTCCACCCAAAGCAGGACTAGGGTGCACAAACCTCAACGCCTTTCGAACTCTCTTCGGCGTAAAGGAAGTCCAGAAGAAAGGACCGTTCCTGAGCAGATCCCTCACTGCGATAATGTCCTCAGGAAACGGAGCAAGGGGATTGATGAAGGGACGATCGTTCGGCAACCTCNGCCTCCAATGGCTTACAAAAGGTACTTAAACATAGGTTTAGAAAGTGTAAAACGTGCATAACAAATGACCAAAAGGCCCTTGATTAATCATAAGTTCGACCAAATAATTGAAGCGCAGCGACCTCGGCACGTCGCTCCGGGAGGTCGCTCTGGGTGTTGGGAGCGACCTCAGGTAGTCGCTGTGGGACGTCGCTGCCGGCTTGTTTTTCGTGTCTCAAATCGACACAAACCCGAGCGACCTCGGGGTGTCGCTGTGGTGACCTCGCTCTGGAGCTGGAGCGACTTCGTGTCGTCGCTCTAGGAGGTCGCTCCGGGTCTATTTTTGCACTCCAAAACGATGAAATGGCGAGCGACCTCGTGAGGTCGCTTTGGTAAGGTCGCTCTAAGAGGTAGGGCACATCAAGTTCATGCGTCGCTCCGGTAGGGTCGCTCCCATGCACTGCTCGTCCAATGATCACCTTTATCACCTCTTTTGAGCTCCAAATGCACCCAAATGTCTCCAAGAACTCCATGTGGTACTCCAATACCTAATAAAGACTCATGTGCAAAATGCACCCTAAACATGGCTAAATCCTAGTCTATATGATCAAAATGCACATGGATAAATGAATAACACAATGGAAATATGCAAGATATCAACTCCCCCAAACTTGTTCTTTTACTTGTCCACAAGTGAACTTTCTAGAACTCATAGGGAGAGAGGTTTGAAGGTGAGAGCTCATAGCCAAAAGAAACACATCTAGCACTCAATTCAACATCTAAATCCAACATGAGCATACTCTCTTATTATACTCTAGCTTCTCTAAGCCTATCTCAACTCCTTTTGCCCTTACAATCATCATCAAGCATCCATACATTCAAATCAACCAACTCTCACATTCAGTAAGCAATAAACATCAGGTGAATTCTTGCAAATGGTCAATTGGTCCAAATCATTTGGTTGGGTAAGGGAAGGCTTTTTATTCAAGTGAGTCAAGAGGTTCAAGATACATGATCTTTAAGGTGGTTTACTCTCAAGACAAGTAACCTTGACATTGCACATAATATATCTAAGAAATGGGTCAACTCATGCATACAATGCTCAATCTCCATTGTTCTACCCATTTCCCAAACATACAAGTTACACAATCATTTCTCAATGTCAAACCCAACTCACATCTCTCACCAAAAGATCCTAAGAACATTTTTCACATAAAACTTTTTTTCTTTGAAATCTACAAGGGATTTTTTTTTCACAATTTAAAAACATTTCTTAGCTCCTAACAACTTTTCTAGCCCCCTTTTTCTTTCTTTTTTTTCGTTTTTTTTTTTGGCCAAGACTTTTCATAAACTTGAGCTAGATGTTTATCTACTTATCCCAATAAGACTATTCACTTAAACACAAAGAGTCTATTCTTTTCCTTCAAACTTTTCATGCTCCCAAATCATAATCACAACACTCACCTCCCACCTATAGCTAGACAATAGAGTGTCTAATCTAGCAAGAATGAAGATCAAGCATTGTCGTTCTCTATACTCTCAACATTATGCACATGTAAGACGTTCTGAAAAAGGCCTCACTCATCAAAAATGAAAGCTTAAAAGGAGAAAAGGGTTTTGGGAGTGGTCTACCACTCGAGTTTGTCAAAAAGATTGGCGTAAAGGATGTGACAACTCAAGTGTGTATAGCCATGACTCAGTACACAAGGGACCATGAACAAGAAGCATTAAGTTCGTTCAGTTCAAATAAGGTAGTAGTTGGCTTCAAAGATTGAGTTTCAGCAACTAATGAGATTCATGAAGAGTTTTCAAGGCTCGAAACATACAAGGCTTTTTGAGAGATGCAATAGCTATTCGAGCGCGAGGTAGTGTTCTTTACAAGGCATTTTAAATCATTGCTCCCAATGCAAGTGGATGNCACTAACTGGGAATCGCAGTAAGCGTGGATGTTTCGTATTTTCAAGCCGTGAGCCAAACGCAGTCCTGCGACGAGTGCTTCGTATTCGGCTTCGTTGTTTGAGGCGTGGAATTCCAGCCTGAATGATTGCTCTAAGATCTCGCCCGTCGGAGATGTGAGACGAATTCCGATGCCTGATCCCTGCTTGGACGAGGATCCGTCGACGTGAAGGAGACAAGTGGAATTTGGTTCCTCGTTGGTTATGGTCTCTGTTGGTAATTCGACCAAGAAGTCCGCAAGCACTTGTGACTTTGCGCTTGTTCTCGGTCGGTACTCGATATCGTACTCGCTCAGTTCCACCGCCCATTTGGCCAACCGGCCCGATTGACTCGGGCTATGCAGAATCGTTTGTAGGGTAAAAGTCGTGAGTACGACGATCGTGTGGGATTGGGAATATGGTCTTCCCTGATCAGCACGCCGCTCACAGCTGTTGCTGATACAGCGGTGTACAAGAACAAAGGTTCCCCCTCCACTGGTTTTGCGAGGACTGGAGGGGAAGCTAAATACCGCTTCAGCTGTTGGAAAGCGTTTTCGCATTCTTCCGACCATTCGAATTTTTTATTTCCCCGCAAGACATCATAGAATGGCAGGCACTTGTCTGTTGATCGTGAAATAAACTGGTTAAGTGCCGCGACTCTACCGGTCAGCCTTTGGACTTCCCGCTTATTCTTCGGCGAAGCCATCTCGATCAGTGTGTTGATCTGTTTTGGATTAGCTTCGATGCCGCAGAATGTGACTAGGTCACCGAGGAATTCCCCTGATGCCACGGCATACCTGCATTTTGTCGGGTTGAGCTTCTTGTTATGGGAATTTAACTGCGCGAAACATTCCTCGAGATGTGATACGTGATCCTTTGCTTGGAGGGATATGACGAGCATGTCGTCTATATAAACCTCCATCGTTTTTCCGAGTTGTTTAGAGAACATACGGTTCATGAGTCATTGGTAAGTTGCGCCAGCGTTTTTGAGGCCGAAGGGCATTACCCTGTAGCAATAGGTTCCACGATCGGTAATGAACGCAGTCTTCTCGCGATCGTCAGGGTTCATCATAATTTGGTTGTAACCTGAGAAGGCGTCCATGAAAGACATAAGTTTGTTTCCTGCCGTTGCTTCTACTAATCGATCGATGTGTGGCAGGGGGAAACTATCTTTTGGACATGCCTTGTTTAGGTCGGTAAAATCCAAGAAAACTCGCCATTTTCCGTTTTTTTTTTTGACTACAACAGGGTTGGCGAGCCAGTCTGGATACCTCACTTCCGTTATTGACCAGATTTTAAGCAATTTTTCGACCTTGTCGTTGACCGCGGAAGCCCGTTCAGGTCCTAGCTTCCGCCTTTTTTGTTTGACGGGTTTGAAAGTCGGATCGATATTTAATTCGTGACACGTTATGTTAATGTCAATCCCTGGCATATCTTCCGCGGCCCATGCGAAAGTATTGAGGTTCTTTTTTAGACAGGTTATGAGCTCTGTCCTTAAAGGCTCGCGGAGATTGGCTCCGATCTCGATGCATCGTTCCAGAGATGCTTCGTCGAGACAGACTGTGACCACAGGTTCGCAAGTTGGTTCGCGTTTTTCCTCTANTTCGACCAAGAAGTCCGCAAGCACTTGTGACTTTGCGCTTGTTCTCGGTCGGTACTCGATATCGTACTCGCTCAATTCGACCGCCCATTTGGCCAACCGGCCCGATTGACTCGGGCTATGCAGAATCGTCCGTAGGGGAAAAGTCGTGAGGACGACGATCGTGTGGGATTGGAAATATGGTCTTAGTTTTCGGGCCGATGTTACGACCGCGCATGCTAATTTTTCCATTAGCGGGTATCTAGATTCGGCATCCAGCAAGGTTTTGCTTATATAGAAAATAGGTTTCTGTTCGCCGCGTTCTTCCCTGATCAGCACGCCGCTCACAGCTGTTGCCGATACAGCGATGTACAAGAACAAAGGTTCCCCCTCCACGGGTTTTGCGAGGACTGGAGGGGAAGCTAAATACCGCTTCAGCTGTTGGAAAGCGTTTTCGCATTCTTCCGACCATTCGAATTTTTTATTTCCCCGTAAGACATCGTAGAAGGGTAGGCACTTGTCTGTTGATCGTGAAATAAACCGGTTAAGTGCCGCGACTCGACCGGTCAGCCTTTGGACTTCCCGCTTATTCTTCGGCAAAGCCATCTCGATCAGTGCGTTGATCTGTTTTGGATTAGCTTTGATGCCGTGGAATGTGACTAGGTAGCCGAGGAATTCCCCTGATGCCACGGTAAACCTACATTTTGTCGTGTTAAGCTTCATGTTATGGGAATTAAACTGCGCGAAACATTCCTCGAGATGTGATACGTGATCCTTTGCTTGGATGGATTTGACGAGCATGTCGTCGATATAAACCTCCATCGTTTTACCGAGTTGTTTAGAGAACATACGGTTCACGAGTAGTTGGTAAGTTGCGCCAGCATTTTTGAGGCCGAAGGGCATTACCCTGTAGCAATAGGTTACCCTGTAGCAATAGGTTCCGCGATCGGTAATGAACGCAGTCTTCTCGCGATCGTCAGGGTTCATCATAATTTGGTTGTAACCTGAGAAGGCGTCCACGAAAGTCAGAAGTTCGTTTCCCGCCGTTGCTTCTACTAATCAATCGTTGTGTGGCAGGGGTAAACTATCTTTTGGACATGCCTTGTTTAGGTCGGTAAAATCCAAGCAAACTCGCCATTTTCCGTTTTTCTTTTTGACTACTACAGGGTTAGCGAGCCAGTCTGGATACCTCACTTCCGTTATTGACCCAACTTTAAGCAATTTTTCGACCTCGTCGTTGACCGCGGAAGCCCGTTCAGGTCCTAGCTTCCGCCTTTTTTGTTTGACGGGTTTGAAGGTCGGATCGATATTTAATTCGTGACACGTTATGTTAATGTCAATCCCTGGCATATCTTCCGCGGCCCATGCGAAAGTATTGAGGTTCTTTTTTAGACAGGTTATGAGCTCTGTCCTCAAAGGCTCGCGGAGATTGGCTCCGATCTCGACGCATCGTTCCGGAGATGCTTCGTCGAGACAGACTGTGACCACAGGTTCGCAAGTTGGTTCGCGTTTTTCCTCTAGGGCCGTGATGTTACGAGACTGCCAGAAGAGTTCAGCCGAATCTTGACTTCGCGAANGTCGGTCATGTTCTTGTTTGATTGTTGGCTGGCCGGTTGGCCTTTCATCTCCAACCCTTGGTGTGGGTCATTCGTCGGTCATGTTCTTGTTTGATTGTTGGCCGGTGGGTCGACCTATGTCTAGGACGGTTCGGGGGTGTTACAGAGCATGGTTACGATTATGCTCACTGGTTCCCGTGTTTTCAAACGTTTTCAATAATTTTCGAGTCAAAAGGAGTCGCCAATGCACTCTCTAGGAAATCCGGTCGTGTCCAATCGTTGGGAAGGGGTTTGTTAGATTATATTATTAGAATTTCGTCTAACCCATATATATTTTTGTAACTTTGATTCCACAGGTTGTTGCACTGGAGTGGTAGGGTGGATATTTGGAGTTATGGAGGATTTCGATGTTTTGCCTAGTCCTACATTGGCAGACCTGTTCGCGCCCCAGGATTTTGATCAGGTCGTGCCCGAGATGATCCCGACACATATCATCATTTCTGATGATGAGTCAGACAAAGTGGCGGTTCCAGCACCTATTATTATCATTTCGGATGATGACACCGAGTCAGATGATGATGTTCTGGAGATACCTTCAGTAGCGCCACCGAGCCCTATCACTATTTGGTCTACGGGCACTACAGGAGAGACACCTAGCTATGATCCTGCTGAGGATCATGGTCCTTCTCCTGCGACGCCAGAGATAGGGATGCCATCTTGGTCCCTACCTTTAGAGGCATTTGAGCTACTCATCTTCCCTATGTCATCGGGATTACCCGATCCCACTTATATACCGATGACTGATGAGCAGTACGAGCTTGAGACAGGATAGCTGACACTCTTTTATCAGCCTATGGTGTCTATTGGAGACAGTGAGGACGACCCAGACATGATGATTAACGATGACCCTTTTACTCAGCCGATCGAGTTACCCCACTATCAGCCTATCTTTGAGACCGGAGAGCCTTCCAGCTTTCCACATGCGGAGGACGCTACGATGGAGTTACCATTCCCGGAGATCATATATGACATTGGAGAGCCTTCCAGCTTTCCATATATGGAGACAGCCACGACAGCGTTACCATTACCCCAGACTACTTACGAGACCGGAGGACCATCGAGTTTTCCAGCTTATGCTCCCGGAGGATCGACTTATTTTGGAGATCCTTACGCTAATCAGTCATTTCCTTATGGACAAGGTAGCGAGATGTTCACTGGTGCCGAAGATGGATATGTGGATCCTCACGGATACTCATATCATACTACGACTTATCTTGGAGGATCTGATCTATACCCGAGGTGTTTTGTTTGCGGAGCGATGGGGCATTTGACTGCTGTTTGTCCGAGATATGTGGAGTTGCTCGAAATACCCTACCTACCATGTGCACGACCTGCTGGTGGATCGATGGAGTGGGGGCACTGCCCCAACTGCGCTATGTTACTTTATATATGGCGTCCTTAGACGCTTAGGTCCGGGTAAGTTTGGGTACTAACTTTTTGTTGTGATATAGCGGTGTATAGACTTTTGTTGTGCTATGTGACAGGCTATCTCCCTTTTGTTGTATGATATACCATCAGTAGTTATAAAGGATGTTTTTCTGTCAAGTATATGTATATTTGATGGAAGGATATGTTTTGTAGTGAAAATGGTTATCAGTTTGCGTAATCTATTTAGTAATTATGTGACCATATTATTTAAGTATGCATGTTCTTGTTTGATGTTGCATATTTGAGTTATGTGGTTTGCAAAATGAAAAATGGAGATCGCTTGGACATATGGTCTAACATAACATTTACAATGGTTGAAATATCACACAAATTGTTAGTATCATTGGAACCTTAGAATTTTAGANTCCCACTGAACGACATCAGAGACACAATCTCGATCGCCGCCGAGCCATCAGCTTCCGCCATCTCCTTCACTCTCTTACCCGGCGTATCCTCACCGTCCATCAGAGATCTTACGGCTCCCGCTGTGATAACCCGCCCTTCGGGATAAAATGGTCGAGAGAGCAAAAATCAGAATCTGGAGCCGAGCATTTGGGAGTCTAAGTATCAGGAGGAATGTTGAGTTTTGATCACATAAAACTTGACATGATTCCAAGAAAAGAGAAGACTGGTCGAACATCAACTTGGTGGTCGAACCGCGGGTGGTAAAGATCGATCAGCAAATTTCGAAGAACGAGGTGGTCGAAGAATTGTTCGCGAGGGAACTATGAGTCGAATAAGCTGCTCGACCATAGTTAGAAGATGTCTTAAATTGATCAGACGGACGTTTTGGAAGCATAACATTTTTGGAAGCACGACGTTTCAGAAGCTCGACGTTTTTGAAGACCGACGTTTCTTCATCACGAAGTTTTCTCGAAAAATCTTCGTATCAGTAAAATATTATTCTGGAGACATACTAAGTTGGAAGCAGGATGAGAATTAAGCAGGACGGGAAGCAAGCACAACGGGATCAAAGCACGACGGGAAAACCTGTAGTTTGGCGAAAACCCTAATTTTGGTATTATGGAATTCTTCGAGGAAGCCGGAGGCTCGGGAAATATTTTTAGAGGATATCAGAATTCATCTGGAGTCTATTAAAAATGTTTAGAGCATCAGAACGGGAGTGGAAAAATATTTAGGATTGATCGCGGGTCGAAAATATGCCGGAAGAATCAAAAATCGCGTAAACCGACCAAGAAGCTCGAGGTGTCTCTATGCATATGGCCAGGACGTTCTGTCTAGCATATCAGCAGCTGAGTGTCAACAAAAGGAGGAGGTGTAGTCGTGCATGGGTGCTGAACATGCAGCTTGACAAGTCGTAGCTCGAGGTGTCGCAATACCTGCGATATGCGCATGCGAATCGACACACAGAGGACGGTGTGTCGCGACGCATGCACTCCAGCCATGCAGCAAGCCATCTGGACGTGAGTGGTGTCCTCTTGCATGTGTGTGAGACATGCCTCACGAAATGTGTGCAGCATGTGTCGCCGCGCATGCGACCGGAAGCATGCGGGCTGACACACAGTCGCTCGGGTGGTGCGATATTACTGGTCGAAGTTTTCTATAAATACCAGCACCCTACCTTCAGTTTCATTCATCCTTCTCACACCAAATCACTTAAAACGTGGCTTAGAGAGAGAGAGAGAGAAGTACAAAAAGAAAGTAAAAGGTTTGGAGCTATTTCGAGGGTTTTAGAGCATTTTCGAGATCAGTTACTCTACCGGAAGTCCGAGGAAATCGTCCAGAAGCTAGAGGAGGCTCTGTCCGAGTTCAGAACGGTCCATTCCAGCCCATTCGAGATGTCAGCATTGGGTTTTGGCTAAGCTCTCTCCGATCGACAAGCTGCTAGAACACTGTGAGTTGGTTTGTGTGAGTTCCACTTGGAACTTAGGGAAGATCGAGTATTCATATATAGTAGAATGCTTGCATGATAGAGTCCTTAGGGTTATTTATTAAACCGGACTCAGTTTAGCACGGGCTAAGCTGAGATGAAATGGAATTAAGACTGAGATAATAACCTGACTAGGACTAGGATGATCGATTATAATTTAATTGAGATTGAGATGAAATGCATGTCTTGATTATTTACTACTTGGTTGATTAGTTATGGATTAGACATGCCTTAGTGATGATTGCTTGGTAGTGATTATTGTTTGTGCAGGGAGTGTGGTAATGTTGTTGTCTAGGGAATTTTTGGCCATATAGGCCGATCTCCTAGTTGTGTTGTTGATACTACGGATCCTAAGCCATATAGGCTGGACTACGAGTATTGGTGGATAGTTGTCGTAGACTCCTATGTATTGTCTAGTTTTGGGTTGGAGTCTTGTCCCTTAGGTTTTTCCTAGGGATTGTGTGTCGAATGTTATGCCGATAGCAGGTGCGAAACCCGCCCATGCTAGGCATGTTTTGGGGCGGACTAGTGTTTCCTCGCCCTCGTATTCAGCGGGTTCAAGGAAACCCCTTATTTGCTGGATCGGGAAGACTTAGAGAGACGGGATCATGGCCTATGGCTGAGTGATTACACGATGGTGTAATTTGGCAGTGACCCGAATGACTGTGGGCTGTCGCGCGGTGACCCGAAGGACTGTGGGCCGCGGTCGGTTGAAAGTTCCTTCTTCTGGCCTTTGTGGTAGGGAGATAGGATATTGCCGATAAAGAGGAGGAACACGATGTCACCAGGGCCCGAGTTAGAGTGTTGTGTCGTGTTGAGTAGTCTTATTTGTGTTGGGGGTTGTGGAATCCTCGAGTCAGTGTTAGCACCGAGATACGGTGTTGTCTTTAATCGAGTCTTGATTGTTAGACTTGTAAGGGATCCGTTTTAGTAGTTGGCCGTGTGGCCAAGGATTGTTATTAGATTAAGGTTGAGCATNCACAGTGTGTGCATATCGGTCTCTGTGACTGACGAGCTGTATATGCAGCAACATAAGCAGCATTATCATCTTTTTGAATCATCGAATCAACTGAACTCTGAAAAGCAACATTGTTAGGACGCGTCACAGGCTTGATAGATCGTTGTCTTTCATCCTGAGTCACGATATTGAAAGCCTCTTCAATGGTTGGAATAGGCTTCAACATCAATATGTGCCGGCGAGTCTGATCATACGATTCACTAAGCCCCATAAGAAACTTCGTTACTCTGCTTCTTTCTTGAAGTTTCTCCCAGAGAGCTGCAGCATCACACTCACACTTCCCACAAGTACATACCGGAAGCTCCACATAGTTCTTGTGTTCTTCCCACAAGGTAACAAGCTCCGTGTAGTACGTGGATACATCCATAGATCCTTGCTCAATTTTACTTAGCTTCTGCTCAATATCAAAAACACGAGGTGCATCATCTTGTTTGAAACGAACCAAGAGATTCTTCCATATTCCTTCAGCCGTGTTGATGAAAAGTAAGCTTTGACCAATCTTCTTGGATACTGAGTTCATCAACCATGTTGCAACCATGTCATTGCAACGAGACCAAGCGCCATAATCGCGGTGAGTAGACGCAGGTTTAGGAACCGTTCCATCAATGAAACCGAGTTTGTTACGCACATTCAACGTCATACGCACAGAACGTCTCCAAGAATGAAACTCAGAAGCTGTACTCAAACAATCAGTAACAAGAACAAGCCCAACATGATCATTATGATGCAGATAAAACGGATTCTCATATAGATCTGTCACCTGTCTCTCAGGATTCAGATTCGCCATAATCGGAAAAGAAAGATCGAAATCCAGCAATACTCAAATCTTCAAAGATAACCAAGCCACAATCGAAGAAGAAGAGCAAAACAAAGAGCAATCTGAACGACGAAATCCCTAATCGCGAAAACAGAGTTACCGGAAAGCTCATCGTGAAGCGGAAGATACGTGTTTGTGCTCTGATACCATATTAAACTTGATTATCAGCTTGAGATTGAAGATCGGAGCTCAACAATGGTGGAAGATCGAAGGAAGAAGATGAGAGTCGAAGATGAAGAATAACCATAAAGTTTGTTATTATTCAGCTCAACTTTACAAATTGTACAAACGTTTCTATATATAGGTGGTTAAGCCAAAGGAAACTTAAACCAGTGAAATAAATCTAATAACTGGACTTAACCAATCTACTAAACCATCCTAATAGCTCCGTAGTATTTGATTCATTGTAACTATTCTATTTCTCAAACAACCAAAAGAAAACTATAACATAGGTTTACTAAAAAGAAAACTATAACATAGGTATACCACTATTTAATATATAAATTGATATCAGTTTCTCTTATGTGTATAACATGTTGTTTAATGAAAAAAATAAACCCTAAATCACATTGGTTAAATCAATTATCTTATGATATTAAATTATCTAATATCTCGCTAATAAAATAAATATATATTAGTAATAAATATCTTTATAAAATATTAAAGAATATATATGGATATTCATATCGCTATGTAAATAACTAATTATTTCAAGTTTGAATCATGTTTTCCTCTGTAAAAAAAAAACATCCATCATTTATTATAGAAATCTATTAATATTAATATTTAAATCGATGAAAAATCAAAGTGAATATCTTAAAGTAACTATATAATAGAAGAAGATTTCAAATAACTCAGTTAGCTACACATTTTAACAAGTGAACAATTATAACATATAACAGAGTCATCTAAAAGTTTTCATAGTTATAATATTTTTCACTCCATCAAAAATAAGATTTTAATTTAGAATGCAAGGCATACAATTTTCACTTAGTGTTGTCTTTACAAAAAAAAAAACAAATATGTTGTTTACAAATAAGTTTTCTTAAACGTTAAGTAGATTTAACTGACTTTATGTTAGTGTATGACTTTTTAATGTAAATTCATATTTTAAATAACACAATTTGAAATCTTAAACTTCCAACATTTTAAATTTTGTAACCTCGGAGGTGTTCCTACTTTCCCGTGATCACCTTCTAGGCTGGGTTGGTGTTGCCCGAGGCTTTAACACACATTGTAGCCAATCTAGGAGTCCTCTTGTCGATTGAGATTATATTTCCCTCGACATATTCAGTTCGCTCTAGGTATTGCCAATGACATGTTCACATTTTGAAGTTTTTGATTATGTAGCATTTGATACATTTTTCAAACCCACCAAAAGAAAACTATATAGTATATAACATAGCTTACTTTATAAAAGAAAGTTAACAATCTGATTGAAGCATAAACACTGCAGCCAAAATAGCATAATATATGTTTTTTTAAATAGAACATAAAGATAATATAAAAAAGCCGTTTGATGGAGCTAGTCGAGAAACAAGTAAAAATATTAGCCTTCTTTGGTTTTAGACTTGTTCATCTTGCGAGAAGCCATTCTCTCTTCATGATGACGACGACACTTTTCTTCAAATTTTGGAGAACTGCAATAATACCATTAAAACCACAAAATTAACAACAAGACTAATCCGTTAACAAGAATAAATAGTCACAATAAAATGTTTGACGTACAAGCGCCTGACTTTGCCACCACCAGTTTTAAGATTCCATCTGTACAGTCTCTGACGGCCGGCAGTATAGCCAGCACGACAGATTTCACAGCCTTTAAAGTTAAAGTGGGCATAATATTCGTCTCTAAGTCTAGCCATTGTAACCAGAAGCTTATGACCTCCCAAGTCGCTTCCATTGAGAGATAACGCCGCCTCAATGCCAACACGTTTTTTCAGATTAATAAAAGCATATCCTCTGGAAACACCGGTTTCACACTCGATGTGAACAAAAACCCTCTTCAACTCTCCACATGAACTGAAATGTTTAGCCAGTGCGCTCCTGATCTCATCCCTAGAACCGCTATTATCAAAACCCGTGACGAATATGGTACGCTCATTGTTTCCCTTTGCATCTTTAGTGTCGAAACAACACTCTTTCTTCTTCTCTGTGGTTTCTTCCTCCTGTAGGACAAACCAAGGATTTCTATTATTTGCAATTAAAGAGTATAAGTAGATCAACTAAGCACGTGTACCAATATTATTAAGACAAAACATAACCTGCTTCTGCTTCTGCTTCTTCCGACTATTAACTTCTGTCTCCGAATCATCCAACACTCTTTCTACTTAAAGAAAAAGATAATAAACAAGTTCAAAATTAACAGAATATAGTTCAGGACAGCCTAACTTCTTCTATAATAACTCACTTAAAAACAAACATGAGCAGAGATAATTATTTATGAGTCTTTTAAAAAGAAAATAAGTATCATTACACACAACAAGAACATAACAAGTTCAGGATAGCCTAATTTTCTTCAATAACAAAAAAAACATGAGCTGCAGAGATATTCATATATCATCGCACACAACAAGAACTATGGCATAGCAAATAAAGAGAGACTCAATTATTTTCTTACCCTTTTGCAAAGGATCTGTAGCCTCAGCAGCTGCTTCAGCCTAAACCAACCCCAAAACAAAAACAATTACAATTAATAGTCGAAAATTGGCTGAAGAGGTGACTAAAGAAGAAGAAAACTACATGGGAGGATGATGATGCGGAGCATCTCTTGAGCTTGCTCTGGTCCATGGATTAGTTTAAAAGAGGAGAGAAACACGACGGTGGTTTCGATAGGGAGGTGGTGAAGAAAGCAACCCTTGAAGACAGCTTCCCTAATATTGCCTTGTGTGAGCTGGGCTTTTGTTCGACCTGCATTTTTTTTTAATTTTATTCCTGCCGACCAAACTGATTTTATTAGAGATTGGCCTTTTTTTTTTTGTCAACTTTCACTTCATTTGAAGTCTCGTGGGTTATTATACAATGTAGAAATTTGTTGATGCCTTGACTTTAGATTTTGCATCTTATTATTGGATAGGAGATTTGGATGTGTTTCAAAAAAAAAAAGAGATAGGAGATTTGGGAACAAAAAGCATCCTAGTCTTCAGTAATAAAGAGTCGATCAAAAGTAAATGCTCCAAAAGCCATGTTTGTAGTTTGATTAGTAGTAACTAGTAAATAGTAATTCATTGGATATATGGGGATTGGACACAGTTGATAGAACATTCCAAATTTTTACATCACGCTAATTATACTTTTGATCTGACTTGGAATAGTTTATCAACCGTGTCCCGTAGTCCAATCTATATGAATCAAATCAAAAGGTTCATAGTATAATCTGTAGAAACTGAATTCTCTATCTGTACAGAAGACGGATTCTAATTTACAAAAGAGTATATTTTCCGAATTTTCTGGAAAGCTGCTGCAAAGACTTTACCAATGGGACAAGCGTTAGTAGTTTGGTAACTGATGTCTTGTACAAGTGTGGTGGCCAGCAATGAAGACAACGCTCTCAAGAGCGTTCGAGGCATGCTTTCTTTACTTGAATGTTTTCTCGCCGACAAAAGCTTCCTCTATTCATTTTATTTTCTCTTGATCATGTAATCCGGTGGTGTAAAATTATCGTTTGCACAAAAAAGGAAGATCCACTTACGATTGCACTACCATCAGCTTAAGTCCAATCAATATCAGTTTTACAAAGTCCAATTTATATTAGTCTAATAATTAACAGAATCTACTATGCTTAAAGACCAAACCAAAAAAATTAAAGTGAAGAGAATCTTTTTTTATTTCTACACTCTTTATTACTTCCTCAACCACACCTTGCTAGTGCTACTACTCTTTTAACACAAGTGGGAACATTTGTCATTCCTTCGTTAAAATTGATATCACCAATGATAACAAAACTCTTATTACTTACTGAATCACTCCTTGCTACTGCTACAACTCTTTTTAACACAAGTGGGAATATTTGTTATTACTCCATCACAACAATTGGCATTGTTGATATCACAAATAATAACAAAACCAGCCTTCAAAAAGCAATTCTGATACTGTACGAATCTGTTTCCATCATTCATTCTCTCAAGCTCGTGTGAGGCGCCTAAGTAGGTTCTTGTTTCATTCGTATTTGAGAATTTTCAGACTGATGTATTGCTAGAATTATCGTTTTTTTTCTTGTTTTGGATTGATTTATTCCTAGAAATTATCGAGATGGATCTTCTTCGATAAAGGATTTTGTTGTTGCTGTAACATATTCACACACATGCAAATGTTGTTCTGTAAAACTCTAAAGTAACAAATTCACTGTGGATTTTGGAAAAGTAAAACACATGCATGATCCATGTTTATGCTTTGAAATATTTTTCTCAGTCAGAAAATGGAGAATGCGACAGAAGCGGTGAGGGTTGCTCAACAGGATGAAAAACGTGAACTAGGGCAGCCACAAAACCCACCACCACCCTTACGACGTCGTTTCGTTATATCTCTTTACTTTGGATATTTTCTTGCAAGATGGGGTGCCAGGTTAAATATAAATTAATAAATAAATAGTTTTTTTTAACATTAATAAATTAATAGTTTCATCTCTAACATTTTTTGTTTTAAAACTGAAAAAGGTAAAATTGTGGATTAGTCTTTTCAGTAAAATATTAGTTCTTTTATTTTATTTGCTTAGTTGATTTGAAATCTTGAATGGGTTTAAAGTTGGTTTATAAAAGCAAAAGAGAAGAAAAAAACACTATACATTGTTAGATCATTTGAATATGGGTGGATACACTTCAATTTTTTTTTTTTTTGATAAGTGGATACACTTCAATTTTGTAATTATGAGTTTCTTCGTCTGATGCAGAACTTGGGAATTCTCAGTTGCTTTGTATATGATCTACTTGTGGCCAAACTCTCTGCTTCTTGCGGCCATATACGGTGCGATAGAGTCTGGTTCTTCTGCGATCTTTGGCCCCATTGTGGGACAATGGATCGAGGGAATGGACTACGTTAAAGTTCTTAGACTCTGGCTCTTATGTCAGAACCTCTCCTACATCATTGCTGGTGATGCAGTCATCAAGTTGCTACTAGATTACGATCTTAAACCCCGGAACATCCCGGTCTTTGCAACCTTGGTTGCGTTGACAAATGTTGCTGGGGCCATTGGTGTACTTTCCACACTTGGTGGCACCATCTTGATCGAACGAGACTGGTAATGTTTTTTCACATGATTTATGCATACTGCATGCAAATTTTATTTTGCTCTTTTGACTACCAAACAGGGCTGTGGTTATGTCGGAAGGTCATCCACCAGCGGTATTGACAAGAATGAACTCTGTCATTAGAGGCATTGATTTGAGCTCAAAGCTATTGTCTCCAGTCATCACCGGTCTCATCATTAGCTTTGTCTCACTGAAGGCATCAGCCATCACTTTTGCATTTTGGGCCACTATAACCGCTTGGGTTGAGTATTGGCTCTTCATATCTGTGTATANCTTTGCTTCATTAGATTTAGGGTTATCGAGGTTGGGCCGACGGGCCGCATACATAATCAGAAAATTGTAGCCCAAAACACTATAGATATTCCTCTAACGATAAAAGCCCAACAAATTCTCAGATTAAATGAAGTGATGCGTTTAATACAGCCGGGACACGTGTCGGCCTGTCAGGCATCGACTTTCCACTTGGCAAAGCAGGAGTGAGGCGAACATATTTTTATATATATAGATAGATAGATAGATATGAGTATCACACGGGAAAGAAAACATTGAGTAGAGATTCAAAATCTAATAGAGGATGAAACCGTAAAAATTCGGACCAAGGGACGTGAAGGGTCAAACACATCTCTATTGTCTCACTGAAGGCGTCAGCCATCACTCCATGATTTTCGTTTATACAAATGTTTGGTTTTCTCGTATGGTTGATAGACGAATCTCCCAAATTATTTTGAAAGACAACAATATAGTTTAAGGAAGTCATGGACACTAATTTATTGAAAATATTAGAAATATGTTAAGTTTAATCAAGTATCAATCAACATGAAATCGATAACCCGATTAATATCTGAAATCGAAACTACTTCGGACTCAACCATTGGACATGTAACTAAACGTGAACTAAATCTGACCTGAATTTTTATAATATCTAAATGGGACTAAAATTCATGAACTTGAAACCCAAAATTCGAATAAACCTGAACTAAAATCCGATTGGTACCCCCATTGCCCAGCCTTATTAAACTAAGACAATATCGAAAAAACTAATCCAAAAAAGAAGCGGGTGTAGTTGGGCTTCAAGAGATTTATTAAACCTGAAAAACTGAATCTAACCATATCCGAAGTTTCAAACAACTTCAATGAGGGTTTAAAATCATGAACCAAAAAACTTAAAATAGTAATACTAAAATAATAACCAAGAAACCCTAATCCAAAAAAGTAGCAGATGTACACGAGTTTCAAGAAGTTTATTAAACCCAAAAAACCGAACAAAACCCTATCCAAACTTTTTAACAACTTCAATGAAGCTTTATAATCATGAACCAAAAAACTTAAAATAGTAATTTATAATATTATTTGAGAAGTGAATTTGCTCACTTGTCATCTTCTCCACGATTTTAAGATAAGTTATAAGTTTAATTCATTTTATCATTTAAAATTTATTTAAATATATATATTTATTTATCATGATATTTTAGATAGTTAATAAACATTAACCTATTCAACCGATATATATATACTATTATTTAAAAATATATATTTTAATATATACACTTATCATGATAATTAGAAATTTTAATTAATAAATACATATTAACAATATCTACCAATAATATCATAATTACACTTATCTTATATTTAGTTTATGCAATGACTAATATTAATAGCCAGTTTCCCTGGTTTTTTATTGGAAATATACTCCAAATAATTATTACAATATTAAATTTAAGATTAAAGGTGAAGCATCATTGAAAATATGTTGTAAAATATAAATTATATACTTACATTAGATAATATATATATATAATATTAAACAATTATATTCCTATCCTGAAACAAATTAATTTATATTTTTATTAGACGAACTTCAAAAACAATTAGGC
>QGKV02000649.1:3849616-3906923 GCA_003260655.2 Brassica cretica | reverse complement strand
AAAAAAAAATCATCAACAAATATAAATCAGTCTTAAATATTACAAACGGTTGGCATGGTCCTTGGCAAAAACAAAAGCACAACTTTGCAAAACACACATAGATCACACATACACGTAAAAATCAGAGTCTTATTCAAATTCTCTCCAATGAATGTAGCAAATAATTTTGTATTATGTTAAAAATATACTTTTGTAAAAAAAAAAAAAGGAATTCCGGTTAGCATTCTTCATTTTATTTTTCTTGTTTTTTTATATACAGAGAAGCCAATCTTCCCATTACTCTCTGCTCCACTGTAAACCGAACTGGTTCACTATAGTGCTTCTCGAATCCTCATTAAAACCGGTTGTATTGTTCATTTTGAAAATTCCGAGTAAAATTGGTTTTAGTGTTGAAACAATTTTACGGACCCCTATTAACCGGTTGGTTAATGATACGACGTAGCTTTCGCCTGAGCTCGTCGGCCCAAGCTAAGCCCACGTCTCTTTGCTTGTTCTTCATCTCCACCATCACCAATTCATCCGTTAGTCTCCGAATCTTCACAACGATGTTCGCCACTCCCTGCGACCCTTCCAGCTTCACCGCTCTCTCCTTCTTCTTCGCAATCCTCAGATTCAACTGCCTCGCAACCTCCACAACCTTCCTCATAATCTCCGCCGGGCTCTCGTCGGAGACGAACTGATCGCAATGATCCGGCGTCACGAAGTTCCCGAACAAACCTGCAAGATTCGCGGTCGACGACGACGCGATCAACTCAAACGCGTTTAGCTTCTTCCCGCTTTCCTCCAGATCGTAATCATCGACTTGAATCCCGACGATCTCACTCGGATCTACTCCGTGGTTAAACCACGGATCCTTAAGAATCTCATCGACGGTGATCCGTTTCTCCGGAACCGGCTCAAGTAAACGGCGGAGAAGATTCATTAGCTCCGGAGAAGTCCACTCCGGCATGGTGTATTGAGCCGTTCGGATTCTCCGGTAGAGTCCCGAGATGTTTGAATCTCGAAACGGCAAGTAGCCTGCGTTTAGAAGAAACAAAACGACGCCGCATGACCATATATCCGCTTTCGATCCATCGTATCCCTTCTTAGTTAAAAGCTCGGGTGCCACGTAAGCAGGAGTTCCGCAGAGAGTGTGGAGCATCCCATCTGATTTGATCTGCTCCTTCATCGCGCTTAAACCGAAGTCGGAAACCTTCAGATCGCGATTCTCGTCGAGGAGGAGATTCTCCGGCTTGAGATCGCGGTGGTAAACCCCCCTCGCGTGGCAGTACCTCACGGCGGAGATCAATTGCCGGAAATACTTCCGGCTGAGCTTCTCCGTGAATCGGTTGCTCGAGACTCTCGAGAACAGCTCGCCGCCCTTGGCCAGCTCCATGACGAAGTAGATCTTCGTCTTGGTGGCGAGGACCTCCGAGAGGAGGACGATGTGAGGGTGGCGGAGGCGGCGCATGACGGAGATTTCCCTCTTGACGTGCGCCGTGAGTCCGTCTTTCAGACGCTTCTTCTGGACGACTTTGATCGCGACGCTCTCGCGGTCGTTGTGGAGATCCTCCGCCTGGTAGACTTTGGCGAACGCGCCGCTGCCGAGAAGCTGTCCGAGGTCGTATTTTCCGAACAGCGCCGATTTGTTATCGTCTCCGTCGACGTTGACGATGATGGAATCGGAAGAGTCTTCGCCGGCCATTTTAAAAAAACACTAATACAAAATTGAAAAGACACCGCGCGGTGCCTCTTTTTATTAAAAAACTTCAACTTGCCACGTCAGCTAATTTTAAAAAGTTTTAATATTTATTTGACTTTATTTGGATACAGAAATTAATTAAAAAAATCATCATATACGACAATTTCAATGCAATACTAATTGGAATTTATATTAACCAGGTTAGGAAGAAAACAGACATGCTTACTGCTTGTTTTAGGTTAAAGATAATCTCTTTTTCAAAGATAACTTCTCAATATTTTCCTAATTTTTTGGTTCATGTTCTTTCTTTGTTAATTACGTCGTCAAAAACATCTGTCTTGTGAGGTCAACCAAAATATTCGAATTCCAGGTGGGTTCAGACTTTATAATTATATCGGAGCTGCGAAAACTCGATGTAAATACAAAATAAAGAAACATTCATTATTGACTATAAAAAACTTTTATACAACATCAAAAGCAATTTAAAAACCTTTGAATAATATGGAAAACAATAACGTGGACCGACGTTATGTTCATGTAGGTGTTTTATGCTTCACTACTGATTTAGAGGTGATTAAGTTGGTTTAGAGGTTGTTCGAACAATTAGTCATATCTGTTGCAAACAAAATGATATTTCTTTTAACCAAAAAAAAAAAATATCTGGTTAGGAAAATGTCAGATCTTATGATTTGGTTTATCATCTCAAGTGAATATATTAGGTTATTGAGAGTATTCTCTTGCAGAGATTTAACTCAAGATATCATTCATCTTGATCTTTATGAACCCCTAAAATCTGTGTGTTTTGTTCTTTTGATTCATACACTTGCGGAGTAAGTAGAATGTGACTTACACTTTACGTTAAAATAGATGATAATGCTCCCATTGCTAAATCAAGTTCAGATAAAAACCAAACCGAAGTACTGAGTTAGTTCCTAAGTAAACCAGACCAGATTCCAAGTAAACCGGGTTGAATATGTGAGGTATCCCTCAACATGCAAAAGACTATTCACTCTTCTGCATAGAATATAGACAAGAGTGGTCGCTTCCATTATAAAGCATAACTTTCTGATTGTGCGTAGTGGTTATTCAATAATGGAGAACTATTGCTATCAAGATCATTAAGGAACATCCGTTCCTCTGGTAACTGGAGCATTCTTTTGGTTTGTGTCAAATACAAAAGGTTTTAAGAAATATCAAAATGACTTTCTTTATAAAACAGAGAAAATATCATTTTCCGGTCAGTAAATAACAATTTAATTGAATGGCAACTATAAATTTACATTTAAATATTGTTTGAACTTCAATGTCAGCATAAAATAATTATTCTTTGTTATCTGGAAAATAAAAATAAAAAGATTAATAATAGATAAGTCTTGTCATAATTTATTGGAAGTTGGATTCGTGGATCCAAGTCATTGTGGTTGGAGTAAAACAATATTCAGACCCGTTACGGTGTTGAAAAAGCCAAATTTTAAACCTCACACTTGTTCAAAAACTATTATATTCACAAAATAATGGTAATTAATGAAAGATAGAAAGGCAAAAACTGGACAAGTAAAGAAAAACTCTTGCTCATTCATGTTTTTCCTCACGAATGGGATAACTTTCTTAATGGTATTTGCTATATTGTCACAAATTTAATAACGTTTCGCCAAATTATAATGACTTGTCTATGTGACACCGTCATCTTTTTAAAAAATATGTATTTATATTATATATTTTAAATAGTTTATGTCTTCACGATTAAAAAAATTATGGGATTTTTAACATGGCGATGATCTAGTACGTATGCCTTCGTCAGTACCATCACAACCATATCCACCGACCACCGTCACCCTCAATCTAGGAAGTTCTTCTTTGCCAAACATCATCATAGTTTTGATTTCCTAAAATATATTAAAATTTTGAGGAAGCGAAGTTCCAAATATAGGACGTTTCAGAAAGAAGAAACCGAAAATGGATGTTTGATTAAAAAATTGGAAGAATCCAAATCTTGTATTGCTATTTTTTCATAAGCTCAATTACGAAGTCTTTTGTGATATATGGCAATGTTTTTTAATCCTAAAACCCATCAAGAACACTTACAACGACAAAAACTGCATTGCAGATTGCTTAAAACAAATACTTTGCGTTTCAAACGTCGATAATTTTGAGTTCAAGCAAAAAAAAAGGACAAACAATTCTATATTGGCATTTAATAAAAGGCACAAACATCTTTTTGTGTTGGTTTCTTTTGCTGCCTTGTGTTGGCATTTAATAAAAGGCACAAACATCTTTTAAATATACAAGTACAACCGAAGGTTCAACCTAATACACACTTTATACCAGTCCATAAACATTCAAATGTACGCATGTCTCCCATAAAAATAAGTGTATATATATATATATATATGTATTTGGAAATTCTAAGTGGCCGCATGGGATCCATAACTCCAAAAGAACTGGAAGAAAAAGAGTAGGAGTAACGAAGTGAAAATCTGATGGGTTAAAGAGAACGTTTTTGAAGTTTTTGAAACAGAAGCATGTGATAAGAAAAGAGACATGCACTTTAGCTCTACGGAGAAGGAAGTGCGCGAGCCATACACATCTGGATGATAAATGATTTCTCCTTGACGACATTTGAACTCTCCTAAGCTCCATTCCTAGTTTATAACAAGATTATATCATATAACAACCTTTCACTTTATACGACATATGTATAGTGTTGAAGTGTCATATAACGTACCTCAAGCTGACGACCGAAAGTGACAAGAATAGTATCAGGATCAGCATGGAAAGAAAGTGGACCGCCTTTCCCTGAGTTGACACGGAACTCGCAGTTCTTAGCAGGTAGGTGAAGGCTGAGTGTGTACTGAAGCATTTCTTCGGTCGTCTCTTTAGGCAAAGGAGGGCTTTGCTCTGTAACGTTTTCATGATTGTACCTGTAAACACTTAGAACAGATTCTCCTCTTTGTATCCTCTTATCAGTCTGTCTCCTGGAGTTCTCCACCATTATTTGCCCTAGCTTCCTTGCTACTCCTTCAAGTTTATCAGCTACATTCTCCATTTCTTGGCTGCAGCATAAGTTCAACAAAGATTCAAATCCACCATAGAAATTTGGCCCATTAATGGCGCATTACTGGCCCAATAAAGGCCCAATACCTGAAGCAGCGGTATCGTTCCGGTCCGATATACTCGCGCGCCCATTCCATACGTTCCTTCCACGACCGAACCCAAACGATCTCGTCTCTGTTTCCGACAACACTTCTCCGAAAACCCGTGTCTCTTCCTTCCAAAACTCCGAAAACCCGACCCGATTCCCTCACGAGCGACCTCATTTCCTCGCTCGATATCCCATGGTAGCTCACACGAAACGCACCGAACTCCCTCGCGGATCTTACCAGACGATCCACCGATCCTTCTCTCCTGGACGTTAATAACCGAAAATCAATCTCCGCAGGGATCAGGTGACGTGAACCGCAAGATTCACCTCCCGAATGAGATTCAGGGAGCGTTAGCTCAGGAACCTGAATCGATTTCTCTATGATCTCGGTGAGGATCTCGTTCGCAGCTGAACGAGATCCTCTGGCTCTAGGGATTGGTGAAGGAAGAGGTGGTGGTGAAGAAACGTTCAATTGGCTCCTGGTTCGCATCAGAGCCATTGGAAGAGAAGAGAAGGGACGGTTTCAATAATAAAACTCGGCTCCAAGGGAAAAAAAAAATGGCAAAGAGTTGTTTGATTGTTAGAGAGTCACATTCATCGTGTATTTCTTTAATTATTTTTGTCTTCGATTTTCTAAAGAAAGTGAGGGTCCATTATCTTTTTAGTTATTATGAAGAAAGTATGGTTCTCTAACTTCATTTTAGCTGTGAGGAGATTTGAATATGTCAGATGGGAGAGCTTTGAGAGTTGAAGATATATCCAGCTTGGACTTGGGCTATAATGTGGGCAGCATTAATTGTTTGACCCGGTATAATGTGGGTTGCGAATTAATCTCTAGAACAAGATGGATATAACTTTTAAAACATTACAAAGAGACAAAACCACAAAGGCTTTTAGATTGTACAGTTTTAGGGGAGAGTTCGGGTTTTTTTGGGCTTTTTGAGTTATGAAGAGATGTCTGGTTGATAGATGAAGCATTTGGAGGTAAATATTATTTTTGAAAAGTAACTACTAAAAGCTGAGACATTTATTTTGGTAGATGAATAAAAGATTTGTTGTGTTTCCCAAAAAAAATGAATAAAAGATTTGTTTGGACAAAGGTGGCATTTGCTTAAAGCATATGCAAAATCCCCTTTATATAGACTTAGATACAAAGTTGGAAAGATTAGACATTTAACCGAGACGTGCAAAAGCTGGCTACATGACAAAAATTTGCCTAAAGCTTTATGGGCAGAAGGCATGAGATGTGCAGCTTATGTCATCAACCGGATGCCACTCAGTCCAAACAACATGAAGTCTCCTTACGAGATGATTCATGGGAAGAAGCCAACGGTGAAGCATCTCAGAATATTTGGATCAGTCTGTTACGTCCATGTGTTCGACTCTCAAAGAACAAAGTTGGAAGCAAAGGCAAGGAAGTGTATCTTTGTCGGTTACGATGAACAACGGAAGGGCTGGAGGTGTATGGATCCAGAGACACATAAATACACAGTGTCTCGTGATGTTGTCTTTGACGAAGTTTCATCCTACTATGGAACACATCAAGTCTTAGATGAGCTAGATGGTTCAGGTTCCTCCAAGACTAATGAACAAATTATTCANCTAGTATCCTTTGATAAAGATGCTCTTAAGCCCCTATACTACGATTTACCAACCAAGGAATATATTGAAAGAACAATATAATAGTTCATCAACCCGACGTTGACATGAATGATCAAATCTAACAGAAACAAACACTCTAAAGTTAGTTGATAAGAACCCCAAGCTAATCGAAGGGCCGTCATTATAAGTGTATATATCATTATATCGATTGGCTGTCTCAGAGTTCCATTATATTTTGTTTTTGTGGAGTAATTAAAATATAAAATCTGTACCAACCAACTTTCGTTTTTTAAGAGTTTAGGATTAGTGGACCAAAGTGTAAATCTTACATATTTTACTTGCGAAAAAAGGAAGAAAAGTTGGCAAGTGTGGTGCGTGTGCATAATTGAAGTTGAAGGGCATGCATGTGATTATACACTAATTGGTTAGTCATAGCATCTTCCGTACGTTAGTAAGCTTAGCTTATGGCCCCATTCGATTACTCTTTATAATTTTCCCCATCAGATTTCGGGCAATAAGATGACAAGTTTAACTATATCAAAACGAATAGGAGGCAGAACTATTTGAAGGATGATTTTTATTAAACCTAATACATAGAAAAGAGTTGTTTATTACTACAAACTACATACTTGTAGGTAGGTGTCGCAATAGGGAGACATTGAACAAGTTTTCATGACATCAAAGCTGTCGCTATTAGAGAAGGTGTAATGAAAGTATCAAATAGCCTATAACGTATGGGTCCGAGTAGACAAAACACAACCTCCCCTAATGATTTTGTAGTTCAAAATTCTTCACTTTATCGAAGAAATTTATTTTTATGTTAGAGAATTGCAGCTAAAATGCCTTTAAGATGACAATATCATTGACTTTGTTTTCCAGAATCATTTACATTATTTGTGGACATTTATATTAATAAAATGTAAATTGCAACTAGAAACCCTTGTGTCAATGAATTGATAAATAATGTTAAGGGTACATTATACATGCATACTTTTTTACAACGATAACTAATTTAAGAAAATTCAATAAATACAAATATTTTGTGAAAGAGACCAAATAAATGTTGGTATAAAAATACTCAATGTAAAAATGCATTATTTTAAAACCCGTATGCATATACGTAAAGAAAAACTAACGTACCCTTGTCAAAACCTACATGAAACCTTATCTTCATACAAAATAACTTGGGAAATGAAAAAAATTAAAATATACCATTAAACTAAATAGCATGCATAAGGAATGACGCTCAATTAACAAGGAAAAGAAAACCTTTTAACTATTAAAAACGCATGGACAAAATAGCTCAGTACACAACGTGAGGTTGGATATTTTCTAATAATCATCAGATTTACCATGTATACATCTTCTCATTTACCATGTAAATCATCAGATTCACCATCTATAGTTGGGAGATAAGGAAAAATAAACTTCAAACATGTGTAGTACACACTTGGGAAATTTGGTGAAGTAGCTAATATTTTAATAATCAATCAGAGATAACCAAAAAGTCTTCCATAATCTGTGTAAGTAGTTCTTGCTGCGAATTTTTATACATTCATTATTATACAAATTGAAAAAATAGGTGCAACGACAGATAATAATAGCAATTCAATTTTAGCGAGGTTTCCCTAAAGATCATATACTTAGAGTTCCTACCTTTTTATTTCTCCCCTTTTATCATGAATGACATTCTCATCTGAGGGCACTAGAGCTTTTTAGTTATATATATATATAGGGGATAGTTACCTTTTTGGGATAAATAATATAGGGGATAAATGAAAAAATATGTTCAAAATAAAAATATTGGGTTTCACTCTGTATGAATCTGTATAAGTTTGATGTAAGAAAATAAAAATAAAAATAAAAATATTGGGGATAACTGCTTTGTTGTCTTTCTCTTGATTGTCCAAATCAAACATCCTATGTCTTCCCAATAATTCACCAAATTATATAAAACCATATTCTCAACAAAATTATTTATATACTTACAGTACTTGTTAGATCCAATCACATTATATTACATTATTAGTACTTAATTTCAGACATCTTTCTACATATTATTGTCAGAAAACCTAGTTCCCATTTTACACGTAATTTATCAAAAACTTCTATATTAAAAAGCAGGGCTACTATTTTATATTATAAGGCAAACTAGACCTTGAACCATAAAACCGCGCGGATGTTTGCTTTCATTTTTATATAAGTAAAAAAAATATTTATACATCGTTAATGGAAAATATTCTTAATATTAACCATATTTTCAAACGTTTATGGTTTTCTGAACAAATAATGTTATAGTCAACATATATGTATTTTTCTTTTTTTACTTCTTCTACCATTTTTATAGATAATTTCATAATTTTTAAAGTCATATATTTGTTTGCTCTTACTCCATAAAGCTTTGTAGTAATATATATTTTAAATTATTTTTCACAAACAAAAATGTATATCACAAAATAAAATTGCACATTCTATTTATAAATTTAGATTAAAAAGTAAACTATGCACTTATAACAAAAAGTAAATTAAAATTTTAATAAATATTATGATATAAATGTCAATTATTCATACTAAAACAGTATAGGATTGGGTCATAAATCTTTCTAATTCCAAAATTTTAGCACCCCTTAAAATAAATAAATAAATTTTAAAAAATTAGAATTAAAATTTCTATTAAAATAAATTTGTTAAAAAAATTATCATGCGTTGTTATTGTTTATTCTTAGAATTTGACCTATGACCGTTTGAATATTTTTTTTCACTTTAATTTTTTTGTACTAAATGGTATAATATATATTTGTAAATTAAAATGTATTAGCTAATTGTTAGTACAACAGTTTAAAACATAACAAATTTATTTACTAGGGATCATTACCCGTGCCAAGGCGCGGAGTTTTTGCATTTTAATCTTTTTTTTCTCTTGCTGACTAATCTAGCATTCAATTTTTCAATGCATTTTATCTTCACCATTTTTTCTTGTCTTGTTTACATTTGTTTTCACTTTCTATCGTTAGATTTGTCTTAGTTTTGGTTTGTGTAATAACTTAACCCTGCTCATTCTTCTTTCATTATTTATTGATTGATATTTTTATCTCGCTTAGCTCTGTGTTGCTACTAATTTGCTCGAATCATTTTTCACCATCTGCTTCGTATTCTTTTCATACTCATTAACTATTGTCTCCAATCTCTTTAAATCCTAAAAATCCTACATGTTCTTTTGTTTATTAAATCACATATTAAATATTGTTGAAACTGTTTATTTATTCTACTTACGATTATAACTAAGATGATATGGATAACAGACTGGTTATAATTTAGTTGAAATTAAAGTCTAAAGTAGAAGTTATTAAACTTGCAATCCTTCTTTTTGTCATCCAAGATAGCTTTAGTCAAATCAATTATATTGATTTAGAAAACCCACAAGCTATTTCAATCCCAAACAACCAAAAAACAGGCGCATTTGTTATTGACGATGCGGCGGGTTTCCTTTACTATAAACATAATTGCTTGTCACAACTGTTAATAACCAAATGTGTTTACAAAAGCTACCCATATAAAAGTTTCATACTCATTTCTCTTTCTCTAGTCATCTCCTATGTTAGTAGCTATCATAGTACAATCATCAAACAAAGGACATATCACTTGGTTCCATATAGAATATGCAAAAGGACTGTTTTCTGCAGACTCCATGATCACTAAGTATTATAAATATCAAACTCTGTATATGGTCTATTTATATGTTGAGAAAATGCCTCGAAATCTAGCTTCCAAATAATGATTTCCAGGTCAACACATTGCATGTTAACCTCCACAATGGGATCATCAGATCAGCAGATACCGCTACATGTCGAGTCGAACGTAGCTACACATATGTTCTCTGCTTGTGTCTTTCATTCACAATCTGCAATTCTCCCAAAAACCAGAATCAATGTTAAATGAGGTAAAAGTTTNTCCTCGATGGCATCTTGAACGACAAATGTCTTCTTCTTCTTCTCGGTTAGATCAAAGGGTGCAAGCTAAGGATAACCAAAGAAAATTAAAACCACACAATCATGATTTATCAGACAAAATAAAAGAAACTGATGATGAATTTATTAAAGATGGAGAGATGTAGAGACTAAAGAAGAAAAACTGATCCATGAAACTCAAAGAGCCAATCTGTCTTTCTTAGATGAGTCATGAACCGATGATTAAAAATTGAAAGCCCTAAACTTCCATTGAAGAGAACGCTTACAGACCAAGGAGGTTTATTGGGCTTTTTTTTAACGAATCTCATTTCAGAACGTGAGTTATAAATGATTTATTAAATCATTAGATAAAATAAATAAGTGTGGGTCCCACAGAGAAAACCGAAAAAACAAAGGTTTCCGACCTTCATAAATATATATTTGTTTCAGCCATTAATGTACAAAGAATCCTTTAGCTCAGTGGTATAAACGTTGTTGTTTAGATCTCATTAACCCGGGTTCGAATCACAGACTGGACACTTTTTCACACTTTTTAAAAGTGGGATCCACATATCGCTGACGTGTCGCATCAGGAGTGATGTAACTGCCCTATTATAATGTAGATTACTTTGAATAATTATATTTTGTTATTTTAATCGTTTATTATATCACATTGTTTATGAAAACATTATACCAATAATTTATGAATAGATTATTTTATATTTTATTATTTATTTCTTTATTATTTATTACTAATAAATATCGGAAAACATTTAATATGTTAATACAAAATATATTAGGAAATCTATTGGAAAATCTATTTTGGTTAAGATTCGATTAAGAAAATTTTAATTTTAATTAGGATTAAAAAACATATTTAAATACAGTTTCAATAAATATTCCAATGTCATGCTATTATAAATAAGTGTTAAACTAAGAGGTAATATAATTTTGTATTCCCCTTGTAATAGATCAGACTAAGAAAAAAAATGCTTGTACGACCCGGTCATGGGACATGGCTCTTTAATAATAGTGACGTTTTATACATTTTTCTTTTATAAAAGTCGGCTGATTTCTTACTTCAGTTAACGTTTTAACTTACTTTTATTTTGCATAAATGATGTTTATTTTCTGTTCCAATTTAAAACCAAATTTTCACAAATAACACAAAACAAAATTTTGTTCCAAGATAGCAACGACTCTTCAATGTTCCACTACTAGCACAAATTCAATATAAAAATAACTAAAGGAAGAAATGGATCTACATTATACATTGGAGTGAGGAAACCTAAATATAATGCTTTATTTTTTATAATAATTTTAAGTATACAAATATTTCATATTAATTATTTATTTTTAGTTATAATATATAACTAAGGACCAAGGAATTCAAATTTATAAGCATTTCCCTAGAATATAATAAAGTGTAGTCTTACGTACTATATGAGGAAGTAAATTATATACAATTGCATTTGTAAGAAGTCATATATAGTAAGAAAATTTAAAACATTAATCTCGAAGAGACGAATATAATTATAGAAACAGCACGAGTTGGGAAATATTTTATCCTACCAAGGTAAACTCATATTCCCTTCGTTTCATATTGTAAGTAGTTTTAAGGAAATATTTTTGTTTAAAAATATAAGTAGTTTTCGTATTTCTAGGTAACTTTTACATTTATTAAATTCAGTGTGACCAATCAAATTAAATAGACTTATTTTTTATTGGTTAAATTATATCTAACTTTTTATTATAAAATACTTTTTAAAAACATAATAATTTTCTTAATTTTCGTGTTTTTAACCAAAACTACTTATATTATGAAACGGAAGTATTATATTTGATTTTTTACTACTAGTGTCAACCCCTTTCTATAAGTGGAAAATAAAGTCTAAAGAAAGACTTTAGTTAATTGGTTAAGTCTAAGATAACTATCCCTTATATATTATCTGTGAAAGATTCCACCTTTCCAGCAAGAAAATAAAAATAATATAGTCATATACTCATATGCATAATTAATCTCTGTAAAATTGTAAAATAACAGAGATTAATTATAGTGGACTAATGTAAGCGTACATAAATACGAGAGGCAGGAACTTAAACATTCTTCCTCTATATCACACTCACACACACACCCTACAGTCTACAGAGACACAGACACTCGTTCCGAGCTTCTATGGCAGTCTTTATTTCGTAGTTACCCACATTTGTTTTTGTTATTAAGTGAAGTGTGATAATATTTTTTATATCATACATAAATATTCATATATATATGAGCATGTGCAGATCCAACATGAATAGCAGTGGATCTGGAGAGATTATAAACGTAGAATGCGACGTTTTAACGCCTGTCAAAGAAGAAACTAGCGGCAACGCCAAATTCTCCGCTGGTCTCCGTCGCATCCCTTTCAATGAGGCTTGTTTCATTTTCCTTTTTCCTCTTTCAGATTACTATTTGACTTCATACTTCTCGTGTGTTTTTACTATGCACAAGTTTTCATTATTTAGGATCATATTCACATATTATGGAGAATCCATATATTCAAGATTATACTGTTACCGATGTTTAAGAAACCAACCAGTTCCCGAAATTAAGATTTTCTAGGTTTTTTTTTCGTTTCACAAAAAAAAAATTCTAGATTTTTAAGATACTTTTATTAATTGATATTAATGAATTATATACTTTTAAAAAACATTAATTGGATATGTTTAAATTGATTAAATTTTATTTGTTGATAGTTATTGGAAACTGAATAATATAAATAAATAATATAATTAATTATAAACATTAAATATGTTTTTAATAAGCGTAAAAACTCTAAAAGTCTTATTTTTATGAACGGATAGAGTATCATTTTCAGTCACTTTAACAGTATTTGGGTGGGGTGGGGGAGAGTAAATAATATGGAATTCTTAGACCATGATTAACCCGGGATTCTTAGAGTGAAGTTCTTATCAGAAGTTAAGAAACNGATAATGTTTTTTTTTGGGAGTTGTACGTACTTAAGGAAAGTTTTCCATATCTCAATCTTTTTAAGTAGTTCCTTTAGTTAGTCCAAAGTACTGTATTTACTTACTTTCTATTATTTAGTTTCTTGAAATCTTTTATCCTTTTTTATATATAAAAAAAAGCTCAGTCCTGTTCATTACATATACTTTCCCACGACGATTTTATGCTACAGTATTGGTATGTCTAGTGAAGTTCATGAAATGAAATATGCTAAGCTGAATTTGTTTGTCAAAAGAAAATAAAGTTTATTTAATAAACTGGTGAGCTTTTTAGAACCCATGCATGATGATTTTCATTTTAAGAGATCCTAGAATGTTGGTACAGTTAGTCATTCGCTTTTCTGTCACTTGTGAGTTTGATTATTCAGTTCTAAAAGTTATAGAATTTAAACCTTTTCTCTTTTTTTTTTTTTCACTTTCTCATTCCAGTCCCAGTGGCCATGTGATGCGGCCATCTTCCTCGTGCTTCCAAATTGTTTCTTAATTTTTAATTATAAATATTATTTCGTATTATATGCAATATTCTTCTGTTTTATCACATCAAATTGTTCTTCAAGACTCTTTTTTTTATAAAACTTAGGTTCTTTACTTTAAATCTAGAAAATTATCAAATATTATTTCTATACATTTTGTTAATTTATTCCCTAAAATAAATATGTATATTCTTTTTTTGTTCAACTTGTTCAGCTTTGTGTAGATAACAAGCACTAATGAGTGTATAAATTTAATGCAAGTATGAAATATCATAACGTTATACAGTATAATATTTTCTTGAATGTGTCTTTGCTATAAGCCTAGAACAGTAAAATAATAAAAGTGTTCACTAATTGAAAAAAAAACTAACGAAAATAACACAACTTATGATTATCAATGCAGGTGGGAGAGGAGGTGGCGTCGCTCACAAAAATAGCATGCCCGATCGTTATGACGTCACTCCTCATCTTCTCAAGATCAATAATCTCAATGTGGTTCCTTAGTCACCTCGGAGAAGTCGAGCTCGCTGGCGGTGCACTCGCCATGGGCTTCGGTAACATCACCGGAGTCTCCGTACTCAAAGGTCTTTCCGTTGGTATGGACCCAATCTGTGGTCAAGCCTTTGGAGCCAAACGCTGGACCGTACTTAGCCACACGTTTCAGAAAATGTTATGTCTCTTAATCATCGTTTCTATACCAATCGCCGTTGCATGGCTCAACATCGAGCCCATTTTCCTCATGTTGGGCCAGGACCCGGATATAACCAAAGTATCCAAAACTTACATGGTCTTCTTCATCCCTGAGCTACTGGCTCAAGCCATGCTCCACCCGCTCCGAACGTTCCTCAGAACGCAAGGCTTAACGTCACCGTTGACGATATCTGCCATCGTATCCATTCTTCTCCATCCTCTATTTAGTTACGTCTTCGTCATGCGTATGCGTTTAGGCGTTAAAGGTGTCGCGGTCGCGATGGCTTTTAACACTATGAACATCAACGTGGGACTGCTCGTTTATACGTTCTTTTCGGACTCTCTAATCAAACCGTGGCAAGGGCTTGCGTTGCGGTCGCTTTTCCGCGGCTGGTGGCCGCTGCTTTCTCTAGCCGCGCCAAGCGCCATCTCGGTTTGTTTGGAGTATTGGTGGTATGAGATCATGCTTTTCCTTTGTGGGCTTCTCGGGAACCCTAAAGCAAGTGTGTCGGCCATGGGGATATTGATTCAGACGACGGGGATACTCTACGTTGTTCCGTTCGCTATAAGCAGCGCTATTGCGACCCGTGTAGGGCACGCGCTTGGTGGAGGGCAACCCACGCGAGCTCAATGTACGACAGTCATTGGTTTGATACTCGCGGTAGCGTATGGTTTATCAGCTGCTACTTTTGTGACGGCGCTTAGGTCGGTTTGGGGAAAGATGTTCACGGACGAACCAGAGATTCTCGGGTTGATTTCGTCTGCACTTCCGATATTGGGGCTTTGCGAGATCGGGAACTCGCCACAGACGGCTGCTTGTGGGGTGTTGACGGGCACAGCGAGGCCTAAAGATGGAGTACGCGTTAACCTCTGCGCGTTCTACATCGTGGGCTTGCCTGTGGCAGTCGCGACCACGTTTGGGTTTAAAGTTGGGTTTTGTGGGCTATGGTATGGACTTCTGACTGCGCAGATTACATGTTTGGTTATGATGCTTTGTACATTGATTCGTACTGACTGGACCCACCAGGTGAAGCGAGCGGAGGAACTTACCTCATCTGCCACCGACAGAAGTCATTCGGAAGAAGAAGCCATCCATATTGATGATGATGTTGGTAGCAATGATCTGGAGATTGGTTTATTACAATAACACAAATAACTTGTCTAGAATTCAGTTGATAGTTTTAACGGATTGTTAATTAGTATATAGGATTTTTTTTTTCGTTTGAGCAAACTCAAATACCCAAGATAGATTTGCATCCGAATTGTTACAACCAATATTTTGGTAAATGAGTTATAAGTACCACTTAATTGGTCGAGCTTAATTAGTTTTGCTAACATGTCACAAGCTAGTATAATGGTTGTTTTATTATTATTTGCCTCTTTATGTAAACTAAGTCAGACTCATAAGTATATTGTAAGTTGAATGTTTTGTGATTCATCCAAATGCCTTTAAATTATGCATGCAATAAGCCTGATTCGCCCCAAACCATCCCTGCTTAATCGTATACATGTGATATATCTGGACCGTTGTTTTTCCCTCTTATGTTACGCGGGATATATATCGCTGAAACTAACTTTTTTGCATAGGTTTGTTTTTCAACTTCAATAGAATTTCTCAGCAATACAAAATTAATATATAATATAACTAAATTATTAATATTTTTTTTAAAAGATCATTAAATAGGAAAAGTATTCCATAATTAGAAAAGATAAATACATACACTATCTAAATATTATTCTGCTTTGATGTAATTTTTAAGCAAGTTCTTCGAAATGATGCTTTTCGGTTCATATTAATTTGAATCCAAATTTTATACGTTTCGTTTTGTTTGGGTCAAGTCGGATCATTGTTGAGTTTTACAACCTTTCAACTCAATATTGATTAGCATTAGACCATGATTATCGCTATAACCGTACTGCACGGTTTCTTAGGCTCAATTTTTTTATTTATTTTTTTAAAAAAATTTGTCTGATTAAAAAAAAAAATTTTAAAAACGCACCAATCGTTGGCCGCTACGTATTAGTGAGACATACAAACAGTGCAAGAAACAGATCAAAGTCGATCCTTATTTCACGACTCCTGAAACCGAGGTTTTTGTGGAACCCAGACCATAAAATTCGTTAAAAACCCACTAATCTTCCGCGATAATCATGCTCATGATCTTAATAAATTGTCAGAATTTCTAGGCCCATGACGTCCCGATGTAAATTAAACTGATAACGATGTTTCATGAAATATGTTGATCTACACCTTTTCTGGGTCATATGTATTTAGTATTTACACACACCCATATACATTTAGCTCACACGTCTTGTGGCCACATATACTATTTTTACATGTGGCATTTTCGGTGCCTAATTCTCAAGTTTTCAAACAAAGTAAAAAGGCGTAAATTATGTAGCCCTCTAGGCACCGACATATTTAATACAGTAAATAGAAATCATCTTCTTAAGTAAGATTACACATGAATGAAACTACCTACATTAATTTACTTTGGCGTATTATATCTGGCTATCCATAGGCTACACAGAACATTTAAAATTATGTCTGACCAATATGGATAGACTGTATTCAACTACGAGTTTGAGATAACTTGTACTAAAATGACAAATTTACAGTTATTAAAACATGAGTTTTAAAGTTATTTTAAAATCGAATGTTACAAAACTTGTATTTGATAAACTAATTTGAAATCAACTATTATTGAATATATTTTAACTTGTGTGTTTAAAATTACATAGTACTACTAAAGATAAACTACAAACTACTAGTTTATATATATCCAAACGGAAAGTTTCATTCTTACAAAATAGGATAAATGATATGATGTGGTTTATTAATTAGTCTATAAATTTTCAAATTTGAATGTGATTATCATATATTAATGCTAGACAGAACAAAATCATTAATCTGCAGTAGGATGGTAGATAAGAAAAAATAAAGTATTAAATTAGTAGTTTGTAGTTTATCTTTAGTAATAAATTACAAAATATATCATTCCTATTTGAAAAGTTACGTTCTCGTATTTGATATTTTATAAAGCCAGTAAAATAAGCCAAATTACGATCATAAATTAGAAACTTATGTGTTATTGTATAATTTCACCTTAATACGATTAAGTTGAAATTTATTTTAATTTCTTTTTAAGAGAAAATAATTATAAAAATCAGAATGTTACAAGTTTTTTTTTGTTTTTTGTAAATTAATAGAGTTGGTCGAGTCATGTCTTATAAAGTCTAGTGAATTGTACAAGTAAATCACCTAGTTTTGCCAGATAGAAAATAATATTGTTGAGGGGAGAGGGGAAATCACAGTGACCATGGCCTTGAAAATCAAATCAACCGACAGTGAGCCCATCCTACCCATGTGTTGCATTCAATTTTGTGTACCAGCCAGTTTTTTCACATAATGACGAACCATCTACATACATTCTATGGTATGTGATGGCAGGACAAACCTACATCTTCTCTTTGTATGTTATCCTTACGGAGAAAGTTTTATGGAAATAAGAAACAGAATAAAAATTAAATAATATTTATTAAAACCATATTTATTTATTTTTTTTTAATTTTTTTTTTTTATAAACAGAAGGTTCAATTGTGATCCGTAATCTGCACGTGGTTTCCGATTGCCAACCTTCTAATCCCCCTGGTTCAGAACCAGCCGGCACTAATGCTCTTTACCCAAGGACCCGGCACCAACGCCGCGATTAACTTTAAACTTAGGGAGGGCGTAAAGCATTTCGTGGCCACAGGAAGTATTCGAACTCGGGTCCGTATTGGGGATTTAATTTCTAGACCACTGGCCCACCACCCCGTGGTTGGTCATATATTGGACACACGTTGTGTTAATCATATATCTTTTTTTTACTAGTGATTATAAACACTAGTGTTAATGATTATAAACATCGGATGTGTTTCCAAAAAAAGTGTTTCAAAAAAAATAATTATAAACATCGGCAGTTCCTACAACTTAGTTGGAGTTTGTTTGGGAAAGACAATGATAAATATGAGAGTTTGAAACTCGTATGTGTTCTTTCTTGTTTTGTAAATTGAGAGTGAAACATTTTTTTTTGTACTCAAACACGTACATCTTGTAGTCTTAGACTGAACTGAGAGAGAGGAGCACTGCCGGTAATCAACGTACGTCATGCATGATTCTAATTATATAAAAGAGATTGAACATAATGTTAAGATTAAAATAGATAATTAATGATAGTTGTATGTACAATAACTATTTCTACATCCATATCTGCATTTCCCGTTGTGTTTTCAGTATTGCATCTATTAAAATTAAAAGTCCTTTTACATGATGCAATAGCAAAAACAAGAACGTAGGTTGTAGAAATTTCAAACGAAGTAGACGTGCATGAGGTCCTACATAATTAGCTAGGAACCTCTACATTAAATGAAACCAACAACCAACCAACTACTCCTTTCCTCTAAATCGCATTCACATTCATAACATAAACTCTCTTTGTCTATATAAACACTCACTTCCCCTGCTCTCTTCATCACTCATCATTCCACACACATCTCATTTTGCAAACAAAAAAAATCTAAGAGAGAAATATGGCTGGTCTAATGAAGTTGGCATGTTTGATCTTCGCCTGCATGATCGTGGCCGGTCCAATCACATCGAACGCGGCTCTGAGTTGTGGCACCGTTAGCGGCTACGTGGCACCTTGCATTGGCTACCTGGCCCAGAATGCGCCGGCCGTTCCCACAGCGTGCTGCAGCGGCGTTACTAGTCTAAACAACATGGCCCGTACAACCCCAGACCGTCAGCAAGCTTGCCGTTGCCTTGTAGGAGCCGCTAACGCCTTGCCTACTATCAACGTTGCCCGTGCAGCTGGACTTCCTAAGGCATGTGGAGTCAACATTCCTTACAAGATCAGCAAAACCACCAACTGCAACAGGTATATATGTCTTAATCTGTCTCTTTCTCTCTCTGCGGTTTTTTTAAACAAGAAGTAGATAATATGAAGATTATTTTTGTTAAATGAAAACTTGAGTTTTTATATTAACAGTTTAGTGTTTTAGTAAAGACTGTATTAACGATTTGAAGTTCTGTTTAACCATATCCCGATGGATAATAACGGTGCAACAAGTATATACTAAAAAAAATTTTAATGGGGATTTGAGTATTTTATTATAACGGTGTTATGTTTATTTGTATGTGGTTGCAGTGTGAAATGAGCGGCGGTCGGATGAAGCTAATGCAGACGTTCAAGTATTATGTAATGGATGAGCGAATACTAAAATAAGATGTTCCAATGGTTGTTGTTTTTAGAGTTTTTCAATTTCCTGTCTTTTATGTTGTGACGTTCCTATTACTTTGGTCGTTTGTACTATGTTCACAATCAACGTTATATGAATTTCAGATCTAAGATTTACGTTTTATTCTACTATATTCTTACCGAAGGTTGGTTTAGTTTCATAATCATGAACAAAAATTATCAAACATAAACAAAAAGGAAATTATATTTAATTTGCCATACAGTTGGGAAGTAACGGAGCATTTTAATTTTACAGAAAATGAAGTAACAAGACATTCCCCACGCTTGGTACTGTTCAATTATTTGTTTAGACTTTTGATAATCGAGAAAATGGTGGACTGTTTCAAGGAACCGTGACAACCCTTGGAAAACCGTGACAAATATTCGGGGTCTATTTATTAATTCGATTTAGCTTTTACACTGATCACTTATGAGTTATGAGATGATGATTTGGACAATTACATAGAATGAACATTAAGAAATAATATTGTTATTTAAATTTTGGCTATGTTTTCATCATTGATAGGTTATTTATCTTTTCACTTAATTTAGTTTTATAATTTACTTGTGATATTTTCTTATTAAAGAAAACGTCAGAAGTATTTATACTTGCATACGGCTCCCAAAAGTCTAGACACAACTTTGATTGTCTTTTCTGTTATAGAAGAGTGAATCAAATTTTTAGAAATAAAAATTGCAATTAAACTTTCAGTATATGCACAGGGGGTAGAAGTCGTCAGGCCCGACCTCGAGGGAAAGCTGACAAATCACCTCTCGTATCAAGACCAATCAAAGTGATACATAAATAATTAATTAAAATATTAAATTTATTTAAAAAAAAAAAAAGAATAACGCTAGTTTTAACGACAATGACGCCGTTAGCTAAACCGTAAATCCTAAATCTTAAATTTTAAACCCTAAATCTTAAATCCTAAATCCAAACCCTAAACTCTATATCCTAAATCCAAATCCTAGATCATAAACCCCAATTATATACCCTAAACCCAAACCATATACCCTAAACCTAAATCCTAGACCCTAAAACCAAACCTTATAGCGTCCATGTTTGGGTTTAGGGTTTACAGTTTGGGTTTAGGGTATATGTTTTGGGTTTAGGATTTGGTTTAGGGTATAGGGTTTGGATTTAAGGTTTACGGTTTGGGTTTAGGGTCTAGAATTTGGGTTTAGAGTATACGATTTGGGTTTAGGGTCTAGGATTTGGGTTTAGGGTTTGGGTTTAAAATTTACAGTNTTATTTAAAACCCGACCAATTGATCAAAAGTCTGAGCATTCAGTTGTTTTTAAATATGTTTTGATAGGAACACGTTATGTAAAACTGGAACTATTCTACAAGTTTGGATGTTCCATAATATTTTAGCCATTATTGGATATATGGAAATGTCGTATATTACTTGAATTTTGCTTAAACTTTTTTAAAAATATATGCATTTGCCACCTTCATAACTTCAAATAATTTCATAAAAACCTCTCTCTAAAGTTTCTCTCTTCAATGTTCTTCTAAGCTCTCAAGTTTTCCAAATCTTATCTCATCTTTGATAAGCTTTGTTTTCTATCTTCGATCGCAAGTCCCGATTCTATCCGTTGCATTAATTAAGCATAAGCGTTTCTGTCAATAAGACTTTGTCAACACGGCTTTCGTGGGGAGGCAATTTTCCTAACGGTGGTTGAGCCAGGAGGCTAGAGTAGTGCCCGTATTGCTCCCAATACTTGGAAAATTGACATACCCTCGTCTGTCAATAAGACTCTGTCAACACGATGAACCGTTTATCGCTTGGCAAAATGGTATCAGAGCCTAATTCCCAGACTTGCGTTATGATCGATAAAATCCTCGTTTATCACTGATTGTTTTAAGAATTCCGGAAAACAAACTCTCGTAATGTCTACCTCAAACCCTACATCCATTGATTCTCAGTTTGCAATTTCCACTTTCCCTAGAAGTAAAAGCCGTTCTTCCTCTTCAAAAATAGATTTCCTATACGAAATCGAGTATGTTCCGGGCGATCAACTTCCCGAAACAACCCTTCCTCTAGTAAACCCATATGAATATTTTGCAAAAAAAAACCTAGCGCTTTTTCCGTTAAAGGCGTTCGTGATCTCATAAGACCTTCTACAAATCGTAAGGTCATGGAGTATGTCCAGTCCAACAAGTTCTCATCTTGCCAAGTCCCAGCCACTGAAGAAGAGCAGTTCATTTCTCTGAACATCCCGGAGAACCTACCCAGACTGTGGCAGCAACAAGGCTATACTCACCTTCACTTTGGCGTAGTAAGAATTGGTTTAACTTTACATGCGAGAAAAGATCTACCAGTTATTGCTCGAATAGCTTTAATAGACTCTCGATTAAAGTCTTACCAGCAAGCATGCATTGGAACGGTTCAAACAACATTAAACGCAGAAACAGTATTCATAACACTGTCCCTAAACTTTAATGTTTCATTGCAAGACCCAAATCTCTTAAAGACACTTAAGGTCCAGCTTCAACTAATCGGAGCACCTATGCAAGAAAAAAGTGTGGCGGCTACCTTGCATCACCAAATCGTCTACCGAATTCAAGACCACGCTCTTGATCTTGTACTTCCCTCATCAGACGAAGCACTATATCTCGAAGTCACATCTGCGTCCCAAGCACTAAACTCGATACAAATCCCTCGACAAATTTCTCGTGAAGAACTATTGCGCCGGCTACCGGAGTCATGGGTAACAAGCTACGAGAAGCTTCATCAAGCTACCCAGTCGCCTATCCAATCATCCAAAGTTATCTTTCACTCTCGGAGTGATGGAACAACTGAAATCAAATTCGAGAAACCCCGATCATCGTCTTTTCGAAGGCAGCTGTTCACTCAATTCGCGATACAGATCGATGAACAAAGCTTCCACGGCCCAGCAAAAGAACAAAATCCTAAACCAAGTTCTTTTGAAAAAGTTGGAACTGTAATCTATCCTTTCAAAGACAAAGATGGACATTGCTACTTTGATGTCTGTTCATGTGACGCTTGTGATGAAGCAAGCTACGAATCTGATGAAGATATTCGCATACGCCGGAGAAAAAAGAAAGACCCGCTCCACAAAAGATATCTCGAAGGAGACACTTCGGTTGGTCCGCTCGGNGTAGAAGTCGTCAGGCCCGACCTCGAGGGAAAGCTGACAAATCACCTCTCGTATCAAGACCAATCAAAGTGATACATAAATAATTAATTAAAATATTAAATTTATTTAAAAAAAAAAAAAGAATAACGCTAGTTTTAACGACAATGACGCCGTTAGCTAAACCGTAAATCCTAAATCTTAAATTTTAAACCCTAAATCTTAAATCCTAAATCCAAACCCTAAACTCTATATCCTAAATCCAAATCCTAGATCATAAACCCCAATTATATACCCTAAACCCAAACCATATACCCTAAACCTAAATCCTAGACCCTAAAACCAAACCTTATAGCGTCCATGTTTGGGTTTAGGGTTTACAGTTTGGGTTTAGGGTATATGTTTTGGGTTTAGGATTTGGTTTAGGGTATAGGGTTTGGATTTAAGGTTTACGGTTTGGGTTTAGGGTCTAGAATTTGGGTTTAGAGTATACGATTTGGGTTTAGGGTCTAGGATTTGGGTTTAGGGTTTGGGTTTAAAATTTACAGTTTAGGGTTGAAAATTTAAGAGTTTGAGGTTTAGCTAACGGCGTTAGCATTGTTAAAATTAGCATTATTCTTTTTTTTAGTTGTTTTTAAATAAATATAATATTTTTTTAATTAATTATTTATGTGACACTTTGATTGATCCTAGAAAAAGATGTGAATTTAAAGGTTCAAGTGGTGAACCTAAGTTTTGTTCATATATATGAGAGGTACCTAACATAATTAGACCATGATTAACCCGAGGTTCTTAGAGTGAGGTTCTTATCGGAAGTTAAGAAACTGTTTCTTAACTTTTAACTAAAAAAGCTGAGAACCGATTCTTAAAGTTTTTATTTAAGAACCGGTTCTTAGCTTTTTTAGTTAAAAGTTAATAAATAGATTCTTAACTTCCGTTAAGAACCTCATCATAAGAACCCCGGGTTAATCATGCTATTAGGTACTCTACATTAAATGTAACCAACAGCCAACTAACTAGTCCTTTCTTGTAATCACATCCACATTCATAACATATACTTCATTCTCTATATAAACAGTCACTCCCTCGGCTCCTTTCCTCACTCAGTATCACAATTACACACATCTACTTTTGCACATCCGCAAAAACGCTAAGAGAAAAAACAAAATGGCCGGTCTAGTGAAGTTGGCATGCTTGGTCTTGGCCCTGCATGATTGTGGCAGGTCCCATCACATCAAAGGCGGCTTTGAGCTGTGGCACGGTTAACACCAACGTGGCGGCATGCATTGGCTACTTGACCGTGGGCCCCTTCCCAGAGCGTGCTGCACCGGTGTTAGTAAGCTTAACAGTATTGCCCGTACAACTCCCGACCGTCAGCAAGCTTGTCGTTGCCTTAAAACTGCTGCAAGCGCCTTAGGCTCTGGTCTCAACGCTGGCCGGGCAGCTGGACTTCCTAAGGCATGTGGAGTCAATGTTCCTTTCCCCATTAGCTTACTAACACCGGTGCATCAACTGCAACAGGTACGTATAAATGATGAATCTCTCACACTCGCTCGGTTTCATATATATATATTAATAATTTTATATGGTTACAAAAATTAGGAATCAAAGCTTCTCGGTCTAACCATGTTTGAGGTTGTCATATAATCATATTAACGGTGTTATGTTTGATTGGATGTGGTTGCAGCGTGAAATAAGCAGCGTTCGGATGAAGCTTGAGTGGACACTTTCCATGCTATGAAATGGATGAGAATATATATTTAATAAGATGTTCGAATGGATGTTTTCTATTTTCCTGTCTTTTCTTTTTATTATGCCGACCCTATTAACTGGTCGTTTGTATTGTGTTCTCAAACAAACGTAATATGAATTTCAAGATTTTTAATTTACGTTCTTTTATTATATTCTTACGTACTAAGTTTGGTTACATCGATATGGAAAAATATTAATTCATTAGTTTGCTCTAAGGTTGTGAAGAAGTAACGGATATGGTGCATTGGAACGGGGTGAGATACTTTACCACTAAGTATCAAAATTCATTCTGCTCGTCTCATATTACCTCCATTGGAAGCCTTAGTATAACATAAACTAAAACAATGGGACATTCTTTAAGTTTATGAGGTTTATAATGAGAAAATGATGGATTGCTTTCTCAGTCTTAGATTATTTTGGTTAATTTGCATGCGGAACACTAATTAGGGACACAACTGCACCAAGGAGGAAGCAAGGTACGAAGCAATGGTAAATAAGGCGGATTTGATCGGCCCAGCTGACCGGGGAGCGTAAAAGTATCAATCTGGTGTTTGATCGACTGATCAAGTCAGAAGCAGAACAACGTGAAAACGAAGTTGAATAAGTAACTTTCTAGCTAAGCTAAAACTGTGTGTTTAACATAAGGATCAGAGTGCTCTACAACAGTACAACATTAAATTTAATTCTCGATTTTTCGAAAAATATGATGTTTTACGTTTAACTATCGTTTCTGTGACACACTGTAATACCGTTGCTCCTTGTAAAAATTCATAGAGAATTCATTGGTACACCCACACACCAAAAGGAACAACTACAAGAGGAATTCTTCTCAGCAAAGTGTTGTTCGTTGAGAAAGAAAGATCTTGCGAAACACTTTGAGAGACAAACACGAAGATACTACGCACCGAATGGCCTTAACAATCCAAGCCTGAAGCACGTATACCTCTCCTCCATCGATGACTATCTTAGTCAGCAGACTAAGTTATACATCAGAGATCAAGGACAAACAATCGAAGAAGTTTCTATCGGACAAATACAACAATATGTTTTCAGAACACTGGACAAACTCTGCAAACAGAAGGAATACTGGACGGAGTTCATGGATAGATCGAAGCAGCTTTCAAAGATATGTTCCAGACCAGATCTATCAATCAAGTGTTCAAAGTCCAAGAAATCTTGTTCGTGTGACCCACAAGAGAGATGTCGAAACTTCAAAAAACGATTCTCTAAGCGCCCCGACAGATTCAGACGCAGGAGATTTTTCCGAAAGAAACGAAGCTTCAAGAAATCAACGAAATGCTTTCTATGCCGAAAAGAGGGACACTTTGCAAAAAACTATCCAAATAAATCAGCCAAGAAGAAGCAATACTTGATCAACTCAATATCTGAGATCGCACCAGACATTGATCTCGAAGGCCACGATTTAGAATCGGTTCTATCTTATGATAGCGACGACAACGATGCTATTTGTGGTTACTTAGAATACGACAACTCTTCTGAGTCATCTCTCGACGAAGATGATGATTATTGCTTCAAAATCACAAAAATGCCACGTCATGACGAAATACAAACTCCGCATCTACCAGTAACGATCTTCGACCCATCTTGTCAAGAAGACCCAGTTCACGCCATTGCATTCGTAGATACCGGAGCCCATACAACGATTGTAAATCCCAAGATTCTTTCTCCGACAATATGGCTACCTCATCAACAAGAATGTCGTGTCGCAAACTCAGGTTCGCTGACAATAAAGATGAAATCAAAACCAATCAAGATCGAACTTTTCCCCAGATGTCACATCATTACGGAAGTACTTGGCTCTACCGCACCTGGAAAAGATTTAATTCTAGGATGGGATTCTTACTATGCTTTCAAGAAAACATTTGATATCTCGATCGAACCACGCGGATTAAGATGGAAAAATCACTTCAATAAGACTATGTCAACACGACGAACAGTTTATCGCTTGGCATAATGGTATCAGAGCCTAATTCCCAGACTTGCGTTATAATCGATAGAATCCTCGTTTATCACTGATTGTTTTAAGAATTCTTGAAAACAAACTCTCGTAATGTCTACCTCAAACCCTACACCCATTGATTCTCAGTTCGCAATTTCCACTTTCCCTAGAAGTAAAAGCCGTTCTTGCTCTTCAAAAATAGATTCCCTATATGAAATCGAGTATGTTCCGGGCGATCAACTTCCCGAAACAACCCTTCCTCTAGTAAACCCATATGAATATTTTGCAAAAAAATCTAGCGCTTTTTCCGTAAAAGGCGTTCGTGATCTCATAAAACCTTCATCAAGTCGTAAGGTCATGGAGTATGTCCAGTCCAGCAAGTTCTCATCTTGCCAAGTCCCAGCCACAGAAGAAGAGCAGTTCATTTCTCTGAACATCCTGGAGAACCTACCTAGACTGTGGCAGCAACAAGGCTATACTCACCTACATTTTGGCGTAGTAAGAATTGGTTTAACCTTACATGCGAGAAAAGGTCTACCAGTTATTGCTCGAATAGCTTTAATCGACTCTCGATTAAAGTTTTACCAGCAAGCGTGCATTGGAACGGTTCAAACAACATTAAACGCATGAACAATATTCATAACACTGTTTCCAAACTTTAATGTTTCATTACAAAACCCAAATCTCTTAAAGACACTTAAGGTTCAGCTTCAACTAATCAGAGCACCTATGCAAGAAAAAAGTGTGGCGGCTACCTTGAATCACCAAATCGTTTACCGAATTCAAGACCACGCTCTTGATCTTGTACTACCCTCATCAGACGAAGCACTATATCTCGAAGTCACATATGCGTCCCAAGCACCAAACTCGATACAAATCCCTCGACAAATTTCTCGTAAAGAACTATTGCGCCGGCTACCGGAGTCATGGGCAACAAGCTACGAGAAGCTTCATCAAGCTACCCAGTCGCCTATCCAATCATCCGAAGTTAGCTTTCACTCTCGGAGTGATGGAACAACTGAAATCAAATTCGAGAAACCCGATCATCATCTTTTCGAAGGCAGCTGTTCACTCAATTCGCGATACAGATCGATGAACAAAGCTTCCACGGCCCAGCAAAAGAACAAAATCCTAAACCAAGCTCTTTTGAAAAAGACGGAACTGTAATCTATCCTTTCAAAGACAAAGATGAACATTGCTACTTTGATGTATGTTCATGTACTGCTTGTGATGAAGCAAGCTACGAATCTGATGAAGATATTCGCATACGCCGAAGAAAAAAGAAAGACCCGCTCTACAAAAGATATCTCGAGGGAGTCACTTCGGTCGGTCCACCCGGCGAAGGAAAATACGACTTTATAGTCCAATACTCTGACAAAAAGGAAGAACCAAGACAGCTGATCATGATGATCAATCCCGACGAGTTCCCACCGCAAGAAGAATTTTTAAGGAACAACATCGCACATTGCCCGAAGATTCTATCTCAAGCTGTAGACTCTTCTGGTCCCAGCCAGTTAAGTCAAGCGGAAAAGGTCCTCAACTGGCAAACAGAGAATTCACTTGCGCAAAATCAACTTTTATCAACAATAAATCATAAAGTTGATCAATTGGCAGAAGGATATAATAGCAGACTACTCAGCCTCCAAAATTCAATCGCTGAGATACATGGAAGACTGGGCAATCTCCATCAAGAAATGATGACTGTGGCAAAACATATGATGGCAAACACGACTCAATTTCGCAACAAAGAAGCGGAAACGACTAGTCTTAAAAGCCAATTAAGAGATCTCCAAAGGTGCATAGAAAGAATGATTCATAATCAGCAGTGAACTAATACATACTTTGATCCTCTCGGAAGCACATCGTCAGGCATGCCAATGTATCAAGGATCTTACTCTCCCGGCTTCCTCTTTGGTCATCAGACTCAAAAGACAACATCTCCATTTCCGAGCTTTCTATCCTCTGATGAAATATTTACATCTCGTTATGGCTCGACTTCAACCAACTATCATCCCAAGACAACTCGTTCGAAGCCCCGACGTCAAAAGGAATCTGAATTTCAAGTAAACCCCAATAAGAAACCGACTCTTACATCTTCCTCTAGTCACGACTCAGTCAAAGACAGCAAAATGAAAGGAAAAGACATTAGAATAATCGAATTTTCAATGACCAGCCTACTCGATAACCTCAGCAAGCTTCCANCCTCTCTCTCTCTCCCTCTCCCTCTCCCTCTCCCTCTCCCTCTTTTATTTCAACTATCGGAAAATAGTTAAATTTCGAGAGAAAAAAATCCATGGAGAAGAAAACTAAAATCTACTTTTACAACAACAAACGAACGAAAAGAGAAAAACCAGCGGTCTTGGACTAGTGGTACTTGAGGGGAAAACCCCAGTACGGTACCCGCAGTTCGAGTCCCGTTGGCCACCCGGGCTAGAGTTAAATCCCAAGAATACGTGGAGTGCCGTGGGCCTCGCGGGAATAGTCGGTTGACCACGGTCGCCGGAAACCCGCGGTTACCTAAAAAACAAAAAGAAAAAGGTTTTATACAAAAGTTCACAGGTTAAAATATTAGTTTTCCGTGGTCCCCCCATAAAAGGCCACCAAAAAGGTTTTTGCATCTTATACTATTATTCAATTTTAACTCATAGGGTGTGATTGGAGACAAGTGGCGTAACTGGCTGAAAAATAAAAGAAAAAATGAAAAGTGAGAAAATGTGTTACGCTCGTTTCCACTTCATTTTAGTAGAGTGATGATTTACCAAAACCAATGCACTTTTATCTTATTTGCATTTTCACTTGACTGGTGAAAAAAAGGTTGGAATGAGAGTAAAAATAAAATCCAGAGTAAAGTTTTACTCTATTAAGTACATACAGTCACACCCATATACTAGGAAGTAGGGACCACCAAACCTGTCTACTACCCACCGCAATACAATTAACTACGTTGGCAAAACAAACATTCCATTGTATTTGTTGGCAGCATATGTTTTAGGACTGTTATTAATTATATTTATAGGGTTGAAAACGTGAACGATGAGGATGAAACAAAATCAATGATGTGTCTGGAATAATATTATCCCCGGACTCTTCATGAAGAAACAACAAACTTATGCTCAGTCTCCAATGAACAACAAAACCGCAGCCGTTAATTTCCACCATTGATCACTTGTGTGTGTTTTCTTTTCTTACAAAAACATGCACTTATTACAAAACAAAAAGAGGCAAACAAACATATATGGAGAGTGAGTCTCACGCACATGGTTGATGGGTTACTTTTTTGTTTTTGTCGAAGCTCATTTCGTATAGGTTTGCTGACAATGGTATCAGAGCCTAATTTCCAGACTTGCGTTATGATCGATAGAATCCTCGTTTATCACTGATTTTTTTAAGAATTCTGGAAAACAAACTCTCATAATGTCTACCTCAAACCCTACATCCATTGATTCTCAGTTCGCAATTTCCACTTTCCCTAGAAGTAAAAGCCGTTCTTCCTCTTCAAAAATAGATTCCTATACGAAATCGAGTATGTTCCGGGCGATCAACTTCCCGAAACAACCCTTCTTCTAGTAAACCCATATGAATATTTTGCAAAAAAGCCTAGCACTTTTTCCGTTAAAGGCGTTCGCGATCTTATAAAACCTTCATCAAGTCGTAAGGTCATGGAGTATGTCCAGTCCAGCAAGTTCTCATCTTGCCAAGTCCCAGCCACAGAAGAAGAGCAGTTCATTTCTCTGAACATTCCGGAGAACCTACCTAGATTGTGGCAGCAACAAGGCTATAATCACCTTCATTTTGGCGTAGTAAGAATTGGTTTAACCTTACATGCGAGAAAAGGTCTACCAGTTATTGCTCGAATAGCTTTAATCGACTCTCGATTAAAGTCTTACCAGCAAGCGTGCATTGGAACGGTTCAAACAACATTAAACGCATGAACAATATTCATAACATTGTTTCCAAACTTTAATGTTTCATTGCAAGACCCAAATCTCTTAAAGACACTTAAGGTTTAGCTTCAACTAATAGGGGCTACCTTGCATCACCAAATCGTCTACCGAATTCAAGACCACGCTCTTGATCTTGTACTACCCTCATCAGACGAAGCACTATATCTCGAAGTCACATTTGCGTCCCAAGCACCAAACTCGATACAAATCCCTCGACAAATTTCTCGTGAAGAGCTATTGCGCCGGCTACCGGAGTCATAGGTAACGAGTTACAAAAAGCATCATCAAGCTACCCAGTCGCCTATCCAATCATCCGAAGTGCTTTCACTCTCAGAGTGATGGAACAACTGAAATCAAATTCGAGAAACCCCGATCATCGTCTTTTTGAAGACAGCTGTTCACTCAATTCGCGATACAGATCGATGAACAAAGCTTTCACGGCCCAACAAAAGAACAAAATCCTAAACCAAGTTCTTTTGAAAAAGATGGAACTGTAATCTATCATTTCAAAGACAAAGATGGACATTGCTACTTTGATGTTTGTTCATGTGGCGCTTGTGATGAAGCAAGCTACGAATCTGATGAAGATATTAGCATATGCCGAAGAAAAAAGAAAGACCCGCTCTACAAAATATATCTCGAGGGAGACACTTCAGTCGGTCCGCTCGGCGAAGGAAAATACTGACTTTATAGTCTAATACTCTGACAAAAAGGAAGAACCAAGACAGCAGATCATGATGATCAATCCCGACGAGTTCCCACCACAAGAAGAATTTTTAAAGAACAACATCGCACATTGCCCGAAGATTCTTTCTCAATCTGTAGACTCTTCTGGTCCCAGCCAGTTAAGTCAAGCGGAAAAGGTCCTCAACTGGCAAACAGAGAATTCACTTGCGCAAAATCAATTTTTATCAACAATAAATCATAAAGTTGATCAATTGACAGAAGGATATAATAGCAGACTACTCAGCCTTCAAAATTCAGTCGCTGAGATACATGGACGACTCGGCAGTCTCCATCAAGAAATGATGACTATGGCAAAGCATATGATGGGAAACACGACTCAATTTCGCAACAAAGAAGCAGAAACGACTAGTCTGAAAAGCCAATTAAGAGATCTCCAAAGATGCCTAGAAAGTATGATTCATAATCAGCAGCGAGCTAATACATACTTTGATCCCCTCTGAGGCACATCGTCAGGCATGCCTATGTATCAAGGATCTTACTCTCCCGGCTTCCTTTTTGGTCATCAGACTCAATAGAAAACATCTTCATTTCCGAGCTTTCAATCCTCTGATGAAATATTTACATCTCGTTATGGCTCGACTTCAACCAACTATCATCCCAAGACAACTCGTTCGAAGCCCCGACGTCAAAAGGAATTTGAATTTCAAGTAAACCCCAGTAAGAAACCGACTCTTACATCTTCCTCTAGTCACGAATCAGTCGAAGACAGCAAAGGGAAAGGGAAAGACATTGGAATAATCGAATTTTCAATGACCAGTCTACTCGATAACCTCAGCAAGCTCCCAGAGTCGCCTGATAAAAAAGATCAACAACCCTTATCTTCTCAGCAACCCTCATCTTCTCGACAAATCACAAAAATCAATCACTACTCAGATACAAGTTCCAGTGACTACGAAAGCGAATCAAATGACGAATCCCCACCAAAACAATTCGCGATCGGAGAAGGATCAAGCACTCCAAAAAAGAAGCCAGATATCAATGAAGTCAATTCCAGTGATGAAGAAATGAACTATGCGCCTCCTAGAGAAGAGATTCCAACTAAGCAATTTTCTTCAAAGATTATGGTGTTCACATTCGATGATATCCCATTTGAAAATGGAATGCTCGTCTCGACGAGTTTCATGCATGGATGAATTCTGAAGCTATCACTTCCTCATTGCAAATGGTGATCCAGCAATTCACTGCGACACTGTCTGGAGCACTTAAAGAATGGTGGAATTCACTCTGCGAGTATAGACAACAACAAGTATATCAAACAACAATACTATTGCTCCTTGAAGAAATTCATAGAGAATTTATTGGTATGCCCACACACCAAAAAGAACAACTACAAGAAGAATTCTTCTCAGCAAAGTGCTGTTTGTTGAGAAAGAAGGATCTTGCGAAACACTTTGAGAGACAAACACGAAGATACTACGCACTAAATGGCCTTAATAATCCAAGCCTGAAGAACGTATACCTCTCCTCCATCGATGACTATCTTAGTCAACAGACTAAGTTATACATCAGAGATCAAAGACAAACAATCGAAGAAGTTTATATCAGACAAATACAGCAATATGTTTTCAGAACACTGGACAAACTCTACAAACAGAAGGAATTCTGGACAGAGTTCATGGATAGATCGAAGCAGCTTTCAAAGATATGTTCCAGACCGGATCTATCAATCAAGTGTTCAAAGCCCAAGAAATCTTGTTCGTGTGGCCCACAAGAGAGACGTCGAAAATTCAAAAAATGATTCTCTAAGCGCCCCGACAGATTCAGGCGCATGAGGTTTTTCCGAAAGAAACAGAGCTNGCGGCCCATGCGAAAGTATTGAGGTTCTTTATTAGACATGTTATGAGCTCTGTCCTCAAAAGCTCGCAGAGATTGACTCCGATCTCGATGCATCGTTCCGGAGATGCTTCGTCGAGACAGACTGTGACCACAGGTTCGCAAGTTGGTTTGCCTTTTTCCTCTAGGGCCGTGATGTTATGAGACTGCCAGAAGAGTTCAGCCGAATCTTGACTTCGCGAATCCTGGTTGGAGACCTTTTTCTCCGTTTTTCTAGGAATAGTCTCGAGGTCTGGTCTTTTTCGTTTTTGTTCTGCGGCGTAACACACCTGTGATACTCTTGGGTTTCGACCTTTTTCTCCGTTATGCGGCTTACGGGCTGTTGGTTACGAAATCGTATGTTGGGCCTCGAGTCATGTCTTAGGTCCCTTGAGGCCGTCTTCTGACTCGAAGCGTTTATTACGGCTTCTTTCGATAAAGAATGAACTTTCCGCGGTTTATACGGTAAAGTTTGATCGATAACTTAGAATGGCGAGGGACGTGAAATGGGTTCGCTACGGTCTTCGGGATATAGCATCGAAAGGTAGACGAGAATGCATGGACTAATTTCGTATCGACGTTTCGGAAGAGCTTGGTCGCTGCATAGCGATCGAGCGGAACGGACGCTCGGTCGCCACGTAGCGACCGAGCTTCGGCTTGGACTCGGTCGCTAGCTTCGGCTTGGGCTCGGTCGCTACGTAGCTACCGAGCAGAACGAACGCTCGGTCGCTACGTAGCGACCGAGCTTTGGCTCGAGCTTGGTCGCTACGTAGCGACCGAGCTTGGCTCGAGCTCGGTCGCTACGTAGCGACCGAGCGGAACGGACGCTCGATCGCTACGTAGCGACCGGGCTTCGGCTCGGGCTCGGTCGCTACGTGGCGATCGAGCGGAATACGCGTTTGGTCGCTGCGTAGTAGGCAAAATGACGATGATGTTCTCAAACTAGCCCACAAAATCTTCTTCACCAATCATAAAAAGAAGTTCACACTTGAGCATGCTTGGAAGGAGCTGAAAAATGACCAAAAGTGGTGCGAGCTTTCTTCGATTAAATTGAAGGAAGCTCCAAAAGGAGGAAGTTTGAGGACGGTTCACACTCAGCATGTTCTGAAGCAAATGAACCAGACAGTGGTGTATCTGATGAAGGAACCACTCGTCCCATGGGTGTAAAGGCAGCAAAAGCCCGTGGGAAGAAACCGATGGGTGATGCCAAGGACATGTCTCAGTTTCAGACTATGTGGACCATCAAGCAGCAAGACTTGGCTCCCAAGGAAAATATCTCGAAGATGAGGCTACTAGACACTCTGATTGCAAAACAAGATCCCCTAGCTGACTATGAAGAAGCTCTGAAGAAGAAGCTAATCAATGAGCTGATGTCTAATTAGATTAAGTTTAACTCTCGGTTTAGTTCTTGTTCTTGTTGTTCTTGTGCTTTGTTTAAAGTCTAAGTTGAAGTCTTGTCAATGTTGAGCTATATTTATGTTAATGTTTAATGTTCTACTTGTTAAAGTCTAAGTTTATAGTCTTGTTAAGTTCTTGGTGGTCTTCTGCTTTGTTTAAAGTTAAGTTTTATTTGTTTCAGGTAACAGGAAAGAAGAGGAGATCACAGAGCTTCTGTCGCCATGTAATAATAGGGTAATGGGAGTACTCATTACCATCAAAGCCACATACCATGTTCCGTTTTAAACGAATACAATACGTGGCATTGGTAGTAATGAGTTTCCGCTACCATATTGAGGATCACTCACAGGCCATTCTTGTGTTGTGTCATCTTCGGTAACGTTGGCTTGTAGTGGCGTTGTGTAAGTGTCACGGGACTTGGCTTGTAGTGGCGTTGTGTAAGTGTCACGGGACTTGGCAAAGTGGAGTTGTATAATCAGTGTGTCACGGGACTTGGCTTGTAGTGGCTTTGTATAAGTGTCATTGTATAAGACTTGTGTTGTAGTGGCTTTGTATAAGTGTCATCATATAAGACTTGTGTTGTATGTGTTTGGTATACTACTTGTATGCTGTCTATATATATACTCCAAACTCATCATCTTTTTCAATTTGTAACAAGCACAAACTCATTCTTCTCTCTTTCTCCGCAACCACAAAACCATCTTCTCTGTTTAAGCACTATTCTTATAAACACATCTTATTTTTCAAATTTTAACAACACCAAACTCATTCTTCTCTCTTTTTCCACAACACCAAAACTATCTTATATCTTTAATCACTAGTCTTATAAACTTATCTTCTCTATTTAATCACAAAACCAAAGCTGTTGGCGTCAAAATCGGTCACGACGGAATCAATGTCTGAAAGTCCGTAAAAATCAGCATGAACGTTTTTACGAAAAATAAATCTTCGGAAAAGATTTATTCTTACGAAGAGCTCTGCGGAAGAAACACGAGACATCAGAGAAAAGCCCGAAAAAGGTCGCACGGTCGCTACGAAGCGCTGAAGCCAAGCTAGGTCGCTTGGTAGCGACCGAGCGTCCGTCTCGCTCGGTCGTTACGTCGTTACGACACGAATCCATGCATTCTCGTCTACCTTTCGATGCTGTCTCCCAAAGACCGTAGCGAACCCATTTCATGTTTTCCGCCATTCGAAGTCATCAATCAAACTTTACGAAAAAAACCACGGAAAGTTCGCTTTTACCGAAAGAAGTCGTAATAAACGCTTCAAGCAGTTCACTCTCTTGGTTCACTCTTGAACTACGTTCGGCTTGATCCTCGAACGGGGTACGTAGGCAGCCTTTCATAAGGTCCAGTCCGAAATCAATCAAAAAACTTTTATGTATTTTCTTCGTCTTTAGTTATCGAGCTGCGAGTCAACTAGGTTTGAGCTTTTAGGCCGCTAGAACTAGGTAACTCGCTGACAGCCTTTGCGGCCAAAGCTTTTATGATCTCTTGCAATGATCGCAACGCTCTCACGCGGACTCGAAATAAGATCTACTGTTTTTAAACTCGTTTGTTATCTTTTCATGATTTCCGCATATATTTAGTCACTTGCCGCTGGCTCTCGCGGAGATCCGGGACCTCTGGAAAATTTGAGTTTTCCTAGTTTCCTAATTTAAACATAAATCGACAGTGCAAATTTCGGTTCCCACAGTTTGGCGCTAGAAGGAGGGGAGATACGGATTACTCTAACTCATAGCCGCAAAACGCTTGATCAAAACAATGTCTGGAAATACGAAAGAGAAAATCGCAGTTCGCAATAACGCTGGTAAGAAAACTCCAGCCGCCATTGCGCCTATGGCCAACGCCTATGCAAACGCCACAGTTCTTGAGAAAATCGAAAGCCTTGCTGCGAATTTTCGCCACAGGAAGTGCAATGAAACGAGCTCGCGATTTCTCTTTTTTAAACATAAAGGGAAACGATAAATATTATCAAACCCTGTAAGTTTGGCTCATTACCGAACAAAAAAAATCTCAATGCGTAAGGGTTTTACCAAAACACGTTTTCCGAAAACATTTCAGAAGGGTAAAACTTGTTCTCCCGAAAATCGCAGAAAACCCTTAGGTTAATCGCTGAAAAAAGAAGCACAACAAATCGATTACACAGCTCGGTCGCTACGTAGCGACCGAGCAAGCACACGGCTCGGTTGCTACGTAGCAACCAAGCTCAAGCTAAGCTCGGTCGCTACGTAGCGACCGAGCACGCACACAGCTCGGTCGCNCTTTTCTGTATTTTCTTCGTCTTTTGTTATCGAGCTGCGAGTCAACTAGGTTTGAGCTTTTAGGCCGCTAGAACTAGGTAACTCGCTGACAGCCTTTGCGGCCAAAGCTTTTATGATCTCTTGTAATGATCGCAACGCTCTCACGCGGACTCGAAATAAGATCTACTATTTTCTCTAAACTCGTTTGTTATCTTTTCATGATTTCCGCATATATTTGGTCACTTGCCGTTGGCTCTCGCCGAGATCCGGGACCTCTGGGAAATTAGGATTTTCCTAGTTTCCTAATTTAAACGTAAATCGACAGTGCGAATTTCGGTTCCCGCAGTTTGGCGCTAGAAGGAGGGGGGGGGTACGGATTACTCTAACTCATAGCCGCAAAACGCTTGATCAAAACAATGTCTGGAAATACGAAAGAGAAAATCACAGTTCGTAACAACGCTGGTAAGAAAACTCCAGCCGCCACTGCGCTTATGGCCAACGCCTATGCAAACGCCACAGTTCTTGAGAAAATCAAAAACCTTGCTGCGACTTTTTGCCACAGGAAGTGCAATTAAACGAGCTCGCGATTTCTCTTTTTAAACATAAAGGGAAACAATAAAGCTTATCAAACCCCGTAAATTTGGCTCATTACCGAACAAAAGAAATCTCAATGCGTAAGGGTTTTACCAAAACACGTTTTCCGAAAACATTTCGGAAGGGTTAAACTTGTTCTCCCAAAAACCGCAGAAAACCCCTAGGTTAATCGCGGAAAAAAGAAGCGCAACAAATCGATTACACAGCTCGGTCGCTACGTAGCGACCGAGCAAGCACATGGCTCGGTTGCTACGTAGCGACCAAGCTAAAGCCAAGCTCGGTCGCTACGTAGCGACCGAGCCCGAACACAGCTCGGTGGCGACGTAGCGACCGAGCTCCAGCCAAGCTCGATCGCTACGTAGCGACCGAGCTCAAGCCAACTCTCCACTCGCTACGTAGCGACCTGTCAGGCCTAAAAAGGGTCCTCCTTTGCGATCTATTTTGAATCCTCATCGTAACGCTTTTCGTTTCGTCTCAATCGGAGTTTCCGTTGAGATTTTACGACGAAAACAAGTAGGACTCTTCTTGGCTTGCTTCCACTCGCTACGTAGCGACCTGTCAGGCCTCCAGCTCGCTACATAGCGACCTGTCAGGCCTAAAAAAGCTCCTCCTTTGTGTTCTCTTTTGAATCCCGATCGAAACGNCATACTTCAAAAACATATTCAAACAATGCGATGTCTCGTCAAGATCAAGAAAACGCTTTCGACAAGAAAACGCTTTCGACAAAGCAAACTCTCGTAGAAATATGCGGAAAAATATTCATACAATGCGATGTCTCGTCAAGATCATCCTAAAAGCAAACGACAATCTGAGATTCGTCTAAACGCTAGGAACTGATCCAAACCATGTTGGAAAAATTCTCAAAGACTATACAGCATCTATCATCGCAATCATTCGTTTAGAAAACCTCTGCCAAACTTCAGAATGAAAGTCGATGATTTACTGAAGTCATAAAGATCTTTTCCGATTTGATAAAACGAGTTTCGTATAAGAATCATTATACGAGAAATCTTCAGGCATCAAAGCATCACTCTCATTTTCCGTTGAACCAACCGACTCACGGAAAAACATCAAAAACATTTGCGACAAAGTAAAATCAAGAACAAAAGTAACAGAAAATACGACAAAGAGAACACGTCCTCCCCGCTCGTCGACTAAGTCTATCGCTGTTTAACTGATTCATTCAAGAAACCTACAAAAATGTTTCGCGACTAGATCTCGGTGAAATAACCTTTGATAAAACTCCATGAGTGACTCAGAGAAACTTTCACCGAAGAATAAAAACAAAAGCAAAAAACGTTTCTCAAAAATATGCGGAAACATCGTTATTTTGACATCTCCATATGTCGCGTCGATTTAATAAATTCGTAAAAACCAGTCGCCTGTTACTTACGCAAAAAAATCCTTCGTATAATCAGATCATGTCATACGAAGTAACTTTCGAAAGTAAATGTAACAGGCTTTACGAAAAAGTACTTTCCTTATAGCAAAAAACCAAGCTGTATGATCTGACATTGGACGACCAATATAAACTTTACTTCCTCACACCACGATCTGAAAGGTCTCATTCTTTAGCCCCGCGACTCACTGGCATCCACTCTCATTCCGCTTGGTCACGTCCAAGCAGGAAATCACCCTGCAACTGACTCCGCACGGGCTATGTATTGAGCTTCTTAGGCTTTATCTCCCTCGGAAAACAAAGGAAACAACTTCCATACAAATAAAGGAAACATTATACGAAACTTTCATTGTATAAATTAACCCTAAAGTGAAAAAACGTTTTCTACCACCATGGGTATACTCGGCGTATCAATCTCGATAAACGCCATTCGTCACTCGCCCAATTATGCCTTTCCTTCAAAGCCGAACTAGGTTACAGCATCCCCTTTAAGGACGATTCTAACCGACTTGTCCTTATTGACAGCACGAAAGTGTCATGGTCTAATCCTTTGGCAACAACGTCCTTGGCTATAAAGCTGAGCACAGCCTTCATGCAAAGCCAAAACAATTTAGCAACCACCGCTCCAATAACTTGACGGCTAAACGGTAATCCGGAGTTTGTTTTGAAACGCCAAGTAACGATTACACAAACAATTATCGTACCACCCAAAAAGGGGAATCATACGGTAAATTCGTCATAACAAAACTCAGTCCTAACAACCAAACAGTTAACGGAAAGGTTCCACTTGTCAAAAAACGACCAAGTTCCATATACTACAATTCACTTTACGCCCGCTGTGTTTTACTCGTAAAATGCGGCATGTAAGGAAAATTCGTAACAGAGCTCTTATAGCTATATGGAACATCCTCAAATAGACACGAAAGAAATCTCGGAAGGCCAACACCACACAAAGCACGGTATTTGCCTCTTTCCGGGGACAAATTTACGCGACGCCTTGGTCCTAACTCCTCGATCGCAAATCAAATCCAAACAGGAACAACAATTCTGGCTGCGAACATCCGTAGTCAAACCAGAATGTTTCCCAAACGCAGGGCTAAGACTAATCCCTTGCAACATCGCGAAACATCTTCAAGCCCGCGAACATTTCAAGCATGAAATGCGGCATACGAAAGAATAACAAATCATCAGCATCGCGAGACGTCGCAGATGCCTGAAGATTCGTTCTTCGACGAAATTTTCCTCCTCGATAAAAACACTTTCTTGGAAGACCAGACAGTCATACGCACTAACATCTTCTCAAAACATATCCTTCGCGAAGACTCGAAACGGTAATCTTAACCATTAAGTTTGTTGTTGATCACAACAAACTCTTAACGTCCAAAACAGACTTAGCCATCTCGTAGAGATGACTCTCGTACATCCGACACANGCTAGGAACTGATCCAAACCAAGTTGGAAAAATTCTCAAAGACTATACAGCATCTATCATCGCAATCATTCGTTTAGAAAACCTCTGCCAAACTTCAGAATTAGAGTCGATGATTTGCTGAAGTCATAAAGATAGTTTCCGATTTGATAAAACGGTTTTCGTATAAGAATCATTATACGAGAAATCTTTAGGCATCAAAGCATCACTCTCATTTTCCGTTGAACCAACCGACTCACGGAAAAACATCAAAAACATTTGCGACAAAGCAAAATCAAGAACAAAAGTAACACAAAATACGACAAAGAGAACACGTCCTCCCCACTCGTCGACTAAGTCAATCGCTGTTTAACTGATTCATTCAAGAAACCTGCAAAAACGTTTCGCGACTAGATCTCGGTGAAATAACCTTTGGTAAAACTCCATGAGTGACTCAGAGAAACTTTCACCGAAGAATAAAAACAAAAGCGAAAAACTTTCTAAAAAATATGTGGAAACATCGTTATTTTGACATCTCCATATATCGCGTCAATTTAATAAATTCGTAAAAACCGGTCGCCCGTTATTTACGCAAAAAATCCTTAGTATAATCAGATCATGTCATACGAAGTAACTTTCGAAAGTAAACATAACAGGTTTTACCAAAAAGTGCTTTCCTTATAGCAAAAAACCAAGCTGTATGATCCGACATTGGACGACCAAAATAAACTTTACTTCCTCGCACCACGATCTGAATGGTCTCATTCTTTAGCCCCGCGACTCACTGGCATCCGCTCTCATTCCGCTTAGTCACGTCCGAGCAGGAAATCACCCCGCAACTGGTTCCGCACGGGCTCTGTATCGAGCTTCTTAGGCTTTATCACCCTTGGAAACAAAGGAAACAATTTCCATACGAATAAAGAAAACATTATACGAAACTGTCATCGTATAAATTAACCCTAAAGTGGAAAAACGTTTTCTACCACCATGGGCATACTCGGCCTATCAATCTCGATAAACGCCATTCGTCACTCGACAAATTACGCCTTTCCTTCGAAGCCGAACTAGGTTACAGCATCCCCTTTAAGGACGATTCTGACCGACTTGACCTTATTGACAGCATGAAAGTGTCATGGTCTAATCCTTTGGCAACAACGTCCTTGGCTATAAAGCTGAGCACAACCTTCATGCAAAGCCAAAAAAATTGAGCGACAACCGCTTCAATAACTTGACGGCTAAACGGTAATCCGGAATTTGTCTTGAAACCCCAAGTAACGATTACACAAACAATTATCGTACCACACAAAAAGGGAATCATACGGTAAATTCGTCATAACAAAAATCAGTCCTAACAACCAAACAGTTAACAGAAAGGTTCCACTTGTCAAAAATCGACCAAGTTCCATATACTACGATTCACTTTAAGCCCGCTGTCTTTTACTCGTAAAATGCGGCATGTAAGGAAAACTCGTAACAGAGCTCCTATAGCTATACGGAGGATGCCTCTTTCCGGGGACAAATTTACGCGACCCCTTGGTCCTAACTCCTTGATCGCAAATCAAATCCAACCAGGAACAACAATTCTGGCTGTGAACATCCGTAGTCAAACCAGAATTTTCCCTAACGCAGGGCTAAGACTAATCCCTTACAACAACCCGAAACATCTTCAAGCCCGCGAACATTTCAAGCGCGAAACGCGGCATACGAAAGAATAACAAATCTTCAGCATCGCGAGACGTCGCAGACGCCTGAAGATTTGTTCTTCGACGAAATTTTCTTCCTCGATAAAAACACTTTCTTGGAATACCAGACAGTCATACGCACTAACATCTTCTCAAAACATATCCTTCGCGAAGACTCGAAACGGTAATTTTAACCATTAATTTGTTGCTGATCACAACAAACTCTTAACGTCCTAAACAGACTTAGCCATCTCGTAGAGATGACTCTCGTACATCCGACACAAGAATAATAGCGCTATAAAAGAAACCCAAATTTTTTGGTCAGCACTTCCAGGAGGCTTAAAAATTGTCCTTGGAGAAATGCTCGGTTCCAACCATACAAGCCGTATAAGCCGAGAACCTATCGCGGACTTTAAATCGGTATGGAATCAGGATGAAACTTAAACGGGATACGTAAGTCGAATTAGTCATCGTACCCTCTAAAACCAGGAGTAAACCTAGGTCTTGCCCTAAACCCAGCGCACTGGTCTCTAACATCTCTAGGCATAGTATCAAAAACCTTGATACGAGATCGCAAAATTTGTCTCTTTGCCAATATTCGAGCGTCTTCAGAAATCCCGCAAGTTTACACACTGNTAAACCGTGGGACGGTTTACGCTTGGTTCGCAAGGAAAGATAAATGTTATGTTTCCGCAGATAAATACGAAATTTTGAAGATAATTACAAAGATCGGGAAAAATGGAATATCTCCATTTTTAGGCTATGACGGCTTAAGGGCAGAAGGGGAAAAGCGTAAACCGACATAGGAGCGAGTATATAAGGAGTCCTAGGCGAGAGGCATGAGGGACAACTTTTTAGACTCAGAACTCTCGGCACTTAGAAACTCTAAGGCATTATTCTCGACATGCTCTGTTTCCATGACTGGCACCCGATTACCAGACGAACGTGCACAAGCAGTTCGATCTCTTGATTCACTCTTGAACTACGTTCGGCTTGATCCTCGAACGGGGTACGTAGGCAGCCTTTCATAAGGTCTAGTCCGAAATCAATGAAAAACATTTTCTGTATTTTCTTCGTCTTTAGTTATCGAGCTGCGAGTCAACTAGGTTTGAGCTTTTAGGCCGCTAGAACTAGGTAACTCGCTGACAGCCTTTGCGGCCAAAGCTTTTATGATCTCTTGTAATGATCTCAACGTTCTCACGCGGGCTCGAAATAAGATTTATTGCTTTCTCTAAACTCGTTTGTTATCTTTTCATGATTTCCGCATATATTTGGTCACTTGCCGTTGGCTCTCGCAGAGATCCGGGACCTCTGAGAAATTAAGGTTTTCCTAGTTTCCTAATTTAACGTAAATCGACAGTGCGAATTTCGGTTCCCACAAAAGCCATCTTCTTTCTTTAATCACAAGTTTTATAAACCCATTTTCTATCTTTGATCACAACACCAAAGCCATCTTCTTTCTTTAATTACCATATATGGCTTCTTCTTCTCAAAACACTTTAGATGATTCTTTTGATGATACATTTGATGAGCTTTTTGATCAACATTTTGATCAAGCCTTTGAGAATTTTGCAATTCATGATGATCAAGAAGAACGAAGAAAAAAAGAAAAAAACGAGCTTATATCGAAAGAAATCGTGAACAAGGGCATATTCGTTTATGGAATGATTATTTCATTGACACTCCAACGTATCCTGATAATTTTTTCCGACAACATTTTAGAATGAACAAGCCATTGTTCATGCACATTGTTGATCGACTCTCCACCAAAGTTCAATATTTTCGGGGAAAGAATGATGGTCTCGGAAGGAATAGTCTCTCTCCATTTCAAAAGTGTACTGCAGCCATTCGTGTCTTGGCGTATGGTTATGCAGCTGATACCGTCGACGTATACCTCTGGCTCGGTGAAACAACAACTCGGTTATGTGTGGAGAATTTTGTGGAAGGAATAATATATTTGTTCGGCGATGAGTACTTAAGAAGACCAACACCGGCTGATCTTTAACGTCTACTTGATGTTGGAGAGCATTGTGGCTTTCCCAGGATGATAGGAAGCATCGATTGTATGCATTGCGAGTGGAAGAATTGTCTCACCACTTGGAAAGGACAATATTCTCGTGGTTCGGGTAAACCTACAATCGTTTTAGTGGCGGTTGCTTCGTACGATCTCTGGATATGACATGTGTTTTTTGGACCACCAGGTACATTAAATGATATCAATGTTCTTGATCGTTCACCTGTTTTTGATGACATAATAAAAGGTCAAGCTCCGAATGTCACTTTCTATGTCAATGGAAAAGAGTATCATATGGCTTACTATCTCACTGATGGTATTTATCCGAAATAGGCAACTTTTATCCAATCCATTCTTATACCACAAGGGCCGAAAGTAGTTTTATTTGCTCAACGTCAAGAAGCTGTCCGAAAAGATGCCGAGCGTGCTTTTGGAGTCTTGCAAGCTCGCTTTGCCATTGTTAAAAATCTAGCGTTGTTTTGGGATAAAGTCAAAATTGGGAAGATTATGAGAGCTTGTATCATACTCGATAATATGATTGTAGAAGACGAACGAGATGGATACACTCAATTTGATGTTTCAGAGTTCCAACAAGGAGAAAACAACGGAAGTTCACATGTTGATCTCACGTATTCTACAGATATCCCTTCAAATATCGCAAATATGATGGGTGTTCGAACAAGAATTTGTGATCGACAAATGCATCAACAGCTGAAAGATGATTTAGTTAAACACATTTGGAAAAAAATTGGACATGATGAAGACAACAACTGATCTCCTATGTTTCTTTCAAATAATTCTCGTTTTTTGTAATAATCATGTTTTTATTTAAAAGTCTATGTTTAAAATGTTATATTTTATTATGTTTTATGTAATAAAACAATTTTAATTTTAATTAAAAATGTTTAATATTATTTTATTTTTAAGAACCCTAAAATAAGAAACTTGCAATGGAGACATAAAAAGCTCAAGTATCTTAACCAAGTCTCTTAATCAACTTTATTCCTTAAATACTATAAAAAAATAATTAAGAGACCCATTATTGGTTTGTACGATAAAAATGATTTTAAATAGTACCAGTTGCTATATTTTTCCATCCTACCTTCTTTATTTTCTCTTGCAATATATAAAAAGAGATCCCATTCAAACAACACGAGAATCTCCAAATATTATTTGTTGAATTAAGGGAGAAACTCACGTTACATAAATTCTCAAGTTTCTGGGTGAGACTTAATAGTTTTACTTTTTTTTTTGTCCAACACTTAATAGTTTTACATAAGATATTTCTAATTGATGTTTCTTCGAGAGCATTTTAATTTCTTGTCTTTCTTCTTCGTCTTATATTATGGCGATCCTATTAATTGGTAATGCATATTTTTCTAGGTGTAAATGTTAAATTTTATAACAACTTTTTTGATAGAAATTATAAAATAAACAAGTAGTGGACTGAAAATAAAACCTAATACAACACCAGAAAAAAAAGAAGAAGCAACTCCGAGAGATAGAAAGACTACATCGAACTAAACAAAAGGTTTGGTAGGCCATATTACTATATGTTTGCATACAGCGTTATATCAATTTCAGAATTGATATATGTTTACGTTATTCATAAATGATATTCTTTTTTTTGTTAACCTTCTGTCATATACTTTGTGCGCTTAGTTTAGTTTCATCAGAATTGTTCGTGCAAAGATGACACCACAATACTACTGCAGAAGATAAATCAAGGAGACAAAACAACTACAAGCAACACTTAAACTTTATTAGAAATCATCTTGTACACTGTTGGGGTCAAAAACGGTTATGACGAAGTTAACATTCAAGAACGTCCGAAGAAGAAAACGAAAAACCTTCTTCGACAAATACTTTTTCGGAATAGATTCTTCTTTACGAAAAGTTTTGCGGAGGAAACACGAGACATCGGACAAGAGCTCGAAAAGGGTCGCTACACAGCGACCGAACACGTGTTCCGCTCGATCGCTACGTAACGACCGAGCTCGAGCCAAACCCCGGTCGCTACGTAGCGACCGAGCAGAACGGACGCTCGGTCGCTGCGCTACGTAGCGACCGAGCTCTTCCGAAACGTCGATACGACATTAGTCCATGCACTCTCATCTACCCTTCGGTGCTATCTCCCGAAGACCGTAGCGAACCCATTTCATGTTTCCCGCCATTCTAAGTCATCGATCAAACTTTACAGTAGAAACCGCGGAAAGTTCGTTGTTTATCGAAAGAAGCCGTAATAAACGCTTCGAGTCAGAAGACGGCCCAAAGGGACTTAAGACATGACTCGAGGCCCAACTTACGATTTCTTAACCAACAGCCCGTAAGCCGCATGACGGTTTACGCTTGGTTCGCAAGGAAAGATAAATGTCAAGTTTCCGCGGATAAATACGAAATTTTGAAGATAATTACGAAGATCGGAAAAAATGGAATATCTCCATTTTTATGCTATGGCGGCTTAAGGGCAGAAGAGGAAAAGCGTAAACCGACCTAGGAGCCAGTATATAAGGAGTCCTAGGCGAGAGGCATGGNTTATTCCTCTTTCTTTAAGTCATAAACTTCCTCCTCAAGTTTATTCTTCTTTCCTTATCTCCAAGATACTCTCTTGCTCTCCAAGTCTACACGACTCCAGCTCAGCACATTGACTCCACATGGTCTTCACCACTCAACACGACGTCTGCTTCAGCAACTACGTCATCGACTACTTCAGGGCGGACATCTTACATCTTCAATCTCCTCCTTTTAGCTTTGTGTGCCGATCAAGCACAACATTCTTCTGGTTCAGCAACCACGTTCCTTACCTGGAAACTCCCACACCAAATGTGCTTTTCTCCCCCACGAGATGTGCACCACACCATGCTTTTCTCCCCCATGAGATATGCATTCTCTGTACCAGAACATCACTATTATTCCCCTGCTTAATTGCATACTAAGCTAAAACACAGATGCTTAGATGTCAAGCCTTACAGACCCACCCGTCTGTTTCTTCATGTATACTCATGACACAGCCCCTGCTGCAGCGGAATAACAAGTACTGCATCACGATCTGATGCACCTGTTGAACTACCCTTCGACCAGCTTCTGTTGAGGACTTGGCTTCCTTCATGTTCTGTCTTCTTGACCATGAACCCTTCCCCATCCGCACTGAGTGCTCTCTGCACTCGTTGCTATTGTCTTGGAGTGATTTCATTATCACCCTCCTGAAGATCATCTCGCATCACTTCCTGACGCACTTCGATCTCCTTCTCCTTTATGCCACAAACAACCTCGTGTTCTGGCTCCAGACTTGATGCTTCTTGATCAACCTCAAGATCACTCCTACCAGAGCTGCATCCTTCTTCTGATGTCTCATCCTTAATCTCATCAAGTAAGCCACTCTTGGCCAAGGACACCTCTTCAACCCTTTTAGGTTTAGTGAACGTCTTGTTCACCTTCTTGTTTCTGCTCTTCTCACGAGCAAAACACTCCACCTTCTTGTGTCCAACCTTCCCACAGAACCAACAACACATCCGATGTTACTTCTTGCTTGGCCTGACACAGTTGCTGATGCACCAATCACTCCCCTTCCTTGTACCAGCTGCACAACCATGCTTCAAAACCTCCTGTCCGACCATCATGTTGTTGCACTGATGTACTACTTTTGGCTTGTTGCTCACAGCTACGCGCTATAGAACTTCCTGCCTTACTCCCTGTCGTACGTCCCAACGTACTTCCTGACAAGCTTCTTTGGCTCCACTTTTTGATGTGCTCCCCTGCACGAAATGTGATAGCCCCTTCTGTTGTATGCCAGTACTCTCAGCTCCTCGGTATCCCCGTCTCCAATTCACCTTGGTTGGTTGTCCCATTGAGAGTATCTTATCCAAGTCCGTGATCCCACTATTGAGCATCTTGACCCGCTTGTGATTCTCAGCCAAATCACGTTCAAGCATCCTTGCTCTCTCTTGTTCACCAGTAGCAACTTCTCTCAGCTTGCTAACTTCCTGTTCCAGAGACTTATTTTTCTCATGTAAAGCCTCAAGTTCTTCAGCAAGTTCTTCATTCTCCTCACGGCTCTACACTAGATCGTGTTGCAACCTCAGATTTTCATTCTTGAGATTCAACCACTTATTTAGCAGTACGTCATAATCCTCAGAGTCTGTATCAACGTCTGAATCCGAGGATTCACTGAATTCCTCCTTGCGTGCACCAAATGCAACAAGGTTCTTCATCACCTTTCCATCTTCTTCAGACTTTGAATCATTAGACGACTGCAATGGAACGCCTTTTTCCTTCTTTGAGTTTGAACATTCACGCCATGTGTGTCCAACACCTCTGCACTTAGAACACTTAAGTTCTCTCTGTTGTGCTACAGGACAGTCAGTCTTTATATGACCAACACCTTCAGACTCATAGCATCTAAGACGTTCTCTTCTTCTGCTATCTGGCGACCATACTGATTCCTCCCACCAGAGGAATTCATCAACTTACCCAGATTCCTAGCCAATATCCCCATGGCATCTTCAACATTCAGAGATCTATCTCCATATTTGTCAGGAACAATAGCTATACACCCTAACAACTACTACTGAAAGATTGCTAAGCTACCCGCTTGTGTCTCTCTTCCGTCAAGTACTTCAGCCACTGCTTCAATACGGTCAAGAACACTTCCAAAAGCTTATCTCCCTCTATCAGATCAGCCTCTGTGTCTTTGTCTCTATACATACGACTCCATTGCTATCTTATAGTTATTCTCCACGTTTCCGAAACCCTAATCTCCAAGGCAACATGAATGTACATCTTCCATAACAATAAGTGCAACTTTCCTTTTCTTTGAATGCACTCATTCCTCTTTCTTTAAATCATAAAATTGCTTCTCAAGTTTATTCCTCTTTTCTTATCTCCAAGATACTCTCTTGCTCTCCGAATCTACATGACTACAGCTCAGCACCTTGACTCCATATGGTCTTCACCACTCAACACGACGTCTGCTTCAGCAACTACGTCAGCGACTACTTTAAGTCGAACATCTTACATCTTCAAGAATGAAAAGATTCATTAACTTGCATGACAGTTGGTAACTAACATAATATGTTGATACATAAGTCATAAACCTTNAAAGAAAAAAACGAGCTTATATCGAAAGGAATCGTGAAGAAGGTCATATTCGTTTATGGAACGATTATTTCAGTGAAACTCCAACGTATCCTGAAAATTTCTTCCGACGACGTTTTAGAATGAACAAGCCATTGTTCATGCACATTGTTGATCGACTCTCCAATGAAGTTCAGTATTTTCTGGAAAAGAAAGATGGTCTCGGAAGGATTAGTTTCTCTCCACTTCAAAAGTGTACCGCAGCCATTCGTGTCTTGGCGTATGGTTCTGCAGCTGATACGGTCGACGAATACCTCCGGCTCGGTGAAACAACCACTCGGTTATGTGTGGAAAATTTTGTGGACGGAATAATATATTTGTTCGGCGATGAGTACTTAAGAAGACCAACACCGGCTGATCTTCAACGCCTACTTGATGTTGGAGAGCATCGTGGATTTCCCGGGATGATAGGAAGCATTGATTGTATGCATTGGGAATGGAAGAATTGTCCCACCGCTTGGAAAGGCCAATATTCTCGTGGTTCCAGTAAACCAACAATCGTGTTAGAGGCCGTTGCTTCATACGATTTCTGGATATGACATGCATTTTTTGGACCTCTAGGTACATTAAATGATATCAATGTTATTTGTCGCTCACCTGTTTTTGATGACATAATAAAAGTTCAAGCTCCAAATATCACTTTTTCCGTCAATGGAAGAGAGTATCATTTGGCTTACTATCTTACCGATGGTATTTACCCGAAATGGGCAACTTTTATCCAATCTATTCCACTGCCACAAGGGCCAAAAGCAGTTTTATTTGCTCAATGACAAGAAGCTGTCCGAAAAGATGTCGAGCGTGCTTTTGGAGTCTTGCAAGCTCGCTTTGCCATTGTTAAAAATCCAGCGCTGTTTTGGGATAAAGTCAAAATTGGAAAGATTATGAGAGCGTGTATCATACTCCATAATATGATAGTAGAAGACGAACGAGATGGATACACTCAATATGATATTTCAGAGTTCCAACAAGGAGAAGACACCGGAACTTCACATGTGGATCTCACGTATTCTACAGATATCCCTACAAATGTCGCCAATATGATGGGTGTTCGGACTAGAATTCATGATAGGCAAATGCATCAACAACTCAAAGATGATTTGGTTAAACATGTATGGCTTAAATTTGGACGTGATGAAGACAACAACTGATCTCGGATGTATCTTTCAATTTGTTATCGTTTTTTTTACTTATCTTTGTTTTGAATTTTTATATTTAAATCTATGTTTAAAATGTTTTCTTTTCTAATGTTGCAATTTAATAAATGTTTGTCTTCTTAAAAAATAAAAACCCCTAAATAAGAAACTTGCAATGGAGACGCTTATTGTCCGGGTTTCTTACTTAAGTCTCTGACCTCACTTTAACTAATTAAAAGCACTAAAAAATTATTTAGAGACCCACATTGAGTCTTTAGGATCAAGAGTGGCCTAAAAATAAGGTGAGCATTAATAGTTTATGGTTTTGAGAAATATTCTTGGTCGTTTGACCACCTTATTACTCTTCCGAGAAACTTAATATTTCAAAGTACTTCTCTACTCTATTTAGAATGATGTGTGTTCGTCATTTTAGAAAGAATAGTATGTATTGTTTGTTAAATAAATGCTAAGCAAATATATCTCATGACTTAGTGCTGAATACACATATTGCTAACAAAACTTGAGATTTTAATTTTCGTTTATATACATCTATGGAACGTTATTGTGATTACTGTTGGAATAAACTTGAATGAAAAGAAAATTTGAAATACAAGTCAAAGACCTAATCGTACCGAAATATGGAAATTAGATAGTTTTCTAAATATGTTATTTAATAGGATTAAGAGTTATTAACCTCTATATATATAAGAAAATGTCAAGATGTGACATAATTTACTAAAATTTAGAGATTGAGAGTTTTAGTTTTTGAGTTATTTTTCTAAAGCAATAAGAAAAGTGTTCTTTAAATCTTGATCTTTGAATTCTATAATTACATCTACATATACAATTTGCATGAAACTTAATTCTCTTAATATGTACTTTATAAATTTTATGCATCCAACTCCGCAAATTTCAAATAAGAGAATTGAATGGTCAAGTCTTCTTTTTCTTCGTTTCCAAAGAAAAATTATTCATCTTCATTTTCTATACGAATGCTAATATTTGAAGTTCATTGTTTAACAGTTTTATCTTAATCCATTTCTTGTATAGGATAGTGGCCATTACCAAAACCAACGCCTTTTCTAGGCGACAGACAATGTGACGTTGTAATCATATTTAAGTTGTGTATATAAAAAATAATGTCATTGTTGCAATTATTTAGATTAGAAAGGAATTTTGGAGGAAAGACCAAATGAAATTTTCAAGGATATTAACAAAAAGATTGTTTAGCCAATTTATTAAAAAGTCAAATGCTCACCTGAGGTCTTGATATAAACAAAAAAGGTTTGAATATGAAATAGTCGAGCTTTCTTGAAGCTATAAATAGATATAGCAACTGACACAAGTAACTTCAAACTCTAAAACAACATACAATGACCATTACCTCCAAATCCATAGCTCTAACAATAATCTTCCTATTACTTTCTGTTTCGTGCGCCTCAAGTCAACAGGAAACCAAGTTTCTTAACCATGGCTTTCTTGGTGCGAACCTCCTCAAGTTCGGCTCCTCCATTGTCCACCCTAGTGGCCTCTTGGAGCTGACAAACACTTCGATGAGGCAAATTGGTCAAGCTTTCCATGGATTTCCCATACCCTTCTCGAAACCTAACTCTTCGAATTCGATTTCTTTCTCCACAAGTTTCGTCTTCGCCATCACTCCAGGACCCGGTGCACCAGGCCACGGCCTCGCTTTCGTCATTTCGCCCTCCATGGACTTTAGCGGAGCCCTTCCTAGCAATTATCTAGGCCTCTTCAATACCTCCAACAATGGAAACTCCTTAAACCGCATCCTGGCAGTTGAGTTCGACACCGTGCAGGCCGTTGAGCTGAGCGATATTGATGATAATCATGTTGGTATCGACCTAAACGGAGTGGTCTCCGTTGAGTCTGCATCAGCTGCATATTTTGATCACCGAGACGCGAAGAACATAAGCCTAAGGCTGGCAAGTGGAGACCCAATTAGAGTCTGGATCGAATACAACGCGACAGAGATGATGCTCAATGTCACGTTGGCTCCTCTAGAACGTCCAAAGCCGAACGTGCCTCTTCTCTCAAGAAAAATGAACCTTTCAGGGGTTTTATCAGAAGAACACTATATTGGATTCGCTGCAGCCACCGGAACGGTCACGAGCACACATCTGGTGCTAGGCTGGAGCTTCAGCATAGAAGGGAAAGCCACAGAGATTGACCTAACAAAGCTTCCTTCTATTCCAAAACCGCCGTCTCCACCGTCTCCATCCTCAACTCCTCCAGTTTCAGTCAAGAAGGATTCGAACAACACTAAGCTCATCATAATCTTCGCTGCATCGGCAACAGGTGTAATAATCATGATCCTGGCTCTCTTAGGGTTTTGGCTCTTCCGTAGAAAGCAAGTATTCTTCACAGGAGGCGCAAGAAAATTCTCTCACCAGATGATATCAAGCGCAACGGGAGGTTTCGACAACTCTAGACTTCTCGGAGAAAGAAACTCAGGAAGTTTCTACAAAGGGAACCTTACTCCTACAGAGATTATAGCAGTGAAGAAGATTGCTTGCACCACAAGGCAACAGGAGACAACCCTAATAGCCGAGATAGCTTCTATCTCAAGGCTAAGACAAAGAAACCTAGTTAACCTACTTGGTTACTGCAGCAAAGGTAACGAGATCTATCTCGTTTACGAGTACGTCCCCAACGGTAGCCTAGACCGGTTCTTGTTCAGCAATGACCGACCGGTTCTCACATGGTCAGACCGGTTCTGTATCATAAAGGGGCTTGCTGCAGGACTTCAATACCTTCACGGCGAGGGTCAAAGACCTTTGATTCACGGAAACGTGAAAGCCAGCAACGTACTCTTAGACGAAGAGCTACACGCTCGACTAGGAGACTACGGACAAGGAATCAGGCACAGCAGCGCCTCGGGATACGTGGCGCCAGAGCTAGTCGAGACAGTAAAGGCTACACGCGACACAGATGTGTTTGGTTTTGGGGTGCTGATAATGGAGATTGTTTGTGGAAGGAAGGCCATAGAGCCGACAAAACCACCTGAAGAGATCAGTTTAATGAACTGGGTGCTTCAAGGGTTCAAGAAAGGCAATCTTTTACAGAGATGCGACACGAGAATGAATAGAGACGAGTTGGTGGCTAGAGAAGTGTTACTGGTTATGAAAACCGGACTTCTTTGCGCTAACCGGTCTCAGGAAGCTAGGCCAATGATGAAGCAAGTAGTTCGGTATCTGGATGGTACAGAACGTCTCCCTCATGACGACTACCTCTTCTACGGAGTCTAAAAGAGGTTGTATTTGAAGCATTTTCGTTTTGTGGTTGTGTGAATTATAGATTGGACCAAAAGAAGCATTAAGCATGATGCATGTGAATAAACCTAGAATGGTATACTCCACTTGTAATTTGAAAATAATAATAATAAGAAAGATAATACATTACTTCGTCTTGAATAATGGATACAGTAAGTCGTTTTCGTTTGTATAAAGCTACTGAGCATTTATGTAATTACATATGAAATTTCTAGGGAAGCTTCTTTTAGCTTATATGTTTTGTGTCAAACTCCGCGAGTTATCAGTAGGATCGAAACTTCTTTTGGTATTCAGATTGAATTTCGTACGTTTAAGTTACTTACGAGGTAGTGTGTGTGGCTAACCCCAAGTCTCTCGAAACTTTGTGAAACCAAATGTATTTTAAAGAGCCTTTAAGGGCATAACATACCAAGTATCTAGAGGACAACAAAATATCTAAGGAGATGGATCTTACGCTACACATAAACTACAGAGACTCCTCACACTAAATCAACAGAGCACCGCTTCAGTTTGTATTGAGTATTGGATTTAACAGAGTAAACTTTGTTACAAGATATTGCATTTTGGTAAAGAAACATAGAAATTACCATTGTTCAGAAAAAGATATATATTATATTTAAAACAAACAAACAAAGCCATGACTTGCCGATTCTCACATGGTTAGATCGGTTTTGTATCATAAAGGGAATTGACAGCAACAGACTCTTAGACGAAGAGCTAGTCCCGACTATGAGACTATGGACAACGAAGCAGACACAGCTCAGGACAAGAAAAGAGATTGTGTACTTCACCTTAACCGAGACAAGGCATAAATGAGAGAATCCGCCATACAAGCCACTTTCTTAACCAAGTCATGTAGGTTGACACTATACTCATCTAGAAACAAAATCCCAAAGGACAAAAGCATGTTTCAGTATAAAATGGTATTTGGTAGTTTATTTATTCAATATACAAAGAGCAACCGCACGAAGATGTGTTAATGCAAAGGAGACACCACAATAGTACCAGAAAGTAAACTGAGAGACAACACTATAAACAAACACTTATGTTTTATTAGAATCTTTTTTAAACAATCTATTACATGATCTGCTTAATTCAGCTTTTACACGTCTAGTGTTAACACCCTAACACACGCTACTGAAAGATTCCTAAGCTACAACGCTTATGTCTCTCTTCCGTCAAGTACTTTAGCAACTGCATCAGCACGACCAAGACCACACTCAAGAACTTTTCTCTCTCTATAAAATCAGCCTCTGTGTCTTGTGTCTGTGTCTTTCCCGACGACCCTCAGAGCTATTTTGTCATTAACTCCACGTTCTTCAATGCATTTTCTCCAAGGCATAACGAATATGGACATCTTTCATAACAATAAGTACAACTTTTCTATTTTGGAATTGCACTTATTCCATTTCTTTTAAGTCATAAACTTGCTCTCCAAGTTTATTCTTATTACCTTTTCTCCAAGATACTCTCTTGCTCTTCAAGTCTCCACAACTCCAGCTCAGCATCTTGACTCCACATGGTCTTCACCACTCAACATGTCGTCTGCGTCAGCAACTACGTCAGCAACTACGTCAGCGACTACTTCAAAGCAGACATCTTGCATCTTCAATCTCCCCTTTTTAGCTTTGTATGCCGATCAAACACAACATTCTTCTGGTTCAATAACCACGTTCCTCACCCATGACTGTGATGATGAAAGTAATTATGTAGAGGAATAAAATGGAAAAAGAAGCGGAGAAATTCATGATCTTCTTCGGTTGTTTGCAACTTGTGAACTCTTGAAGAAAAAATTAGAGAAAATTATGAACTCATGAATTGTTCAGAATTCATGATCTTCTTTGATTTTGTTTAATTCATTTGGAAAATGTAAAAAAAACAGAGGAAGAAGATGAAGAAAGAAAACTTGTATGTTAAACAGTACAAGTTTTTCATTACACAAGCTTCCTATGTTACCAATACAAACTTTTTAGCTGGATTCCTTTTTGTTGGGCGTCGAATGTGTCAGATAGAGAGTGTAGAAGGTTTCACTGTAGGAGAATACAGTCCATTCTCTCTGAAGGAAGAAAATTTCGAAATCTAATTCAAAATCTTTTCTAAATCCTATTGTACTTGGCAATATATCTGAAGATACTAATTGTATTTGCCCTACACTCTTTGAAACAGAAACATCACTATAATAAAGGGTGGTGTCGACAATTTCATCACACCACGTCACTAAGCTCTTTGCTACTTTCACTGTTTTTGACACTTAATTAATTTCACTATTTTTCTTTGTTTTTGAGAAAATTATCCCTAGAAAAAACCCCAAACCCGTCACTTGAGTTTAAACTCTATTCTCATTGGGCCTCTTAATTGATTTACTCTACATTATTCACTTATCTATTAAATGGCATATGGGCCACTGCTTAGAGATTAGTGCTTTGTTATATTAGCCAAATCAAAATAATACATCAAATCCTACGCGTAGCACTGGATCCGATGCAGCAGCATCATCATCTTTGGCGCCAGCTTAGAGATTCAAACTCTATTCGCATATGGTTTTGGTTTTAAACTTTATTATTAGTTTTGGGCTTTTCTTTGTTCTACGGTTTATGATATCCTTATCCTTATGGGGTTTGTCCCAACGGATGGATATATAAACAAAGTTTTGTCTTCCTTGTTTAGTACGTTTTGATTTATAATTAAGAAGAGCTTTTCTTTTATCCCTTGTTCGATTCGATTCAATTCATCAAACATGAAGTTGGTCTCAAGAAGCTATCGAAAGAAACTCTTGATCGATCCAAGAATAGGTATTGTAGAACCCTAAATTTTTAGATCGACCGTTCACCCATTCGTACGCTGTGCCACGGTGAAACCTAGTTTTTATATATTAGATCAAAATAACTATGAAACTGAATGTACAAGTACTTATTTAAGTTATAAATACTCATTTCAGATATTAATTGTATCTTCAGATTCAGATTGATTTCCGATTTTTTGGATCTTTTTGGATACTCGTCCCTATTCAGACCGGGTTCATATCATCTCCAATATCAGAAGTACAGATTAGGATTTTTGGTTTAGATTTGGTTCAGATTGCGTGTTCAGTAACAAATTTCCATGCCTAATTGAAGATATACAACGATCAAATAACAGAGCCTGAGCCTAAAAGGCGGATGGTGGTAAATAGAACTTTACATCTTCAACTTTTGTTTACATTTTGAAGGAGAAAAGACCTTTGTTCATTGTTTTTAATTAACAGTGTACTAAGATTAGAGAAGATGTGAAGTCCGGTGTATGATGACAATCTGGCTGAGAGATACATGACGAACTTGAATAATTTGTAACAGCTTCTGACGAGAGAAACTCGGCTTTGGTGTCCATTCTGGTCTCACTAATTTGATCAAGCGGATGGGTTGTTTGTGGTTTTTGAACGTGATATATATATATATATATATATTATTATTATTAAAATGTAGGAATTTCTGTAACCTCTTGTGGAAAAAAGAAAACGTATACTATGCAGAATGTTTATAGGGCTTTCAGGCTTTGTAATTACTGTTCTAACTAAGCTTTGGAATCTTAACCCGAACCCAATACTTACCACATGGGAGTAAAAAACATAATCGCATTATCTCCACCGTTGGATTCCATCTCGCGACCATTGGAAACAATTCTACAAATTCATCAAATTCTGGATCCGCCACTGTAAGTATTAATAAGATTTTGAAAACATATTTTCACCAGCCAAGTACTTAATTGTGCAGATACTGCTGATGATGCTGTTGAACTATTCTGATTGAAAGTGCTGCACATTACTGTATTCCAATCATGGCGAGCGAAAGATAAGAGTAGCCTTATCATAACTCTTCACAGACTAGAAAGAAAA
>QGKV02000649.1:3816207-3843381 GCA_003260655.2 Brassica cretica | reverse complement strand
GTGTTCCCCCCCCCCCCACCAAAAAAAAAGAAGTCATTGTGTCAATGTGGATGGATTAGATAAAGAAGGTGTTGCGAGTGGCATTCAAATGTATGATAATTAAAAGGGGAAGAAGAACATAAACCATACATGAGAAGGAGCGTTAATGTGATGAACTCATTGGCTATTACTCTCTTTTTTTTAATTTATTTGTGAGTGAAGCAACAACTCTTAACGGACTTGTCAATCTAGTAGTAGTGTTGACAACTCTTAACTCCATTACTTGCTGTCCTTTACATTTTCCATTACACTACTACTAACGTGTCATCCACTTTTACGTCGACAAAAGTTAATAACAATCTAATCCTTGTCAGCATCCAATCCATTATGTAGTTTTATTTGGTCGGTTATTTTGTTGGCTTGACAAATGTGTCCCCAATCCTTATTAATTTCTTGATATTGCTTGCAAGACGCTCCATAGGCCCTAGCTAAGAAACTATATGATCTTTTGGTCTACAAATATTACATGAATTTAGATACAAGAACATATTAAACTAGTTGAACCAAAACCAGATGACCGACCATTAAAAATACAATAGGGCTTATCTCAAGAAAACCTCAAACCCTACAACTTTGACCATGCATGAAAGTGCTTTAAGACCATGTCCATCGGGGATCTAATGCCTGGTTCCTAAGAAAAAAAAGCAGAAAAATAAATAAAAAAGGAAAAAAAACAGAAGAGCCGGTGTTTAAATGAGGTTTTTTGGATTCGGTAAGGACCCCTAACGTGGCACACTCCTATTCGACCGATCCTGAAATGTCTCTCTCTCTCCTTCGTCTCGTTTTCTCGAAAAATCATTTCGCTTCTCTTCCTCCTTCCTCCTCGAAAGCTCGATCTCTCCATCTTCGTCATCGAAAATCTGTCGATCTCCTATGCTGTTGATTCTCTATCGATTCTGAAGTCGATCGCCACTCGATTTGCCGTTTATTTCACTGCGGTGTCAATGGCTCAGCCAGAGGGTGTTAAAGCAGCAAAGGCGAAAGGCAAAAAAGGTGTGAGCAAGCCAGCGACTCTGGCAGAAGAAGGAAGGGAGTTTCAAGGCTTGTGGGAGATTAGGCAGAAGGACTTTGTTTTGAAGGATAAGCTTAACAAGCAGAAATTGCTTGACAACTTAATTGCCAAGACATAGCCACTTACTGAACTTGAAATAGCTTTGAAAAATAAGCTTATAACTGAAATGTTGGGAAGTTAGTTTGAGTTAAGTTTCTCTGTGATATTGTCTTTTTATGTTTCTTGAAATAAGCTTGTGTTGTGTATGTGATATTGTCTCGAGTGTGTTAGTTTGCTTGAAATAAGCTTGTGTCTGTGAAATAAGCTTGTGTCTGTGAATGTATAATATTGGTGTCTCTTTAATATGAATCTCGACTCTCTATAATAAGCTTAATGAATTTTCACTTGTTGTCTTGGTCTGAATAATTTTTCTGTTAATGTTTAAAGCCATAGGTCCGTGTTGAATACATTGTTTCACTCGTATAGTCCGTGTTGTTGCTTTCAGTCTTTGTTGTAGTAATAAAGCTTAAATCAGTTGTTGTTTTGTGATTCTCGTGTTGTCTTGGTCTGATGTTTTTGCTCTCTTTGTTTTTATTGCAGGTGGAAGAAGACATGGGACAGAACGAGAATGACGTCTGGGGTGGGCAACATGTGAGTAGACAGTAACCTTGTGACACAAGAAGCCAATATGTTCCATCTTTATAATTTGTTGTTCTTGTATCTTTATAACAAAGACATGTATCTCGTGATAGAAGAAGACATGTATCTTGTGACAAACAAAAACATTTCGTTTAAAGTTTATAAGTAAATGCAAAGCTTCATCTTTTCTTTATAAGTAAAAACAACAACAACTCGAGAGAGAGCAAAGCTTCTTCTTTTCTTTATAAGCTTCATCTTTTCTTTATAAGTAAAATCAACAACAACGCGAGAGAGAGCAAAGCTTCATGTTATCTTTATAAGCTTCATCTTTTCTTTATAAGTAAGATTTGATTTCATCACATTTTTCTTCACATTTCTGGCGTTACCTTTTTTAAATGGCTTTTTCTTCTTCAAATAATTTCGACGAAATAGATGAAAGATTTGATCAAATTTTCGATCAACAATTTGAAAATCTTCTCATTCATAATGAAAATCGCCATGAAGCACGAAGGTCAAAAAAGAAACGAGCCTACATTGAAAGAAAACGAGAACAAGGACACATGCAGTTATGGAAAGATTATTTTTTCTGAAGATGCAACATATCCTTCTATCATGTTTCGACGCCGTTTTCGAATGAACAAGCCTTTGTTCATGCGTATTGTGGATCGACTCTCCGCTGAAATCCCATACTTTCAACAAAGAAGAGATGCTACTGGAAGGTTCGGTCACTCTCCGTTACAAAAGGCAACAGCATCAATTCGTATGATGGCATATGGTTGCCCAGCTGATGCGGTCGACGAATACTTTCGACTTGGTGAGAGCACCGCGTTTTTATGCTTGAAACATTTTATTCAAGGAATCATAAATCTATTTGGAGATGAGTATCTAAGAAGACCTACGCCAAAAGATTTTCAACGACTTCTCGATATTGGAGAGATACGCGGGTTTCGCGGGATGATAGGAAGCATCGATTGTATGCATTGGGAGTGGAAGAATTGCCCGACCGCATGGAAAGGTCAATATACACGTGGATCAGGAAAGCCAACAATTGTTTTAGAGGTTGTAGCTTCACAAGATCTCTGGATATGTCATGCGTTTTTTGGACCTCTAGGTACATTAAACGATATCAATATTTTTCATCGATCACTGGTTTTTGATGATATATTAGAATTTTGAGCTCCAAAAGTGAATTACATTGTCAACGAACATGAATACCATTTGGCCTACTATCTCACAGATGGTATTTACCCAAAATGGGCTACTTTTGTCCAATCTATTTCACTTTCGCAAGGTCCGAAAGCATCCTTATTCGCTACACATCAAGAAGTTGTACGTAAAGATGTCGAGCGGGCTTTTGGGGTCTTGCAAGGTCGATTTGCCATAGTAAAAAATCCAGCTCTTTCGTGAGATAAAATAAAAATTGGAAAGATAATGAGAGCATGTATCATTCTGCATAATATGATAGTAGAAGACGAACGAGATGGGTACACTCAGTATGATGTATCACTTTTCACACAACCGGAATCAAACCGAAGTTCACAAGTGGATTTCGATTTTTCATCAACTATGCCTTCAAATCTCGGGAATATGATGAGCGTGCGGGGTCGAGTCCGTGATAACAAAATACATCAACAATTGAAAGCTGATTTGGTTGAGAATATCTGGCAAAAATTTGAAACAAATCAAGATTTCAACTAATCGGTTTTTTTCTCGTTTACGATTAGTATTTGTATTTCCTATATGTTGTAATGTCTTCTTTTTAAAAATTTTATGTATGCTTTTATTGAAAATCATTCTATTTATAAAATAAAAAATAAAAAACCCCCATGAAATTCTCCCATTGGAGGAGGAAAAAATAATTTACACTAACAAAACTTCTTAACTTGTCTAATCACCTTATTAACTACTATTTTAATCATTAAGATCTCATTAGAGGTTCTAATGGATGGACTTGCTCTAAGTAGGTTTATCCCCTTATCATATTTATATATTTTAAGACTAGTGAGCTCCTCCACCTAGTGATATATATACTAACTAAACGATGTCATGCCACTATGTTTTTTGTTTTTGCATCAAATGGTTATTCTATTACTCAAATTTGATGTGGTCTGGGTAACCGAGCGGAATAAAATAACCAATAAAACATAGAGATCTATGAAAAAAGCGTGCATTCCTATCTAACGAATCTGCAATCTCATTTTGGTCATGCCACTATTATTATTCGTAATATATAGTAGATGATTATATGCATGGTACATATGTGAATGTGTTGGAATATAAATAGTGGCGCATATATAGATGTGCCTTAGTGAATTTGTGCGCTTGCTAGTTTTGACCCCATTTCCATTTGTTAATAATATTTTACTGGTGGCATACCTCATAAGTCATAAGTTGGTCTTAAGAAAAATGGGAGACTTAGTGGATGAAACCAGTATCTTCTACCAAACCAAGCTCTTTAAATACCACTCTTTAACTAACATCTCTTCTCACAACTACATTACTAGTAAAGCTGATCCACTTCAAGCATCATACTACTTCATTTCTCCTCTTATTAGTCTTCTTGTTTCATTCACCATTGATCTCAAAACAACAAAATTCTACTTCACTTCTCTCTTTCTTTTGTTATCCTCATTCTTCACAAGTGAAAGCAGAATAATCAAGAGCAATAAAGATACATAAGAGAGTGATGTTGCTTCTCATCTTTCTAACAATCTCCGTAGTGGCAACAAGCGCAAGTCCATGGATACCGATGGATGGAAACAATCCAGCTAGCTATTGCTTAAGCTGGAGACTAGCAATAGAAACCAACAACGTACGTGCGTGGCGCACCGTACCTCTACAATGTATGCGTTACGTTGAGGCATATATGCTTGCTGGTCAATATGACAGAGACGTTGAGTTGATTGGGGAACAAGTTAGGGTTTATCTCAATGAGATAGTCCTTCCTGGTGATGGCATGGATGCATGGATCTTGGATGTTGATGATACTTGCCTCTCAAACGTCTACTACTATCGTCTCAAGAGATACGGGTACAAGTTTTTTATTTCCTCTTCTCCTCACACTATGATTACTTCTTTAAGTTTTTGACCAGTGTAGCTAATGTTATGCTCTCTTTGGTAACATGTAGATGCGACCCTTATGATCCAACAGGATTTAGAACATGGGCAATGAAAGGAGAATCTCCAGCTATACAACCTGTTCTCGAACTCTTCAATGATCTGATAGAAATAGGATTCAAAGTTTTCCTAGTAACCGGGAGAGACGAAGAGACCCTTCGCCAGGCAACAGTTGAAAATTTGCATAATCAAGGCTTCACCGGTTATGAAAGGTTGATCATGAGGTAATAAAAGGAAGCTTTATACTTTATTTAATCTATATTTTTTTTGGAAGATAAAGCCTCTCATGATGTGGACAAATGATTCTACTTGCAGGACAGCAGAGAACAAAAAACAAAGCGCCGCAACATACAAAACAACAATCAGAAAGCAGTTGATGGAAGAAGATTACAGGATATGGGGCAATGTAGGCGACCAGTGGAGTGACATACAAGGAGAATATTCAGGGAATCGCACCTTCAAGATTCCTAACCCTATGTACTTCGTTCCATAGGAAAAAAAAAATTACTATAATCCTTTTCAACCAATCAATTACATGTACAACATTAAAAGTTCAGTAAAAAAAAATTACATGTACAACATGACAGTGTATACACAAAGGTACATCCCAACTTGTCATATTATACCAATACACAAAAAAATGAATGTAGTGGACAGAATAATACGGATATAATTTCTGAAATAAATAAAAAATAACCAAAGTTTTATATAAAAATGAATGTAGTGGACAGAATAATACAGATATAATTTCTGAAATAAATAGAAAATAACCAAAGTTTTATATAAAAGTGTCAAAAATCAAACGATAAGAATCAATCCAATAGATGTGTCTTTTTTTTTTGTTTTTACAATAAGAATTTCAATACTCCCTTTACCCTTCCCCAGCCACACTTTTTTCCCCTACATACATATTATATATCTCAACATTTTTTTTTCTTATATCTCTTTTTCTGAATCTTTTCTTTTTTTAAGAAATAATCTGTAATGAATCTGTCTTATAAAGACGAATAAAACAAAAATAAATAAAAGGAAAGGAAAGGGAAGCCACAGGGTCGCTCACCGGAGAGAGACCAGGGAGGTCTTAACTTGACCACCACCACTGCAGCCACTAATGGCCAGAACCAAATATACACATGAGTGTGTGTATGCAGACATGTAGCATTTAAAACGCCCCTTTGACTGAAACAACAAAACGCTCCTTAGCATCCTGTTTTGGGGCGTTTACCACTTGAATTGAAAGGCGAAACGCTTCCACCGCCGCTTGGTCCTGGACTCTCTTCCCTTAGGTTGTTCGAGTTTAGCAACGCTAGTTCCCTCAGCTGCTGTCTCTTTATGAAATCTTGAGACTCATCCTTCATTATTAACCACACCAAAACACACAAAACGTTATGTCAAAAATGTAATTCATATTATGACTGCGGTTGATAAACAATGTATAAGAGATGAAAGACAAAACAATAATGAAGCTTTGACTGGTGTTTGTGGTCACACATGTCTGCATAGTTGAATATCAACCGCAAACTACCAAAGAGTGGGTACTGAAATGTAAACGTTGTGACAAGAAACCAATGGCCCTACATGCAATAAGTCTAAGAGCCTCAATGAGGCAAACCTACCAAAGGAAGAACACGAAATAAAAACGTGGCTACTATCTTTTTTGCAATTGTACTGATTATACCGATGTTCAAAAAATCACTAGGCGGTGGTTAGGCACCTAGACCAGTTTTTTTTTTAAATCGATTTGAAAAATTGTTTCGTTCAGACCCGATTTGTCGACTAGACCGATTTTTAGAAAATTCCAAAGAGGTAAGAAAATAGTGGAGAGTGTGTATTTACCACAGGCTTTAGTAACTCTTCTATGATTTCTTGAGCTTGTCTCAGACGTATCTCAACGATACTAGCTGGAAGATCTGCTTCTATCAAGATGTGAAGCTGCTCATTTAGATGTTCATAGCCTGGTCTTCCCCTTAGCTTATCTTCCTATAATTTTTTAATCATCAAATCCATAAGATACTCATCTGAAGCATATGACATGTTTGTTAAAAATATTTCATGAATATCACTCACCTTTTCTGGATCCTTGATTGAACCCTTCCCTCTGATGAACACACGGCAACCAGTGGTAGCTTCAACACGTTTTAATGAGTTGCCTCTAGGACCAAGAAGCCTTCCAACAAAATTGAACTAATAAAAATAGCAAGTAAAAAATCAGAAAGAGTGATTAAAAAGCTTATGGAGTAAAATGATGAGGAAGCAGAATGAGTACTCACATTAGGATAGCTATCTACTGGAATCTCCAGACGCAATATCCTTTTCACAGTGTATGAGCTGGGGCTTCCAGGTGCACCTTGCCAATCCATTGTCATCCCAGGTGGTCCACTAAGTCTCTGTTAGAAACCAAGTGTTCTTTATCTCACAGTTACAGAGCTTAAAACAGATCAAACAAATGAATACTTAAGGCAAATTGATATTAGATGATGATAATATACCTCCTGAGAGAGACCACCGTTCCAGCCACCTAAACCGGTGTTAGAGACATTAGACATAAGATTAGAAGAAGCCATAGGACTGGGACTTCTGTGTCTGAGTCTATCAAAATCGCCAAATCCTTGGTTAGGAGGCATCATTCCAGATACCCTGAACATCTCTGCACATCAATGAAAGCCTTTCAAATGAACAACCACAACACATGGCAACTGAAAGACACTACAGCTTGTACTAAAATAAGTACGTAATGTTAAGACATATCAGTAAGACAACTGATTAGATTAACTGATTTGACTGCATAGACCAAACAATGATCTTTCCATTAAACTTAATCTCACTGTCTTGATTGGATTAACTGATTTGNGTTTAGATCCGAATCAAAATCAAGAAAAGGAGAAACCTTGATTCAAAAGGCGGCTGCATATGGGCAAGACTTGCATAAAAGGTGTAAGCTTTTGATGTTCTGCGAGAAGCTCCGTCAAGTACTGAGAGCTGTCCGAGCAAAGAAAGAACAATCAGATCGGTTTTTATTGCTATAAAAACCAAACAAAGGTAGTGTCTTTTCGAGAGGAGAGAGACAATACCTGTCGATCTCAGGAGTGCTTCTGATCTGAGGAGAAGCAGCTCTAGCAGGAGAGAAGTAAGAAGAGTTGTTGTTGTATAGACCAGACATGAGTCTTTCTTCTTCTTCTTCCTCTTCCCTCTAGAAGCGTATACAATACAGAGAGAGAGAGAGAGAGAGAGAGAGAGAGCAGACACCAAATGTGAATTCTGCAGAAAGACGCCTGACTTTTTTTTATTTAGTTTTATTTTTCCTTTTTTCTCTCTCTCTGAAATTTCTCTTTTTAATTTTGGGAAAATAAAATAAAATCAGACGAAATTAGATAGAAAGGTTTTAGGTGACAGCGTGGATCTCTCTGTTACAAAGGTTGAAAAAGATTAAAGTGATTTTCAACGATAAAATAAATGATTACAAAAAGACAACGGTGGAACTCTGGTCTGTATGCGTGACTACGTAGATCGTAATATTTTTTTAGCGCCGCTAAAAGTTAACACGTGTCCATCATGCTATCGCTCACAAGAGCTGTCTCTTATACGTATTATTATACTTTTGCTTTTATGATTAATTAGATTAACAATAACTGCTGATATAAATCATTGAGATTGGTTGGTCCTAGTCTCTACATACTTTGAAAGAGTCTTCCATGTTACATAATTTTTATGGCAATTTTTTAAAGTTATATAATGTAGTCAATCATGCTAAATTATCCTTTCTTTTGACTGCTGTGGATTTTATGATCAAAAACGTTTCAAGTTAAATTTAATAATTAAAATGTCATGAAAATTCATAGCTAATATTAAAATTTTATATAAATTATAAACTTATTTTTTCTACTTTCTCTCAGATTCCATTCCTGTAATATTTTGTAAAGCTACAAGCCCTGCCCAAATTATAGAAAATAATATCTATGCTGCATATTTGTATGTGCATATGTGATTCATAGAAAATCAAACTTATTCTAACAAGTTGAATTTATTTTGGACATTGTTAAAAAAAGGAAGATTTTATCGACAATTTTGTATTAATAAATAGTAGATATACGACATCAACATGTATGTAAAACCAAGTGAATGGCACTTGCGAACTGTAACGGTCGAGTTAATTGTCATAACTTTGGAAAAATATAAATAGTTGTTGTTACTAGCATCTTTGCTTGCTAGCTACTTATGTAAATTCAACAATGCATGTGACAAATGGAGTATTAAATTGAACAGTTTCAGAAGAAAGTATTTTGTAATTTTACTAGTTTGTCTCATACTAATAAAAATACATTTTATGTAATACATTTTCCTTTATAGGGATTATAGGAGTTCCATGTTTTCGGTTTATAGTTGATTCAATATTCAAAACTCTGATTTATTTTTAATAGTATTTTATATTAAAAGAGATTTAAATCTGTGGTCCAAAGAAATCAACCCATTTATGTAGAGACCACTCATATTATAGTTGAGCATATATTCTTAAAAAAAATTCCAATAGATTTATTTATATTTGTGAATATATTACAGTAAAAATTCTATAAAATAATAATGTTGAGACTTTGATATTTTATTAATTTATAGAGTTATTAATTTACAAAAAGTTTCATTTGATAGTTTTTTTCTATTTTAAAATATATTTTTCCTAAAGTAAGAAAAATATTTAATTTTAGTGAATGTAAATTAATTAACATTTTGAAATTCTACATCTTTATTAGTTTTATTATATTATTTGGTGTATGTAAAATATGTTTCATAGAATTTAAATGTATATTTAGATATAATTTTACTAAATTTTATTAAAATATATTAAATATTAAAAAAATATAAAAATAATTTCATTGTCAATAGAAAACAAACAATATAATGGTTGATTTGTACTTATATAAAATGTATATACATATAAATTATTAATTTATAATTTTAATNGTATATTTAGATATAATTTTACTAAATTTTATTAAAATATATTAAATATTAAAAAAATATAAAAATAATTTCATTGTCAATAGAAAACAAACAATATAATGGTTGATTTGTACTTATATAAAATGTATATACATATAAATTATTAATTTATAATTTTAATGAAACCATATATTTACATAGGATTTTCTGAAAAACTATTATTTTATTATTTTATCGATTTATATCAAATTTTGAACGATTCAATTTGAAACCAAAGAAATTTATTAATTTATGGTGTTCATTAATTTATCGAGTATTAATTTATAAAGTATTTACTGTGTATACGTGTATTATAACTTTATAAATAATTAAGTCAACGTAAAATTTATATGAAATAACGTAAAATTAGAGTCACAAAAATAAGAAAAACGTAAAATTAGTTTTGGATTTCCAAGGTGGATATAAAGAATTTTTTATCATGAAAGTGGCAAAGAAAAAACGAAACGAACATTGAATTCCAGGGACATTGATGTGATGTTCTTAGAGAACTTTATAAAAGTTAAGTTGGCAAAAAATCCCCCAACAGAGACTAAGTCAAAGAAATATGAAACTAAGAATCATTTCCGACCATATCTTTTAAATTAGCCACCTAAACTCTTGGACTAGTGTTGAAGAGTGATTATGACGTTATGTCCGAGCGTTATAAGAAAGTTTACTAATCATCAAGAGGTATATGGAAGCTTTTCTAAGGTTTTATTAAGCTTGCAGTACTGCTAAAAAAATATGCTTTAGTATAAGAAAAAAAAATGTAAAAAGTTTCATATAACCTTTAAGATAGAAGGTATATCGTTTATATTAAAGAGAGAAGGTGTATCATATAGAGATCTTGAATCATTTGAATACATCGCTTTATAGAGTTATATGAACTGTGTTAGTAGCCAGGTTGTCGAATCTGGTGGCTGCGTATCCATTGGCTTCTGGTGAGCATTGATGCCATGAAAATTGCAACGTAGTTCTCCCAACCGGGCTTCTAGTTCAGGTGGTATAGGGCTCACGGCTGTGAGTTCCGCCACCTGGGTTCGTAATCCAGTCACTGGAGAATTCACATGCGAAACCCCAGCGTCCGAGACCGAAGACCGTTTGCGGTGAGCCACATGGTGACAGCGTCCTTGCTCACTTCGGTCTCTAGTCTGGACCACCACGGTGGGACCAGGACACTCGGTTATCAAAAAAACGTAGTTCTCCCATAACTAATTTTTAGACCACAATGAGTTTGCATGTGCTATGATGCCTACAGGAACTAAAATGATATAACTAAATTCTCAAAAAAATGTAGATGAAACTTAAATAATATACAAGAACATAGATCAACAAGTTATAGAAAAGTTATGATGCCTACTGCCTACTGCCTACTGCCTACTGCCTACTGCCTACTGCCTACTGCCTACTGCCTACTGCCTACTGCCTACTGCCTACTGCCTACTGCCTACTGCCTACTGCCTANTTTGTGACTTAAAAAAGACTATCTTAGAGAATTTCTCTATAAAATATTCAAATGTCATTTATTTTGAAATATTAAAAACTTTTCAAAATATCATCTATTTTGGATCAGAGAAAATATGACATTCTTTTAAAATTAATCAGATCATAAAATTAAAAGACCGACTTCTCCGTCTGATATGTATATATAAATATATATATATATATATATATAATTTATGTTTACAATTATATAATTATTTTATCTACAAAAATTTAATAGTTTTTATTACTGAATCTATTCTTTAGTTATTAAAATTAAAATAAATTTATTTTAATAAAAATTTATTGTTTATTAAATATTAATTTTCAATTTCTTATTTATTTTTTATTTCAACAGAGGAAATACTGTATATTTTATCGGATACCCAGACACCAAATATATAAATGATAACCGAACAAATACAAATCATAAAGATTATGATTCGGATGAAGTGAAGTGGATTATGAATATCTTCAAAAATTTAGATATCCAGTCCGCGTCCACCAGTAGCAAAACACACATAAATTACATGACAAAAAGAGGACCAGTATATACGTACAAAGCTTGAAAATGTAAGAAAATCAATATCTATACATTTGGTCGAGGATGATGGTCAATGCCATGGCCACACGAGGCTCCATCTCCGGTTCAACTATAAGTTTGAACACATCTTTGCCAAATGAAACTCCTCCAACCATTGCCTCTTTCCTCTTGATTTCCGCCGTTTTCTTCTTGTTCCTCCTCTCGTCCAATATTTTGCAGCTTCTTTGGCTGTATGATCCTTCTATCTCGTATAGTACTGTCTTCTTCGAGCTAACTGACACCAAGCTCCTCTTGTTTGTCATTATACTAACGTTTTTCTTTGCCGTAAATAATGGATCTCCTTGTGTTTCTCCATCGTATACCATCCAGCAATCTCCAAGGCTCAACTTCTGATCAAATAAATTAACAAGAAATGAATATCAAGATTGGTTTCATAAGAATTTGGTTATCTTTTGAATAACAAACATAAAAGACCAATTTGGTTCAGGACTTTGGATCTTAGGTGTATATATATATATATATATATATTTAGCCAAATAGAGATAGAAAGGAGGAGTACCTTGCGGCGGATGGAGAGGAGGGGTAGGCCGGAAGCGCCCATAAGGACGATGTTATCTTTAGGACAGTTCATGTAGTTGTCGACCCGAAAGACAAGTTCTCCATTGGAGTTGTAAACTGTGAAGCCATCACAGTTGAAGAGAAGGGACTTCTTCCACACCGTTAAAACTACAGCTTCTTTGCTATCGCACAAGCTCTCCTCGCAAGTGTTTTGGAATTTTGGATGAACTTTTGTCATTATCTTTTCTTTGTGGGTATTTATGATTTTTGTTGGAGAAGATGAGTTGATTTGATAATGAGAAGAGGTCGTTTGCGTGTTTATATATACAAGTGTATAAAGAGAGAGAGAGAATGTGGTGCTCATATGAAAAGAAATGGTCTCATCTTCTTGTTTTCCACTAGAGAGAGATATCCTTTTCAGTCTATTACTATAAGATATATCTAGTCTTTTTAATTTATGTCATTATTCTATCAATTAGTGTAAACTAATAAATTCCTTTCTATAATAAATTTTATATTACTGTTTTTAAGTTCACCTAAACTTCAACAAATATTATACAGGAGCCTCGTATTTTAATTACTGATTCGACCAATATTGGCCCTACAAAATAGCTTATGGTCTCGTGTTTAATATTTAATCTAATGCTAACTCTAGCTATTTATAAAAAAATAATCCAAACTCTAGTCTCTAGTTGATATATATGGTCGATGTTTTAGAGAAATTTCTAAATATAACACGATTATTATATATTTTCTGGCAAATTTACCATTTTAAAGATTGATAAACTAAGTAATTTATTTAAGGAAAATTATAGAAATACGTTTAAACTAAGACTTACTGTCTAAATATTACAATTAATTAACACTCTGTTTTGTGTATCTCTATTTTCTAGTCATTTTTGGCGTTCAATTGTGCTCTCTTCACTTGTTCATGAAAAGTTTCTTTTTAAAAAAAATTATTAGTAGAAAAATTATTGTCTCCAAAAAAAAAGAAAGAAAGAAAAGAATCTATGCCAACCAAAAGCAAGGGGTCATAATCCATTGTCACTTCCGGTGCATCTTTTTAAAATGTAAAAACAGGAGTTTATCTATGAAATATTCTTCATCTTTTTATATTTATAATAACTATTTCTGCAGTATTATGCCAATATGCTCTAATATTGAACCCAAAGGCCAAAGTAATACTATATAATATATCTGCTCTCTACGGTAATCAATATGTAAATGTGTTATTCCTGTATATATCCATGTCTTATTTTAAAGAAAACTTTGTGGATCAAACTTTTTGCATGTCCCAAACATTGGCTAGACCAGTTACATTTACAATATCAGATAATATATATTTATAACCAACAAAGCTTTGAACTGCTACCATGCATGGACATTTTGAGCCAAGGGAAAAACATAATCTAGTGGAAGATAAAGACGAGTGGAAAGACAAGTTCAAAGTTGCAAAACATGGACATGAAATAAAGAAATCGAGTTTTGGACCAATACTTGGTCGTATTATGATATGATGGAAGGAGGACCACCATAAAATATCATCACTCATCATTATAAATAACTAGGCTTAAGAAGAAAGTTGTGGAGGAGAAGCGATTAGCGGTGGGAAGAGCAAATAAAAGAAACCATCCCAAAAAAATTCCACTAATCATTTTAATTTAAAAAATTGTATTATTTTCCTTGAGATATTTTTGCACGTCCATTGATATAATTGAATGTTCCACTTACGTTGACATCTCTCGCTTACAGTTTTTATATTACTTTCGCTATCTATCATTTGTCTATAAACAAATAAGAATGCGGTTTCTGCATCATGTGTACACAAAAAGTGATTACGACCTTTGAGAGATAACAATGTACGCTCTCTGCATGAAGAATATGTTCTCTTGCCCTCTCTCTTTAACGCATTGCAGAGTAGTGTGAATACAACTTAATTTGTCTTCCTACCAAACATGATTCCTCAATTCTTATTATTCCTCATCTTAGTAGCTTTAGTGAGTTTCATATAATCGTATGATAGATCATTATTTTGCATCCTACCTCGTACGACATATCATCAAATAGTCATTACGTTTATCAATCTGCCAATTGTCAGATATCTCTATTGAGAAATGAGAATATAAGTAAACACACGAGGAAAAGAATGGCACACATCTTAGCCAAAAAATCATATACAACATCAAAGTCTAGTCACATCTTTTTTTTCTAATTATATAATATTAAAGCTGATTTTCAATCATCTTCATATCATGTCTCTTAAAAATCAATTAGCTAATCACTTTTAACCCACTTTTGCGTGCGTGCTCTTTCTCCCCCTTCAGCATTTCTTCTGCAATGCATTCGGGTTTATTCACCCCCTCTCCAAAAAATGAGATGTCGCTTTAACCACCACTCTAGAATCTTTTTTTTTCTTTTTGCGTGTAATATGCTTCTAAAGCACTGGCCCAGTTGTAGTTTCTTCTACTCTCTCATCAAGGATTCACGTTACAGTCGCTCAAGAATCTATCTTCCCGATTCAGATTCTTTCTCCAATAGCTTTTGTACTGTGGGATTCCCAGCTCTAGCCACGGCTTCATGTTCCCATTGTAGTGCAAGGTCGCTGCGTTTTCTATCGTTTGGGTGTTGATGTAGTAGTCATAACCAAGCCCCGATACAGCCCATTTGTCGTCAAGAGCATACACTTTGTCTTGGAACGTAAGCAAAGTTGCTTGCAACGCAATTGCTTCTCTCGACTCACCTCCACCACTCATCTGCTGCACAAAGAAAAAAGACAGTCATCGCTCATAAGCAATACATTATCACTTACTAATTTTCTCCCTTTTATAAAACTGACCTGTTTATAAAATTTCAGGTAGCTCTCTGACACTCCCAATTCCCTCCATCTAGCAAGATCAATGACATTCAATCCAGACATCCACAGACAAGCATTAGTATCAAAACCTCCTCTCTTCAGACTCTTTAGCTGACCCAATCTCACAGAGCACGACTTCACTGCGCCATTCACTTTTCCTTCCATGTCAAGCTCCCAAAGAGGAGATAAGTCTCGCTGGACTACAACGTCATGATCCAGAACCACAACCTTTTTCAGCTTGTGAAATATCTCTGGGAGAAGATAGTGAGTTTGAGAGAAAATGGATAAGTAGTATGTTCTATTCCCTTGTGACGCCAAATTGTTGTCACCACTGGTGAAGGAGACACGAAACTCCGCAGGCAAAGACAGCTTCTTCGTATCAGAATTGTCCAGCTCGAGTTTTTCAATGTTCAATACTTGAATAGCTGCTTGTTTGCAGGGATTCCTGATAAACCATTGTTTCATCGCAAAGTAGTTCTGCTCGTCTGTCAGTACATGGAATACGAAGTTTTTACTTTCCTGAAACATCAACAACCAAACAAGAATTAGATATAAGGGTTATATGACAGTAAAGGAAACTAGATTCAATGCATACCCTTGCGTGTACAGCCGTTGAGTTGATCACAACGGAAGATGCAAGAATATTGTCGGAGATGATAACAAAGTGAAGCAATGAAGGATCTGAGAATTTCTCACTATCCTCAATTTCATCTGGAGCTGACTTGAAATATTCCACCGTTAGTCTCATTGACAGGCAGTGAAGACTCTTAGGCATTGTCTGTACTGCAAGCTGGTAGAGGAACACACTCTGTTTCATGTGGAAACTAGCTTCATCATCAGTCAAATCCAGGATCTGTCTCAGTTTCTTGTCAACATTGTTACAGTCTACCGGGAAAGACTTTGCCTTTGAAATTACAGCTTCCATCTTCTGAAACTTTTTATCAACCCTGATAGAACAGTGGAACGAGATGCACAATGAGCAAAAACCTTAAACTTAGCATCTTTCTACCAATGCAAACATGCTTAAACCCAAACTGGTGAAGAACTTACTGTGGTGGGAGGTCAGCATCTGCTGAACCTTCACTAAGAATACGCTCAAACTCTTGGATATTCTGTTTCATATCCCGAGTCAACTTGCTTTGAGAAGGCATTTTAGCAATACTTGGATAGTATGCTCTAGCGACAAACAGGAGGTCCTTCATGTGCTTCACCTTAGCATCTCTCAAGGGTTCCTTATTCTCCTCCCTCCAGAGGCAGTAGCTTCCGTATTTCAGTTGACAAGTTCTCTGAGTTTCATCAGCATTTACTATCGCCCCCTGAACGCCTTTGTGCGAGGCATTTACTGGTTTCCCCTGAGCACCTTTGTACGAGGCTTTGGTTTTTGTTTTCTGTTCGGAGAAGAAACCAGAATAAAGTTAACTTAAAGACGATTGGTAAGAGATACAAAAATGACTACTAAAGAAACAACGTAATCCATTTGTACTTTAGCAGGGCTAGGGATGGCAACAACAGCTGGGGACACTGGTAATCCTGCAGATTAATTGAGGAACCAGACGTTAAATTTGCGGATCAGAAGCGAAATAAGACACTGGGAGAGGAATTTCAAAAAAAAAATAAAAAAAAAGGAACTTGTAAAGTAGACCAGACCTCTCTTTTTAGAATCAGTGGTGCTTGTCCTATTCATATCTCTGGAATCCAAGTTGATGTCGCTTTTCTAGCATGTGGAACAAAACAACAAAAGGAAAAAAGGTTAGAATCAAATCTGTTACAAACATCTCACCCCAAGGAACCAAATCTTCACCTCGCCCAAAACAAGTTGAGATACATGAAGCAACATAACTCATGGATGCAATTTTAACTTTCCAGTCACATGAGATAGTCAAATAAAATAAAAAATCACTCATTTATCTAAATCTTTGTATCATCACACAAAAGATACAAACAAGTGACTAACAACAGCCTCTTGACCTCTAGATTATATGTTCCGGCCACACAAGTTTCAGAGCTTTAATTCTACGGGCTACGGGAAAAAAAATATGTAAATTTGAAGTAAGAAATATAGAAAGTCGATGCCTTTAATATAGTGGAAACCGAAAAGGACCAACCTTGGGAAGCACTGGATTGAATCTATGGAGAACCTCATCGACTCGGATGGAGAGATCTCTCTGCAAAATCGAGCAAAGGAAGATGAAAAAAAAGAATGGAATCAATGAAACGAAGAGTGACAATCAATCAAATACCTGAGGATGACGTTTAGTAGCATTGATTCTATTAAAGCTATCGAACTGATTCCAAAAGAAAGAGCGTTAGAACAAACATTAAAAGAAACCATTAAGAAACAACAATGCTTACAGGAGAAGACGGTTGAACAGTGACGAATCCTGGAGAATACGAGAGAGAAGAGAGTCAGATCTGAAAACAGAGATCGAGAGAGAATGGAAGTTACCAGGAGAGTGAAAGCCGTTGTGAAGGCCGAGCAAGAACGCAAGAGGAACAAGCGTTGATAAGATGATAAGAACCAATACTCCAACCACCAGTACTCTCCACCGTCGTTTTCCTCCTCCTCCTCCGCCTCCGCCTTTCATATCTCTCCGGTTCAGATTCAAATCAAATGCCTTTCAAATTAACGAACGCATTGGATCTTCTCTAGATATTAACACTCAAATCCACACTCTCGTTTAACGATGCCAATGTATCTCTGCTTCAATCTCAAATCTTCCTTCGCTCTATAAGTGCTGCACTTTGCTGGTGGATCGCATCGTCCCTTTCCTTTGCTTTTGCTGCTACTTACACGGAAGAAGGAAGGGAGAAGAAGACACCCCAACTCTGTTTTCGCACGTGTGAATCTGTCTCTGCCGTTCGATTATTTATCCAACTTGCAAGATCTACCTCCGGATCGTAACACGTGTTTTCCTCACACGGTGGTTACTTTATTTTTATTTTGTAAATTTTTTTATTACTTACGGTCTCCCCGACAAATCCAAAACACCGGGATGCCTATTAGGCTATGATTGGGTCAATATATTGGGCCTCGTTTATCTTTCAGTGGGCTATACGATTTGTATGTAAGCCCTCTTGCTATTCTACTTTGTGAGAGTAGGCATCAAACATTTTGATCAAGGTTCTAAAAATTTATGAGTCTAAACTGATCAAATTTCTTATATTTCCCCAGTCAATAAAGATGAGTCTAAACTGATCAAATTTCTTATATTTCCCCAGTCAATAAAGATTATAACGAGAAGAGCATGAAATCGATTCTGATCAAGGTTCTAAAAATCGGTCTATACGGCCGTCTAGACGACGACTCGGTCTTATCCGAAACGATTTTTTTTAAATCCGATTTATACCGATTTATATGATTCAAATTAGTTTAAACTATTCTAAATCAGTTAAAATCGTTTTAAATCGATCTAAATTTGTCTATATATGTTAAATTAAGCAACAATATTATTACAAATCTACAAATTTGTCTAGTTTTTTATGTTTTGTATATCTAATTTTGATAATTAATCATAATAATTTTTTTAATTAAATTTTAAAACTAAAATATGTTATATAAATGTATAAAATATTTAAAATAAATTAATAATTTGCTAAAACCTAAGCTCCGAATAAATTGCTAAAGAGTCGCCTAACTATTTTTAGAACATTGATTATGATAGTTGGTCGCATGTAGTTGCATCTTACATCAAAGGATGTTGGATGAGTCACGAAAGAAATGCTTCCCGCAATCTCTACACTGTAATGTGGGAGGGGGAATCTTGATAAGACCTTTATTCGGTCAATAAATACAACTTACAAGTTAACCAACCCAAACCACCCAATTTCGTTTCGGTTAAGGTGTTTCGGTCCGGTTCTAGCTTTAAAAAAAAAACAATAAGAAAAGACTTCCCGATCCCGAGTTTCTTCCGAATAGAAGAAACGTCAGTGAGAAGAGAGATCCGATCTACGACTACGACCTCTGTTAATGTGAAGCAAACAAACGAAGAAAGCATCTGAGATTTTTCAAAACAAAGAGAGAAATGGTTTGGGAGAAAGAGAAAATCGTCGGAACTTGTTTACTCGGAGGAGCCGCCTTCGCCGTCGGAGCTTCCTTCCTCCACCTCTTCCTCAAAGGCGACCTTCCTCTAGGCTTAGGGCTAGGCACATGTGTGCTTTCCCCCTTCAGAAAACGCAAGCCCGTACGCGTCTACATGGACGGCTGCTTCGACATGATGCACTACGGCCACTGCAACGCGCTAAGGCAAGCGCGTGCTCTCGGTGACCAATTAGTCGTAGGCGTTGTTAGCGACGAAGAGATTATAGCTAATAAAGGACCTCCCGTTACGCCTCTTCATGAGAGGTATCTCTCCTTGTTCCTCTTATATCTAGTTTTATTTTTATTAATCCCTAACTAACTAACTAACTAGACGGGTAGATCTTTTCTCCCGATATTCAAATGAGATATAAATCATTGCTTTATAACGGCATAGCAACACATGTTTAGTTAGTATAGCATTGCTTAGCTTAACTATAATCTCTAATTAAGCATGCGCTGCCACGCGTTTACTCTATAGCTAACACATGTTTAGTTAAGTTAGTGTTGTAGGGTTTGTTTTGAACCAGGGTTGCTTAACTTCTCAGAGTCCGCCTACCAAACTAATCTCCAATTAAACATGTGTTGCCACGCGTTTACTTTATATACGCGTGGCAACATTCTGTTGTGGGTAGTTTAGCTTCCCAGAGTCCGCCTACCACTAGACCATCCCATGTGTTGTTTTGTATATCTAATTGGCTTAGGTTTGTTTTCTGATTTATGTTGTTGTGTTAGGATGATAATGGTGAAGGCGGTGAAGTGGGTGGATGAAGTAATATCAGATGCTCCTTACGCCATCACGGAGGAGTTCATGAAGAAGCTGTTTGATGAGTATCAGATTGATTACATTATCCATGGGGATGATCCTTGCGTTCTTCCCGATGGAACTGATGCTTATGCGCATGCCAAGAAGGCTGGGAGGTACAAGCAGATCAAGCGTACTGAAGGAGTTTCCAGCACTGACATCGTTGGTATAACTGAAGAAAAGATACAAACTTGCATCGTTTGATGGATTATAGATTTTATTCTAAAAGTTTTGATTTTTTTTTTTTTTGCAATCTTTGTGTAGGTCGCATGCTTCTTTGTGTGAGAGAAAGATCTGTTAGTGATAGTCATAATCGTTCCTCTTTGCAAAGGCAGTTCAGCCATGGGCATGACAGTCCAAGGTTTAAGGACGGAGTTTCTTCTGCTGGTACTCGCGTCTCGCATTTTCTTCCTACTTCCCGCAGGATTGTTCAGTTCTCTAATGGCAAGGTATGCAAAGTCTTAAAGACTGTCCTTTTTATTAGTATTTGCTTGTGTATCTATGTGGATGTGTGTATATCTAGAGCTATAGTATTTGTTACTTTATGATTTATGATCAAGTAGGTTGAACATGTATATGTATATGCCCCTTTTGCTCCTAATAGCTATCCAACTGGCTTCGAGCTTACTGTTCCATTAGTTGTTTTGATTATTAAAGAGAATTGGTTTGAACCGCAGTATCATCAGTTTTCCTCATCGTTATGGGAACACTGTCTGGTTTACCCTTGGCTCTTTCCTTCTGGAATATGAATAGCAAGTTAAATAGCTCAGTCTTTATATGAAAGTTGCACCAATCGTTTGATGTACTTTTTATATGTTTATTTATATATTTCTGTTAAAGTGACAAAAGGTTGACTCATCCCTCATTTTATGTCTTACTTCAACTCATACCCGCTAGATGTAACTCATTTTACTTCATCTTCTCATTCTCTTTTTCGTATTGTATTGTATCTGGAGTTCATCAATTTATATGCTTATGGTGGCAGGGGCCAGGACCTGATGCACGCATAGTTTACATAGATGGTGCGTTTGATCTTTTCCATGCTGGCCATGTTGAGGTATAGTAAGTTAACTTGGTACAATTAAATTTGTCAAGTGGTCATGCTCAGTATGCTATTCATTTCAAGATTGAGTTTGTATTTTTTGTCGACATATCTGGGGGCTAACCTATAATTCATCTACATATGGATGCTTATCATATATGTTTGTCCACTAGTGCAACTAGAATTGCCTAAAGTAATATTGAGCGACCTTTATTCTGCCAGTTGTTCTTGTTTTATTCAATTTTGTACAGATTCTCAGGCGTGCTAGAGAGCTTGGAGACTTTCTTCTTGTTGGAATACATAATGACCAGACCGTCAGGTTCATAAAGCTCAATTTTGGCTGTCTGCATTATTGTGTGATTGTCTCAAATTTTTATTAATTGGTGATGTTAATTTTATGCAAAGATAAATAGTTCTCGTCCCGTTCTGATATCTACTTTTAAGTCTTGGTAGTGTTGAGAAGTTTAGATGTGCATCTCTGCTTAAAGTCGTCTTACGTTGATGTGCAGTGCTAAAAGAGGAGCGCACCGCCCAATCATGAATCTCCATGAAAGAAGCTTGAGCGTTCTAGCATGCCGCTATGTAGATGAGGTGATCATTGGTGCTCCATGGGAAGTGTCGAAAGATACGGTGAGATTATCTGCTCTTTACTTGATAATACCCAAAATGACTTCCATGAAAAGCTAATTTTGAAAATGATTTGGATATTGCAGATCACAACATTTGACATTTCATTGGTGGTTCATGGGACAGTAGCCGAGAGCGATGACTTTCAAAGGGTAAAACTAGATTCAGATATAGTAAGGTAAAAGACAAAAGAGCTGCGTTTTCTAAGAATATGGTTTGATGATTTAACAGGAGGAAGAGAATCCATACGCTGTACCAATTAGCATGGGCATATTCCAAGTTCTAGAAAGCCCTCTTGATATCACAACGTCCACCATAATCAGGAGGATTGTGGCGAACCATGAAGCTTATCAGGCAAGTTGCTATTCTGGTTCATTCATTCTTGTTGCTTCACTCTGACCTTTGCCTCATTCGAAATTTGTTTTGCATTGCATTCTATAGAAGCGTAATTTGAAAAAGGAAGCTAGTGAGAAGAAGTACTACGAGCAGAAGGCTTTTGTGTCCGGGGACTGATAGAATCAGAAACTGTAGACTTCCTAGAACTTTTTTTAAAACCATCTTCGGGTTTTGAATCAGTTTCTTGCTCATCTTAGTATCTTTGTGGCGACTATAGGAGAATGTTTCTGGATGAGAGTCCAATGCTACATATGACATTCTGTTCTCTAGTTTACAGTTTACATAAATAAGGCATTGATGGTTTTAGCACCAATTGCCTTTCACTTTTTGGGATGTTTCATTCTGTTTGTAACTTTTGTTTTTTGCGTTACTGCAAATATTACAGGATTGTATCTGTTTAGTGTTGACTATCTAAAAATAAAACAAGGAACTCATGTTAGAGGATAACACAATTTTACAAAGAGATGTAATAAGACAGTTCCATGACTCATTCTTATCACTCACAGGCATTGCAGTTAACTTGCTTATTTTGTGACTTGCTCTAAACATTACTTCGCACAAATTTGTAAAAATCATTCATTGGTTCCTTTCTTCTTAACAATGTAGATTCCATGGTACAGACAAACAAAAGGTAAAAAACGTTACAACAACTGAGAGAGTAAGGAGATAGTACTAACTAAATCACGGACAAGGCTTAGAGAGACTTGAAGTAGAGGTGGTGATCAGAGAAAAGAACCCTATAAGCTAGTTTGCATCTACGCTTCAATCTAATTACAAACCCATCTCCAGATCTCTCTATCCTCATCCCTTCTCCACAATCTTCTTCTTCTTCCTCTTCCTCATAAGCATCATAGTTAGTCTCTTCTTGATTGACCTCCTCCACGTGATTGTTAACCATCTTCATCGTCTGTTATTCACCAAAATTAAAGATTCTTTATTAGTACCAGAAGAGAAGAAAGTGCTTTAATTGTATAGCAAGCAACCTCTGTATCAGGATTCTTGGAAGCAGACGGCGACGTTTTTTGCTTCGTCAAAACAGGGCTTGCGTGGGCTGCGGTGAGAATCTGGTCGTCGATGGTGGAGGAATGGGGTTCCGGGTGGGTGGAGCGAAGAGGAGAGGAGATAAAGATTGGGTCTTGAGAGGAGAGTCTCCTTCGTTTGGGATGATCGGACTCGTCGGAACCAGGGGAGAAGAAGGAGTCATCATAAGGTGGGGATGAGAGGCGGAGGAGTGAGAGATCAATGTCGTTGATGCTCAGATTCTTACGTTCTTGCATCATCATCTTCTTCTTCTTCTTGCTTTTCCTTGTCGACTTCTTTCTTTGCTCTCTCGCTAGTTTCGTTTCTCTGAACATATATGGAGAGAGAGAGAGAACGGTCAATGTAACGAACTAACGAATTTTTAAAAAGGCGCGCGTGTTTAGGTGAATCTATCCGTGGTTTAAAGATTCCGGTTCAGGTGAGGGAGAGAGAGTCTTTTATAGTAACAATTCCACGCAAAGTTTTAACATCGTTTCAATTCCTCCTACATTTTAAGTTATCCGACTTATTACTCCCCAACTAAAAAGATCGAAACCCGAATCCACATAGATCACGGTTCTTCACTAATTTAGTGGTTTTTTTTTGTTATGACTTATACAGACTCGTATAAAACAATATAAACTAGATTTAAAACACTTAAACCGAACCAATAAAAACCTGACCAGACATTCGATTGGTGGCAACCCGAACCAACCCAATCTTATTCTTCACCCTCATCTCTTAATTAATTTCAGAAACAATCCAGGCAAGTAATTAGAGAGAAAAAGAAGCTTCGTGAGGAATCAAACCTTTACTGTGTTCTTGGCTTCACACTCAAACTGATGACTGCGTTACTATGTTCTTTGATGAGCTCAAGAACATCACAGCTATGAATTGATTTAGTTCCTTCCACACGAGCTGATTTAATAAAAATCAAAAGGATCAAACTTTTGGAGATGCAAGAAATAACGACACGAGCTGTCACAGCAAAGGTTTGCTGATTCAAAAGGATCTAATTTTGGAGAGGCAAGAGACAACATTCCCACATGAGCTCACTCAAAGCATGCTCTTTGATAGTTTCAGTATTTTTTAAGTTGTTACTTTTACTTGTTCAACTCTTTTTGCGCCAAGTGAAGCTTTCTTTGCTTCACCAAAAGTGTCTTTAATGGCAGAGAATTGAAACCATAGTACAATAGATTATTAACTGAAACATAGAAAAGGCTGAAGCTTTAAGATTAACGACTAAAATCAAAGAAGTGATTTATACAGATTGTTGTGTGTGTTCATGATTAAAGAAGCTTTTTCCTTGTCTCTGACAAGCTGTTTTGAGCAATTGCCAAGCTGCCATTAAAGACACTATTTTGAATCTCTCCGCCAAGTTTGTTGTCGAAGAGAGTGAGCTCGACGAGGTTAGTCAGATTCCTTGGCTCCGACGGAGCCACACCTTTGACATTGGTTATATTTTTGAAATTAAGAAAATGAAGCAGTGATGGTCATGAAGAAGAAGAGTAGGTTGAGTTGGGTTGTCATAAGTCGGGTCAATTTTGGTTTATTCTTTTAAATTGGTTTGTTTTGGTTTAATTAGGTTTAAATTGGGTGATGTTTCAAATCCAAAAACATTAAACCGATTTAAATCGGCTATGTGTCGGTTTTAGTTTTTATCTAATACATTATGGAGGTTCGGGTTTCGATCTTTTTAATTGGGCAGTAATAAGTCTGATAACTTAAAATATGTGGAATTGAAACGATGTTAAAATTTTGTGTGGAATTGTTATTATTATATGATATTTCTGGTGGGAAAATAAAACGTTTACCCAACAAAAATTGGATGAAAATAAGTTTAGATGAATAAATAATAGTCGTCAACATATTTTTAACGATAATTTTTTTAATTTAAATCAATTTATATACATAATTAGATAATAAATGTATTAAAATTAATGTGCCAAATCAATTCACACCTAAAATTTTAACTGTTTGATGCTTGACCACAACCAATGTGCTGCGCTATATAGGCGTGTGGTCAGAAGGGACTTCGCTGAAGACGCAACAACCTTTGTCCAATACATGTTCAGAAAAGTGTTAGTCTAATGATTGATGTGTTTTTGATTGATGTGTTTTTCAGTATGTTCTAACTATAAGCTTTTACAGACAGTGGGGAGTTAACTTTTCGGACAAAAAAACTTATCTTTTTTTAAAAAAAAACTATGGCCTTTTGCATTGTTATTCCGTATTGTTGTTTATGTTTTACATATGTTGTTATTTCGTATTGTTGTTACTGTTTTAAATGTATTGCTATTTAATGCATGCTTAAAATTTTCTCAAAAAATAATAATATATAAATTATAAATGCATTTTGCAATATAATTTCGGGGAATTGTAACTTTATCTCAAATTTGATACTATTTTCCAAATTTACATTTAAATGATAACTATTTTCATAAATACTTCAGTAATTAATATTATTCTTATGAAAAAGATAAAATTAAATCTCTTAAATCATTTATACATGTTTAAGAATTATTTATAGAAGTTTATAAACCTAACCACACCTCCTAAATACTAAAACCAAAACAATTAGCATTAAACTCTAAATCCGAATGTTATAATATTTTTGATTGAATGTATTTCTGAAAATGGTATTCAACTTAGTGTATTTCAATTAATTTCTTTATAATTTCCCTATATACTTAACATAAACAATAGTTTTGTTTATTATTTAAAGGTAAATAATCTGCACAAATAATGTTGAGAAAGAAATAAAAGAATTATAATTAAGCGCCAAAACATTATTTAGACGATCTCATGCTCTACTGGACGGGTTTATTGGATTTAATCTTCTATGATTATAAGGTGTGTTATTTTCAACAACTCTCTAAGACGAAGAGGTCTTAAAACAGAAGACAAATTCATGAATTTTGGATTTCAGATCAAAATAATCATTATTCTGAAAAGGTTCTTTATCATCATGAAAATATTGTTTATCATCCTGAAAAAGAACACTACTAGAAGGATTTTGCGGTTGATGAGTTTATATATATGATTAGATAGAATCTCATTATCTTATATGGTTTTTGAAACCGAGAATGTTGATTTGTTTAGTCTGTTTAGCAACTTAATGAGGTGAACATGAATCTTATTTGTTTGGATGAATGTTTTTATAAGTTAGATCATTGTAATATATTCAGAAAGAAGATTGAAGATAGATACTCAAAAGGGAAGGTTTTAGGGTTCTAGATTAAAGCTAGAGAGCCTACATTACATACTGATGAGCTAAAGACTTGTTTTGTGTTTCTCTTTCTAATGAAGTTTTACAAATATTAGTAGCTATTGAATATAAAATGGCTCATTTTCACTCATAAGTTATTGATCTCCAAACCAAAGTTCACAAGTGGTTTTGCTTTGGGAAATGATGACAACTAAAGTGAAAAAAAAAACTAAATGACAAACGTATATAACTATAAAATAAAGCTTTGGCCTCTCACTACATTCCCTCCTTCAGAAGACAATGCTCTTCTAAGTTTTTTTTTCTCATGGCTAAAGCATTTCACATCTCCCCACACTCTGTAATCACAACAGAAAGCTTAGGACGGTTGTTTGGTCCAACAGCCACGTTCTCAATCTTCCGCACCACCAGTAAACCATCTCCAAGAACTCTCTGTACATCAAAAAAGAAAAATTTGCAATGAGTCACAACAGCACTGTTACCAAATAATGTGCACAACGGTTCATCACTCAATGCTTCTGCCTCAACTATTTTTATGGCTTTTAAAGTTTTTCCTAGTGAGACAATCTCAGTTATTACCACAAAGGGAGAACTAAGTTTCTTGGTCTAATAATGTGAGTGTGAAAAGAGGACATACCCCAAAGACAACATGCTTGTTGTCAAGCCAGTCGCATTTTGAACAGCTGATGAAGAACTGCAATTCCAAGAGCAAAAGGTGTAATTATAAGCTAAAATGAGAAATTTGAACAAAAAAAAAAAAAAAAAAAAAAAAAAAAAAAAAAAAA
>QGKV02000649.1:3709715-3811665 GCA_003260655.2 Brassica cretica | reverse complement strand
AAAAAAAAAAAAAAAAAAAAAAAAAATTAAAATAGCAAACCAATCGCGGGCCGCCACGTGTCAGTGGGGCCCGCGAACAGTGTAAGAAACTCATTAAGATCGGTTCTTAATTAGTAGTTTTTGTAACCGATCCTTAAGAGTTTTGTGGGGGTCCACGCACTAAGAAACCCACTAAAGACCCCGGATAATCATGCTCTTACAAGTTCTTATTGAGAAACTCTATTGTGTTTTGGAAACTGCAGAGTTCAGCGCTTGGGTTCTTGCTTGCACAAAAGCATTTCACAAATCCTCTTGTGGCTGTTCCTTCTGCAGTCAGTGTGGTCTGCATGGCTGTAAGTTTTTCATAGGCATCATCTTTTGAACCAAGTGTACTTTATGTTCAATGGCATTGTTGTAACTATGTTTGATTGTATTCTGCAGCTCGGTGGGAGTGGCTTAGCCGTGTTTTGGAGAAACCAACCGATTCCTGAAGATGACAAGGATGACTTCAAAGAGTGACGTAGGAATTATCTATTTGGTGTGGATTGTTGTAATGTTTGTAGACTTGCCCTCTCTTGGGTTTTATTGAAAGACATAAAACAAGATCTGTGTTAGGAAGACAAAAGCAAGATCTTGCATGTTGAATTTGTGGTCAATTTTTGTTTAATTATCATGCTGAACTATTTATCCATCTACTAGTACTACTGTATTTGCAAGTCATCGCCTCTGCTGAGCCAAGGTATCCGTTTTGGACTTTATGTACAAGCTAGCCCCAAGACTTGAGCAAAAACACATTATCTCATCAGGCGACAAGTTTCATTTCCAAACTCTCCCAACATTTGAAGATGCCTATCAGATTCTGTACGAGTTTCTGAACAACAAGAGTGATATTACCCCTCAGTAACTCTCCATATCCATCAAGTTTATCATGCAGCACCTCATCACCAGGCTTTTGTTTATCAAGACACAAATAACATCTCTTAAATTTATCTCGGCAGTTGAGTATTTTGATTTAGAAACAAACGAAATGAATACTCAAATACAAAAGTGTTATAACAAAGACAGTCGGTGGGGAAGCCATTCATGTTAGTTTACTACTTCGCCACAATTTAAGAAAATATCTTACATTAAGCAAACAAATGATCTGGATCGCTCTTTTATTCCATTCGAGCCTCTCTTCTAATTCTCATCAGCCTTTCCATTCTCACTGCTAACTCCATTATCCACCTCCATCTCCTTCGATGTTTCATCAACTACGCCATCTAACTCTGGCTGCACCGTCTTCTCAGATCCACCATCTTCACCTACAACTGAATCACTCTCCATGTCCTGATTACCGTCTTCTATTTGTGGCATGTTATTCTGGTATTGCTCGTACACGCCTTGTGCCTGTCCCTCCCAAAACAAATTAACACACATTAAACAAACTAGTTTCCAAAACAGAAGAAAATTAGTTATCCAAGCGAAACTAGTTCTGTGTCTTTACCTTGTAGAACTCGTTCATCCTGTCGTGAACTATGTGTGCCATCTCTTCAACATCATGAACAAGATAAGGATTTCCAACTTCCTCCACGGCACGATCCGTATAAGCTGATGTGTTCTCGCTCAGGTTGAGTCCAAGACGATCAGGTCTTTTCAGAAGTAGTTGAAACGTTGGTTGCAGTTCATAGCATTGTTCAAAGAGGGAGCGGCGGCAGAACACATACAGTCCGAGCCTAGCACGCGACATTGCAACTACCAACCTTCTCACATCACGCAGATGCCCAACGAAGCGTGTTCGTACAAGAGAGAGCAAAATAAAATCATTCTGTTGTCCTTGGAACTTGTCCACTGTAGTCACCTGAGTAAATAACAAAGCGGAGACAATCAAAACACCAAAATAGATATGGAAGCATTATATTCACACATGTAGACTAAGTCGTTTACATGATAACTATCATATGAACATCTAATAAATACTTGAATAGATAATTTACCTTGCTAGGTGGGCCGATGAAAGGATAGGGAACACATCGACGGTTGATAACATCACGGATTAAGAGCTTCTGCCCATTATATGTCGTCAATATCGATATCTTGTTAGCAGGATATCCTAGCAATCTCATGTATATATAGACACTGACGATATACTCAGCTTCTCCCTGATTTTGATAAAACCATGGAGATGGTGTTGACTCTCCTCTTCCTTCGTAATCAGGCACATTAATCAACTGATAGTCGTATGAGAATCCAGCGTTTGCTCTATGAAAGACGGGTGCTTCCTTAACAATGGAAAGATCTCCCAAGTCTCTGTATCTCCAGTTGTACAGTTTGGCTAAGCTTGGCCTGGCTCTTCCTTGAGCATTAAGCTCGATATAAGGAATACCAAGACGCACAAACCTCGTAAACAGACTCTGATCCATGTGACTGTATTTCTGGAAAGCCATATTTTTCACCACCGGAGGAAGCTGGTGGTGATCACCAATCAGTATACAGCGCTTGAGTCGTGCATGGCCATCTTCTTGCCTCTGAAGCAACATTGGTATGAAAGTCTCAATTTCCAGAATCTGAGCACTTTCTTCCATCAGTAAGTTATCATACTTGAACCCCAACTTAAGAAAATCTCTCCTCTTCAATGCTGCATGAGTACACGTCATTGCTACAATCTTTGCTTGTTTGGTCATCAGGTAATTTGCCCTGTCAGCAGTTGATTTGAGTAGTTCAAAGGCCCTACACTCTTCTAGCTCTTGGAACACAGTCTTGAGATGAGAGAAACAACCTTTAGCTGCTCTCATGTCTTTCTCAAATGACTCCCCGCTAAATACCGGCTTAGGCGTGTCTGAGAAGAATTCTTTGAACGGGAAGCGATCTTGAACAAAAGATGGATTGTTTTCATTTCCAGCACAAGCAGCAAGAAATAGCTCCCAACGCGAGTAGACATGAAGCAACCAGAAATACCCAGCTGTTTCACAAGTATAGCCTACATCCTCTGGAATTTGAAGAGATCTTGCTAGTCTCTCAACCTCGCTGAGCAGTTCTAAACGTCGAACAAGCATGGCATTGACACGGCCTTGTCTGCTAAAGTCAAGATCAGTGGCAAGCTCTTGTTCACCTTGACCCAAACGAAGTAGATACCGCGCTGGCACATCCCTCTGAAAAAACAAACCATGCAACATTTGTATGTCAGAACCCGTTAAAGTTTTAAACCATAAGATACTACTCCGTATAATAAAAAAGAACGCATAGAGATGCCAGCAGTACCTCCATTATCTTCTCAAAAAGATCATTCAAAGCCTGATTAGAATGAGTGATAATCAAGGTCCTTTGAGAAGGACAGTTGTGATATAACACATTTAAGATTTGCACTGCTGTATCAGTCTTTCCGGTACCCGGTGGACCAACAACCATAGTTAGCCCAGGCTGAATACCAGAGATAATCGCTCCAACCTGCAGGACAATAGTAGGTATGGGTTGATCACAACTAGTAACTAAAAATTATACACCTTGAATCCAAACCATATGTTGAATAGCATGAGGTAAAAATGTTTTTGAACATCAGGTAAACCTTTCTCCGAACAAAATTGAGTAGCATGAGAACATATATCGTTCAAAGAGACGAACCAGAACCAAAACCAAATGCTTTACTATACACAATGAGGCGGCATAAAGATGATGCGTAGCATTCTCGTATGACTTCTTCTATAAGGACATATGAATTCTAAGATGATCAATTTCTCATTATTCAAAGAAGTTTCACGAATAAATAAAGCTTATGAGCATAGGCAGCACAATATAATAACCAAATGGTCCTAATAAAATGAGTATACTGCTCTGAGGATGTAGAGAATAATAGTACCTGCGTAGGTGTAAATTTAACTGAGTTCTGCTTCGGCTGGTCCTGCGGATAAGGCCCTGGGTCAGGTGGGGTATAGGCCTCAACAATAAGTTTCTCCTTTGGGGATACATCCACCATATCAGTATTGTCTGCTGGATTTATTTCAGATATCTTATTTCCAGAAAGAGCATTAGCATTCCCTTTTAGTGTCTTTGGAAGAGTGATTCTGTAGGGAGGCCTTGGATCCAGAACTTCCTCACCATCAGAATTGACGAAAGATACCTAACATGCAGGAGTTATGTGAGACATGGAAAAAGAAGCAGTTTTACATAAAACCATATACCAAAGAAAATAATTACTAACCTCATAATCTGGAAAACTTTCACTGAGATGATTTGCATCAAGGAAAGTATCTTTGAAGTCCACGGTTTTCAATAGGTTTGGCATATTAGGCCACTGTGCAGCAGAAGGGTTTCCATACCCAAGAAATACGTTATGCAACCACTCCGGGACAATACAATATTCATTCATGAGATCTCTGATAGATTCCAGAATAGCCTTGAAGTTGTTCTCTTTTGGTTTCCTCCTCATTAGCACATTAAATGTGCCATACACATCCTCAGCACCTTTTTCAGCAATGTCTGTAACATCTATGTGATACTGCGCAGCATCTAAAGCAACGGTCACAGTCCTCATTTCACCTTTTGGGGGCTTCCATTCATCCCGTTTAACTTTTCCACTAAAATCATTCATCAGATTTCCTTCCTCGTCACGGATCTCAATGACTTCACAACCACGAACATACTGAAGCCCAAGCCTCTGTGGCACTGTAGCTTTATCAGCTTCCTCTGCACCTAATGGCTCAAATGAAGGGCGTATACAAAGCAAAAACAGTACATCATGCTCTTTAAGGGAATTCCATTCAGATCTTATCTGTGTTCTGTAACTCTTAATACTGAAGGTAACTTCTGCAGTCACAGATGATGGCTTCTCTTCTCCAATATTAGGCTGCTTCACCTGAGCGATTTTGAATCCATTAATTGGAACGGCCATTCGTGACCAACCACGAAAAGCCGTTTCTCCCTCGTTATCTATGTGTGCAAGAAGATGTGGTACAGCTTCCTGTATATCTTCACGAATCTCATAGGTAGATTCTAGACGGAAGAGATTGAAGTTTCTAAGGAGGTAATCGTGGAGTGTTAGAAACTGAAGATTAAGCTTTGGGAGAGCAAGGCAACCTTCCCCAGAATAGTTAATGCTTGGAATAACACTTTCGTCCCACATGATTTGCTCATTTGGGTACAAGGGCAGAGCGTTTATGGCTTCTTTCTGAGACTGTTGCTTCTCAAAGGAGGAGACAACGACCTCAGTCAGAAAATCCTTACTCTCTGCCCAAGGATCATTTCCTGAAACCAGTTTAAGCTGCGCAAAAGCAAATGAAAATGAGGTTTAATGCAGGTGACCAGGTGTATTATTGTCGTAAGTGAAACTATAATTGAACAACAGTATATTAATTAAAAAAAAAAAAACTAAATCAACAGCAGCAAGATTCCATAAAGATGTGAACCTTCCAGAAATATACCTTTGAGCAGACAACATCCCTTAAATCTTCAAGAGAAAGCGCAGACAATCTCCTCCGAAGATCATAACTCTTGTGAACCGAACCAATATTAGCCAAAGCCACATCTCGCAACTGAAGCAAACAAGATAACAAAGAAATGTTAGACGTTAGAGAAGGCAACCCCAAAATATTATTAGTGAATAAAGGAAGAAAGCAGATCGAAGGCTTTAAATTCCATCAGTAACAAAATAAAAACGTAGTTCGCAAAACTAACTATCTATTAAAAAACCATGGTTAGCAGGATATACCTTGGGTATTTTCTTAAAGGCAAGTAGCTGAAACGCCATAAAACGATCGTAATGAAATTGAAGAGCTTCATCATCAGTTAATTGAGTTCCATCATGATCCTTAATCTCAAACTTTTCGTAGAACTGTAACAAGTCAACCAATTGGGCGAAAAGCTTCCCCTTTTCATGTTTGTATAGGACACTCAGTCGACATTTGGCAACAACTGCTATATCCGCCACAAGAGGTCTTAAGTATCTGTAATAGTCAGAGATAGAGACAGACAAAATAAGGTCGAGTAAATGAATGGTACAGAGAGATAGAAACAGCGTATCTAGATGTTATAAAGGAGATACTATCAGGACCAAAAAAACACCTACAACGGAGAATACAGATCTTGACCTACTACAAATAACTTGCAAAGAGGCCCTGGTGTGAAATATTAATAATACCTTCTTGTTGGAAGTTGGTTCAGCATATCGATGAGAAATTCCATGAATCTCTCGCAGTATAAGACAGAAGAATCATCGACCAATTGAAGTCCAGCAGTATCATCACCCTCATCCGCAAAAACCCCGTGATCAAGAACCTGGAATAAAATATATGAATTTTGCATAACTGTGCGAAAACATTTGATGAACATATACCACTTCAGCCTAATAAAAAATAGGCATATTACCTCGACAAATTCTTCTATTAGGCTTCGCACAAAATTTGCTTCAGGTGATGAGGATGGATAAAATTGCTCTCCCTTTGACATTGCCTCAGCTGCCCACTTCTTTGACAACCTCTTCCACTTTTTTATTAGATCAGGTTGAAGGCAGAGCTCCATCTACAGTTGTGAAAAGCAATCACGATATCAGATCCATTACGAAACACTATACCATCTTTAACAAAATATGTGGAAGTGGTATCCCCTACCTGGAAACGTCCATAAGACAAGCTGTGCCAAGATTGCAATCCTGCTAGACTTAGAACAGTCTCATTAACCACCGCGTCTTCCAAACTCTGTAACATCACGCAGATAAGGATATTGAAGAAACCCAAAAACAGCAAAAATATAAGATAGTCGCAGAAACGTGAAACAGAAGGTTGTAAGAAGTAGCACACAGTTTTATTGTCAGCCATTACTGCTAACCATATAATGTATTAAGTCTATTGAGACATGTGCAGAAGCAATCAAAGACACTTGCAATGCTACCGATATAACAAAATTATATTCAAGAAACAGAACAAACCTGGAAAGCATTGATCATGAAGACCAAATAATTTGTCTTCTCAGCAATAGTCAAGTCTCTTCCCTACAATGGTAACCCAAAGACAACATGAATATACAAATGGTTTAACACTTTAGTGATTATAAATTATAATCACTATGCCCCCAAATCTATTAGCAAAGTCTAAAGCAGTGATATGTGAATCCATTAAAGCACACGTAGAAGAAGATCACAAACCTCTTTAAGGCGAAGAACCTTCTGAAGAAACTTCTTGAACAGATCTTCACGATCATGAAAGCAAATCCAAGCCGCCACATTCTCCCTGAACTACAAAAGCGAATTCAAATTCCATTGTTTATCAAATCATTCCCAAACAGTCATATACACAACGAGAGCAAAAGCCCTACCTTCTCGTTAATCATAAGAATCATCGACATAACATGCTCAAACGTCGCCGTCTCGGGATCGAAATTAGGCCACAGATAGTTCTCCAAGTACTGACTCACTTCCAGAACCATCACCCGCTGCAGCGGAACCGGTTTACGGCCACTGACCACCTTCAGCTCCGTCGCGTAAATCTCCTTTACAACCTCCGGATCGAACGGTTTCTCAGGCGTCTTGCCGCCGGTCTTGATCCAGCTCTCCTCGGCGATCTTCGTCAGCCTGTCCTGCTGGATCTCCGATAGAGTGATGGAGCTCGGGAGATTGGATCCAGGCTTCGACTCGAGCGGCTTGTCAGCGAGTGGATACTCGGCGACTCTGTGGCGCTTGAAGTCGTAGGTGCCTGTTCCGTAGACCTTCGTCATCTTCGCGCGGAAGATGGATGAGATAGTTACGGCGGGATGTTTAGGGCTTAAGCCTTGGCGGAGGAGAGAGAGAGAGGTTCGTCGAACGTAGAAGATAAAGGCGGTATTAAAGACCCGACCCGACCCGAGTTTAGTTTGCATATAGGCGGCTGGGCTTGGGCCGAGATTTGGGCTCGAAGAGTGTTTTTAGTCAAAATATCAAACCAAACCGGAAACCGAAGATTTTCTTCTATTCGTACCGGATTAATATTTAGTTTATACCCATATGTTAATTGGAAACGGAAGCGGGTACTACGTGGAAGCAAAAACGAATGGAAGCGCAGAAACGAGATTTTAAAAAAAATTAGGAAACGGATACGTGTTGGAAACGTATCCATATATATATATATATATATACATGTAAGATTATTTTCTTAAATCTAAAACTAAAAATTATATGATTTAAATTTAAAATAAATCATTTATTCATTTATTAATTTTTAGCTAATTTCTATGCTACAACATTACAATATCTATTAATTTTTACTTTCTATTCGTTTGATTTTGTTTGTTTATTTGACTTTCCAATTATTTTCTCGTGCATAGATACTTAACTATATTTGATATAAACTTACACATATTTAGCTATTCATCCCCCCCCACCTAATTTTAATTTTGACACCTAATCCAAATTAGACTTAATTCTTCAGAAAAAAAACGAATAAAGAAAAAATAAATTCCTTATATAATAAAGCGTAAGTCGTCTGGCGAATTAGATAATGCCACGTGAAAATTAAAAAAATGTATTTAAGAAAAATAATTTAAACAAAATAAAGCTTACAAGAGAAAAAAAAAGAACCGCATAACAGTTTTTTTAAACAGGTCACACAACCAATGACCCTTCTTCTTTGTCCATAATCTTATTTTTTCATTACTTTAAAATCTCTTCGATTCTAAACTGATCGAAAAAGAGAATACTGATTTCAATATCCTCATTCATAATTGGGGCCATATGGAATGTCTCGATCTAATGCAGAGTACGATTCATATCTAATCAGATTTCAGCAACCCATATTTTCCAGTGACATTATCTCCCTTCTTTGTATATATTTGTTAGCTTCAACGAAGCATTACATGCTTTTGTGAAAGAGTGGATTTGTGTATATGAATTGCTGGAGGTTCAATTGTATCAAAGAGACTATAGGACAAAAAGCATGAAAGAAGAGGAAGATATAAAACATTAATGTGGTAACTGGGAAAGTCTTTCTTTTTTACATTTTAAAAAAATATTATTTTGCGTTTCCATAATGATACATTGTTTTCCTACTGTACATCAGGAACCGTTTTTTTTTTAAACAGGCCACACAACCAATGACCCTTCTTCTTTGTCCATGATCTTATTTTTTCATTACTTTAAAATCTCTTCATTGTTTTCCTACCAGGTTTTACATCAAAATGTGGATTGAAAACATCTTTGAAGATATTGTGGTGAGTATAGTACTTTGATACTTTTTCTATAGTTTTAATGTTTTAGATATTCTATAAGAAAATTGGTTTATGTATAGGAGCCAGAGTAACACGAAGTCTTGGAGATGGCAAAACCCACATGAAGGTTAATTAAATTCTATGACAAAATTAAGAGGTATATTTTAGCAACTATATTTTGTATTATTGCAGTCTTTGCAATACATAATTTGTTTTTCAGATGTCTAATACACATGCACTGATAAATAAATTAATTTTCCACTCCACCGCATCACTAAAACAATCAAATTCATCGATGATTTTATTAAAGCCTCTATTCTCGAACTATTAATTATACATAACTAAACTTTGTTTTATTTGCAAGCAAAATTATTTTCATGCATAGCATGGGATCAATACTAAAAGCAAAATAAGAACACTGTTTGCAAATGAAAAGATATTATAAATTCAGTTATGTCTCAATCTTTTTGTAGGCACTATGTAGCAAAAAGAAATTTCATCCACTAGAGAAGTTAATAGATTCTGCAAACTTTACAGTTCTATCTTTGCTTTTTGAAATAGACTTTTCAAGGGTCCAAAATTCAAATCATTATAGTATTTTATGTCAATCCATTTCTAAGAGTTTCAAATCAAAGAGAATTCAAGTTCATACTTAAGCTAAATGCAATCAATATGATGAGGTGATTCAATCAAGCTAACAAGGTTCCAACACAACTAACTAAGCAACTTTCAATCAAATGGATAAAATAGGAATCATGTGCGCCCTGGATCGTAGACCCGAGCCAGGATGGTGCACAACTCGACCCAACCAAGGTTTCCCCGTCGGATGAAGCAACCATGGTCGAGCCAGAAGTTAACTTTGGACGAGCTGGACGAAGTGACACTTATTTGGGCGAGCTGAATCAAAGTGACACTTACATATCTGAGCTGGATGAGCTGAGTGAGCTAAGTGACACTAGCTTGGAGCTGAATGAGCTAAGTGACACTGAAGAAGGAGCTGGTTCAGTTGCTGGGCGAAATGAGCCTTTTTCAGCCCACGGAAAAATTCATAAGCAATTCAATTTGGGTCGGTTTTACATCAAATTCGACCAGGCCTTTGGTGATGGTCTTCAGCCCATTTGCATCAAGAAATATCAACAAAATGATTAAAAGTCGGTTCATATCTAACACCCAGCTAAAGTGATCTTTCAATATAGGACGTATCAAGTGGTATCAGAGCCACTTTGGCTGGTTTGTTTTCATTTTATCTTTTCATCTTCTCATCTCTCCACGTTTTTCTTTTCTTATTTCTTGGATCCGGGCTGTTCCTTTACTCCCTTGTGATCGCCTATTATAAAAAAAAATCGATAAAAAGAAGAAAAAAAAGTTTTGGCTTGAATCACTTCTGAAGAGAAATCCAAAGGGAGTGTGGAAGAGAAACTCTGATGGCTGAAGAGAAACCCAACCTTAGGACAGTTAAGGCGGATCCATATCAAAAATCTCTTCATCATTCTTTCTCTTTTCTTTTTCCCACAAAAGTTTGTTTTGGGTTTTGATTGCTGAATTTTGACTGCCTATCATCATTTGAACCAGTGGAAAGAACTCTGAGTGATCACCTAAAAATCGTGAGCTAAAACACTTTGATAGTGTGAGTATTTTTATTTGCTAACTCTTTTGTTAAGTGTTTTCAGGATGTTTGGACTTCACAAGAAATCAAATCAGGCTTCAAAACTACAACAAGATGTTTATTATCCTTTTAAAACCATGCTTGAAAAAAGCAATTGATTTTTGGAGATAAGAAACATTTTGCTTCTAATAGGTTTGATTCTGTGCAGAAACAAAGAAACCAAAGGAAGAGGCAAAACAAGTTCGATAATGATGAGAAGTGGGTCAGAAGTGGTGATCGTCCCTTCACCAAAGCCAAGAGAAGCAACCGTGATGTGTGTGATCAGAATGAGCTTCAGACTTATGTCAGCTTGTAGAAGATGTTGCATAAGGCAATTCATGCTATCCGACAACTCAAAAAGAAGGGAAACACCAACACTTCTCCTGCACCAAAACAGCAAAGTAATTTTTCTTCTCTTTCAAATTCTGATTTGAAAACTAATGTGTTGTCTTCTGATAAAAGCAAAGCTGTGAAACCCACAAGCAAAGCTCATTCTACCAGGTGCTTCAAATGCCATAGGATCGGTCATTACGCTAACAAGTGTCAAAAGCAAAGACCGTTGGTGACTTTGGAGAATGAGAACGTTGAAACCNGTTCGATGATGATGAGAAGTGGGTCAGAAGTGGTGATCGTCCCTTCACCAAAGCCATGAGAAGCAACCGTGATGTGTTTGATCAGAATGAGCTTCAGACTTATGTCAGCTTGGAGAAGATGTTGCATAAGGCAATTCATGCTATCCGACAACTCAAAAAGAAGGGAAACACCAACACTTCTCCTGCACCAAAACAGCAAAGTAATTTTTCTTCTCTTTCAAATTCTGATTTGAAAACTAATGTGTTGTCTTCTGATAAAAGCAAAGCTGTGAAACCCACAAGCAAAGCTCTTTCTACCAGGTGTTTCAAATGCCATAGGATCGGTCATTATGCTAACAAGTGTCACAAGCAAAGACTGTTGGTAACTTTGGAGAATGAGAACGTTGAAACCGAGCCAGAAAAGGAAGACCCATTTCCAATTTTCGATGACTTCACATATGATCCAATGGAGGGGCTAGATGAATAACAAATTCGTGGTCATCAATCAAACCAAGAAAGATCTTCTTCCATTCAAACACCGGACCAAACTCAAGGTGAGCAATGTTCTGATTATGATTCCTTTGCTTATAACCCTTTTCCTTTTAATGTTACAGATTTGAGGACAAATCTTTTTGAAGAGAGAGGGAATGATGCGCCCTGGATCGTAGACCCGTGCCAGGATGGTGCACAACTCGACCCAACCAAGGTTTCCCCATCGGATGAAGCAACCATGGTCGAGCCAGAAGCTAACTTTGGACAAGCTGGACGAAGTGACACTTATTTGGGCGAACTGGTCGAGCTGAATCAAAGTGACACTTACATATCTTACCTGGATGAGCTGAGTGAGCTAAGTGACACTTACTTGGAGCTGAATGAGCTAAGTGACACTAAAGAAAGAGCTGGTTCAGTTGCTGGGTGAAATGGGCTTTTTCAGCCCACAGAAAAATTCATAAGAAATTCAATTTGGGTCGGTTTTACACCAAATTCGACCAGACCTTTGGTGATGGTCTTCAGCCCATTTGCATCAAGAAATATCAACAAAAGGATTAAAAGTCGGTTCATATCTAACACCCAGCTAAAGTGATCCTTCAATCTAGGACGTATCATCATGGGCATAGGATTTTGATTTCAGATGACTAAGATTTAATCTAGGATGACAAGGTTCAATCAACACATTCCCCTAAGTCTAGATAGCAATTCTTAGCAAGTTCATTCCCAAGACAAAAGCTCATTTACTCTCATTGATCAAACATAAAATTCTTTTGGTTTGTGTCAATCAAGCAATCATTAAGAATAATAGATCATTCAACTTTCTAAACTCCCCTAACATCAAATCCCTTTGGTAGGGTAAGCTAAGAGCATGTTGAGTTGTCTCAGACATTTCATCGAACCCCTTCCGGGCAATGAAATGTCTAAAGTCTTAAACTAGAATGACCAACTCTAGATTAACATTAAGATCAGTCAATCAAGCAAGGAAACATATTAATATACTCTAAACATTCTAGATCATCACTTAATCATCCTAATCATCCTAACCCAAGAATCCACAGATGACTACTCACTCATTATCATGGTAGACTCTAAATCATTAGTTGATTTAAGTCTAAACATGATTAATGATCAAAGTAATCAAGCAAGATAAGTGAAAATGATCAAGATTAGATCTTTCACCCAAAAGTGGCTTTTGATTAGATAGAAAACAAGATAAGATCCTAAGATTAGGTCTGAGAAACATTTATAGTAGCTTAAAATCGAACCGGGATAACCCAACAAACATGAGTTAACCCAAACACAAATTGGTAATTATCTTGTCAAACTCGGAAATGTTGACTTTCTGGACTCGCATCGGCCAGGCGAAACCGCTCCACTAGGCCGCTGAGGCTCTCGCAGCGGCTTCCTCACTTTGTCTTCAGACCGCTACGACAAGTACGTATGAGGCAGGGAGTGGGGTATTTCTCCAGCGGCTTCAGCACACCGCTGTGAAAGGCCGCTCCAACACTTGGTCTCCGTTTCACGAACGCTTGCAGCGGCTTCTCGATGGGGTCATAAGGCCGCTGGGAGTGTTGCACTACCGCTGGGACACTTTGATCATCTTGTCTCATGCTCGAAAATCACCAATCTTGCCTCCAAATCCTCTCTTAATGCTCCAAAGTCACCATTTGACATCTCCATCACCTGATAAAGACATATGTAGTGCAGTTCTAAATGTTATCCTAAATGATCAAAATATGCAAGAATGAATGGCTAGAACAATGCAAATCATGAAGATATCACTTTTTCATAATTTTGATTCAAATTTTTATTACAAACTAGCTTTAAATTGCATTTTCCTCACAATCATTGATCTTCATTGTATCATATGTTTTAAGAAATTCTTTACATATACGTAGTAGTAGTACATAACAGAACACTAAGTACCTCATCTTAATTCTAATATCAAATTTAATGATTCTTTTACTCGTACGTAGTACGAGACGGAACACTAGTCTTATAATATAAAGAACAAGATTCTCTCACATGAAGAAGACACGTCAGATATTCGGCTCACCACGTTGCGACACCTGTCCTTTTTTTTAAACTCACCGTATCATTTATTCGTCTTGGGCCTCTAAGAGCAACTTCAATGGTGTTACCCAACATTGGAGTCCTTAACAATAGAATAATATTTTTTTAATTTGTTTTTGTTTGAATAGTTAAGGACTCTAATCAAAATTGTATGTCCAATGGTGTTATCCATTATGGAGTTCTTAGAAATTAAAAATTATTAAATTCGTAAAACATTTAAATTTAAAATTTTTATTTATTATAGGATTAAATGTAAACATACAATAATTAAACATCTTCATCATTACCAAACTTGTTCCAAATATTTTCAATTAAATCATATTTTAACTGTTCATGTATACGCCTATCACGAACATGATGTCGTACGCCAAGCATATTACCGAGATTTGAAGGCATGTCGGTAGAATAGGACATATCCACATGTGAACTTCTGCTCGAGTCTCCTTCTTCAAACTCAGATGTATCATACTGAGTGTATCCATTGAGTTCATTTTCTACTATCATATTGTGCTGTATGATACATGTTCGCATAACCATCCCTATTTGTCTCTTGTCCCACAAAATAGCCAGGTTTCTCACTATCGCATATCGAGCTTGCAATACTCCAAAAGCACGCTCCACATCTTTTCGGGTTGCTTCTTGAACTTTATCAAATAACTCTGCTTTAGGACCTTGAGGGAGTGAGATAGATTGGATAAATGTTGACCATTTTGGATATATACCGTCTGTGGGGTAGTACACCAAATCATACTGGTGTCCGTTGACCACGTACTATACCCTTGGAGCTCGACCTTGTAAAATGTCATCAAAAACAGGTGACCGATCGAGGACGTTAATATCATTTAAGGTACCTGGAGGACCAAAAAAAATGTGTCATATCCAATGATCTTGTGAAGCTACAGCCTCCTAGACAATTGTCGGCTTTCCTGATCCATGTGTGTACTGTCATTTTCAAGCGGTTGAGCAATTTTTCCACTCCCAATGCATACAGTCGATGCTTCCTATCATCCAAGGAAAGCCCTGTATCTCTTCAATATCGAGTAATCGTTGAAGATCGTCTGGAGTGGGTCTTCGTAGATACTCATCTCCAAAAAACTGTATTACGCCTTCTGTGAAATTGGTTAAACACGAAAGTGCTTTGCTTTCACCAAGTCGGAGAAATTCGTCAACGGCGTCAGCCGCACAGCCATAAGCAAGCATACAAATAGCTGCCGTACACTTTTGTAGTGGATATAGACCTAACCTTCCGACGTCATCTCTTCTTTGTTGAAAGAATAGAACATTTTTTGAGAGGCGAACGACAATACGCATGAATACTGCCGTGTTCATGCGGAAATGGCGTCTAAATAAATGAGCCGGAAATGTCGGATCTTCACTGAAGTAGTCATTGCATAGACGGTTGTGGCCCGCTTCGCGATTTCGTTCGATATATGCACGTTTCCTCACTTTATTTGTTCGATTTTCCACGATGTTGTTGTATGTATCTTCAACATACTCATCCAAAGCCTCATTTAATCTTTGATCGAGTTCATCTGCCATATTTGGCTATCCTTCCTTCAAAACCGATTTAAAGGCCAGACTATAACATTAGAAATTGGTATATACTAAAAAGTGAGAAATAGGCTATATTATGGAACATGATTTCAGTTTTAAAATATAAAAGTTAAATAGACATTAACATCAAACATTTTCCTTTTATTTTCACGGGACCAAGGTATGTAGTTTGTATATGAAAATTTCACGGGACATCTATGATTATATATGAAAATTAACATCAAACTATTATATATGAAAATCTTAAATTACGAGATAGAAATATATATCTTTTGCCACCTTAATACGAAGATTTGGAGACTGCGTGGTTGGACTTGTGGTTGTGGAGAGTGTTTGTGACGTTACGATCGGAGAGATTGTAGCCGAGTCTTATAACTATTATTTTTCAAACAGACTTATAAAAGCAAAGGAAACAGACTTAGAATAGAGTTACAAGTTCTGAGTAGAAGAAGAGTTACAAGCTCATAGCCGAGTCTACAAACATACTTATAGAGGCAAGAAACAAACAATCCGTGACATGGTTCACATGGAAACACAAGCAAAAAGAAACAGAGAAACAAACAACCCGTGACTTGGTTCACATGGAAATACAAGCAAAAAGAAACAGAGAAACAAACAACCCGTGACTAAACAAGGAAGAGACACCATCTTTTGTCTTCATCAGGCACATGGTCTTGTACTTCACCTGAAACAGAGAAAATGAGATGAGTAAGCGAAGTAAAAAGATAAGCAAATTTCTAATGCAAACATCACTAAAGTTAGTTCTAACAAACCATCAATCATCACATCATTTCAGACATAAGTTTCATTTTCAGAGCTAATTCCATCTCAGAGAGTGGCTCGGGCTTTGCAAGCAAACATTCAATCAAACTTTGCTTTGAGATTTGCTTTTTGATCTTCGACAGTCCTTCTAGCTTTGCCAATTCTTCTGATTTTCCAGTTTTCTTCCTCTTGCTAGCAGCCTTAACCCCTATTGGTCTCTCTTTTGGCTCTGGCACTGCCCCTCCAGCAAAATCCACTGGTTTGCGCTTGTCCTTAGCATTGTCCTTCTCCAAATAGGTGGAGCACCATTTCACATCATGCCTAAGCTCCCTCCACACGTGTTCCAAGTTGAACTTCATGTTTTGGTCACTGTGGAAGATATCCAAGGCTGCCTTCATCACATCGTTGTCATTTTGCCCGCTTCTTTGCTCCCTCAGTGCCATCTCGTAGCAGCCTTTAAACTTACAGACCAAATCATTGATCCTAGCCCATCTTTGCTTGCATTGCCCTAGTTCTCTTGGGGTTGTCCATTGTTTATCAACATACAACACTTGAGCCAAGTTATTACAAAGACAACAACTCAATCAGATTCAAACTTAATAAAATCTTATGTTGATAACAAAAAAGGCTTTTAACTCAAGAACGCAAGCACAAACAAAGCTTTATGGCATTGATTTTGATAAGGTTTTAATGAAGCTTAATGAGCTATCTTCAACTCTCTTACACAACTCTTTCACTTGAACATTCATGAAGAAAGTTGTAGTAGGCGGTTTGATAAGGAGGCATCCCGCGGGACGGTCCGCGAAGGCCTATATGTTCTGCGGTACGGGTTTGGGCCAGAATTCTGAGGACCGCAGTCCGCGCGGGACAGGCCCGCTGTGACCCGCTCGATGACTAACCCGCCGCGGTACGAGACGGGACGGGATGGGTAAACCTGTTTGACATCTCTACCCAGAGCCCATGACACCATTGAGCCGGCCCTGAACACGACGCTGCCTCAACTACAAGACCCGATAGGGCGAATCCACTCAAGGCTTTAGTGAAATTCTTTTTATTCTTCAAATATATTTTTTTGTCAACATTTTATTCTTTAATATTTAACGTATGTACATTGTCATTCTTTTATATTTTAAAAATTATTAACGATTTATCTATACTATTAAAGTAGAATCCCTACTATGATTCTGTCATTGGTTTTTGAGTTATTTACAATGGCATGCCATTGCTGCTATATCCCCTATAGATTAAAAGAGAAGCATTACAACATTTGAGTTAGTCATGTGTCATCACCATAATGAGTCTTAAAATCCTTAAAAAATTATGTTGGTCCATCTAAATATATAATAAGTTTTTTATTAAACTAAGCATAAATTCGTTATTAATGTTTTCATTTTTTCCTTAAATAAAAATTACGGAATTTCCTAATGTGGTTAAAGTATATATGAAAATTAATGATTTTGAATAATAAAAAATATGATAAAATTAGTGTATTCTCTATCATATTTGTTTACTTTAAATTAATAAAATAAATTAAACAACTACATTAACCATATAATAAAAATTTAGATTTTTTTGTATATGTTATATTTTGATTTTTTTAAACGAATATAAATTACTAAAATTGTTAAAAGCCTCATATTCAAATTTTTGCGAGCCATGGTTTAAAGTTTTTTTTGTTATGATAAAATATAAATGATTACAAAATCATATAAGTAAGAAGTCTCATTTAATAAATATTAAGTGTAAAAGGTATATATATATATTAAAATTAAACTATATACCATATACCATATAAAATATATAAATATTTTAATTTCGAAATTTGCTTCGAACAAATATTTTGGTAAAAGTTATCGAACAAATATTGACAACTTAATATTTAAAATTTAAACTTAGCTTTGAATTTTTTTTAAAATTACTAAAACTATTAATCACACAATGAAAATTTTGTTATCAGTTATTTGAAGTTTTTGTTATAAAAATATACAAATGATAAAAAAAACCATATAAGTAGAGAAGATCATTTAATATATATGAATACATACTATATATATGTTAACATCAATTTTATGATATATTTAATAGTTACTGACTTTTTAATTATTCAATATATATTTTATAAATGTGTAAAAGAACATATAATACATAAAAATTGTATGTATAATGTTCGTCCCGTGCAAGGCGCGGATCTTAACCTAGTTAATTAGTATTAATAAATAAATGGGTTCTTTCAAAAATGATTCAAAATTTCAAGTCAAGCACAAAAATAACATATATTTTTTTTGAAACTTTGTTTTGTCTTAGTCATTTTAGAAGTTCTAGTTATTCACGAAAAAACCATTATTTAAAAAAAAAAAAATTCAAAAATTAGGTTTTTACCTTACCATCCTTATCTTCACCAAATATTTACAACTTTTCCATTGACATCAATACCTCAACCACCATGAACGACCAAATTGAGAGTGTTAATGCCCTAAAGTTTCATATCCACACAAACCACATATCTTACACTTTCTCTCAAAATTCATAAAAAAATACCGAAGATTTTGATTACAAATTATGTAAGGTTCATAAGCTCACGATTCTTGGTGATTAACGAGTAGGTAGCTGTTGTGGTGAAGTTCTGGGTAATTGGAGAAACCACACAAGTCATCTCACGAGTTCAAGGTATGAAATCGCGAACTACATTTTATTTTTCAGATCTGTTCGACGAAGAAGACTTCTTTAGCTTCATTAGAAGTCTTCTGGTCAATGCATTGGTTAGTTTTGCAATTTACCTTTTATTTGTTTTTAATAGAAGACTTCCCTAGAAGTCTTCTAACTTTTCCTTTGTAAACAAAAAATTTTGAAATTTCCAGAGAAGACTTCTAAAGAAGTCTTCTCGGATAAACATGTTACTTTTAAATTTGACCGAAGTTGGTCAGAAATTTGACTTTTTGTAGNTTTTTTTATAAATTTGTTATTTACATTAAGAAAAAAATCATTTAGCTTAGTTTATATCATTTTGGGTTCAAGAACATATTTGTTTCCATTTTCGGTTACTTGCATAAGAAAATTCAAAAAAAAAAAAATCATTGTTAGATTGCTTACATATTTTCTTTCCATTTGTGTTTATTATCATTACATATTGTCTTCATTTCGTGTTTGCATTGAGAAAACCAAAAGAAAAATCATTTTGCATAATTGATTTCATTTCGGTTCACATTGGCATATTTCTCGGTTTTAGTTTTAATTAGTTTTGCATTGTTTCCATTGTTTCTTGCTCGACCATCAATTCCCATATCTTTCACTTGATCTTTGAGAGTGATTTCAGGAAGCCATGGTAGGAGAAACCCAGAGCCAACTTCTCAAGGAAAACCAAACACTATTGGCAAGTGTAAAGAAAGTAAAAGATCAGATCGATCAGTTGGAGAAAAGAAACGAGGCACAAGACCAACGACCACAGAAAGGAAAAAGAAGATTTGGAGATGCACTAGAGTCTGGCTATGTTGAGCCCAAGCCACCAGATCCTTTATGGATCACCCCACACCAAACTTCTTATACTCATGAATACTTAAGTCATTCTTATCATGATTATAAAGCTGCTAATAATGTTATGAATTATTCTTTTTCAGGAAGTAGCTGGCCAGATGACTATCTATCATGGGAAGAACCATGGATGATTGGTTTTCATACCATGTCGTGCCAAGGAAAGAAAGGCTGAGCCATGCCATCAAACAACTCTCCGAAAAAGCATACTCACGGTTGAAAAGAGTAGATCGTGCATATGGTAAAAGTCCAGAAGAGGTTGTCACCAACTGGGAAGATCTTAAAGATGTTATGATCAGGAAGTATGTGACTACACTTCCCACGCAAGAAACCAGAAGAAAATACCCAAGGAGATTTTCAAATGGTGTGTCCAAAGAGGCAAAGAAAGTTGTGCTAAAAGAAGGCCATAAAAGCTTGATCCAACAAGACCAGTTCGGCCAAGCCAGGGGCACACGACTATCTATGATCAATACCAACCTGATGAGGTCCTAAGGTCCATGGAGAAGAAGAGATATGTTAGCCAAGACCCATTGACCAGACCCAAAGAAAAATCAGACAAACCGAAATCTCAAGCAAAGGCTATGGTATGTCCTATACTTGATAAACTTGTTTATAAATCATCTCCCACTGGTATGAGTCACTTGTCTTTGTCAAGGGATGATAATACAGGCCCTGAGGTCTAGAAAGACATGATCTCAACCTCCTTATTGGAATCAAAAGTTGCCCACGATTTATGTCCAATGAATAAAGAGATTCCAAACCAAAAGGAAGAAGAGGCAACATGCCAAGGTAAGTCTTCTAACTCTAAGGATTTAAAAGATCAGACATGTTATAGATGTCATAAAAGAGGACACTTTGCTGTAGTTTGTCCAACTAAACAAGCATTTATAGAAACATCACTAGAGAAGAAAACAGATTTGTCTATAAAAAGTGATAGTTTTATTCAATCTGATTTGGTTCAAAATTCTTGTATAATGCACTTGTCTTTGCTAGAAATTTTTGATCCAGGAATAACACAAGAAGAAGTTCATATCAGCCAAGGTCAAAAATTACAAGAAAAGCAGCCAAGCAACACAAGTTGTCCAAAGAAGAAAATCATTCTTCAACTTGTGGAAACTATCAAAGTAAGTCTGGAAATTTCACATTATTATTATCAGTGTCCAAACACAGATATAATGTACTTGATTTTTGTCCAGAATGTTGAAATTGTTTCAGGTTACAAAGAAGAAAGCTTCAAAGAAATCCCACCGGATATACTTTTGATGCTAGGAGAATCAGCCCCAAAGATGGCCAACAAAGAGAGTACCAGACGTGGAGCACCATCTACTTCAGAAGAGATGACATAACCATATCCAGAGAAGAGGCGTGATCCATTCCTATTTTCTCAAAGGAGAACCACCTGATACACAATCCATTTCCAAACCGAAACAATTCCAAGGTAAGGCTCTAGAATCTCAAAAGAGAATGAAAGCTGACTTGCTCTATCTTGGTACAGGTTATATAGTTTCAAGGTCAAAAACTTGTCAAGAGGGAGGGGATTTTTTAGCCCATAAATTCGTGGTTCAACCAGAGTCTCACCAAACCTCCCAAACCGACCACCTAGGAGACACCAGCGACAGACGTTCAGTCCAAGGCNTCCATGAGCTTCGTCGAACATACGATCCCATGCATCTCTTGTAGCATTAGAAGCAAAGCTATTGCATTTTTGTAGCGTTGACTTCTTCGTACCGGAGTTTGACTTTACTGGAGGAGGTGGGGGTGGTGATGGTGGCCCTGAGACGTTTTCCGGTGAGATAACGACGGTGTTCACCATATCTTTTAATTTTTTTTGTTTTCTTCTATAACAAGTTATAGAAGAAATCGGATAACGTTTTTTAATTAAAAGAAACTCATATAAACATAAAACTAGGATCTAGATAAACAGATTGATAAATACACACAAGAAAAAAAATTAGACGAGGACTTACAAAATTTTGTAATTGAATTCTGAAATCAATCAGTTTAATTTGTTTAACTTCACTTGCAGATCAGATTAGAAGAAAATTAAAAAAAAATCTTCTATAATAGACCCTAAGCTATGATTTTTATGCTTTTGCTTTTTAGATCAAAGATTAAAAAAAAATTCCTGAGGAAACGTTATGTATCGCAGATAGAACCAAAAAAAGGATAGAACGAGGGATCGGAGAGGGAAGGAGAAGTAATGGCAAAGACCAACTTATAATTCTATCTTGGTCGGATAAAATTAATTAAAATAGTATATTTTAATGGTGGAAACTCGGGAATGTGAACTGTGTAACACGTCGAAATTGGGTCCCACACAGCTGCTCCAGTTTCAAATAGAGAAGAGATAACTACTTGTTGATTCATATCCACGTAGGACGACCTTTTCTGTATCACACACTTAAGCAAAATAATCCAGTTTTACTTTTATTTTTGCATATTTAATTTGTTTCCTCTCTGTCTGAACACGATTTTTTTTTTTTATCATCTATGAGTTTCATTCCAAGATCATAAAAAGATCAAACATCCAGTTAAGGTACAATCAAAAGACCTACAATAAGACTCTTCCACAAGCAAGTCTACACCTTCCATTTTCTTCCAAAAAATCATGAACCCACACATAAAGCTTCTAGTTAACAGAGATTCATTTGCCTTCTATACCCAAAATAGAACTCCTTCTTTTAAAGAAAGTTCGATATAAGAGATCAACTACACACAGGACCGAGCTTCCTCACTCTCAAAAAGATGGCGCAACCAAAAGGGTGGCCCCTCTGCAACATACGATTGATAATAGCCTCCTTTAATCACGCTCTCAGCTATGAGGAAAGCCCCTGTGTTAGTTGATCTATCTTCCTTCATCACCCTCCACCATTCCGGTTTCTTCAACCTTTCCAAAATCTGCACGTACTGACTTCTGAAATTTGGCCATGCATGTGGTCTTAGGATCACATTGATCAAAGTTGCATCATCAAAGGCAATGATGACTCTGTTTAGGTGATGCGCATGACAGCTTTCCAAAGCCCACAGTAGACCTTTGTACTTCGCTTCATGAAGGGAGGCAGTGTTCGAGAACGCTCTCCTACTATGCATTTGGACCTTCCCGCGATCATCCCTTACCACCCACGAAGCTCCACTACTAGATAGCTTTGTGTCCCACGCAATTCCGATGTTGCATTTTAGCCAACCACGATGAGGAATGGACCAAGATTTCACAACTTCCATCTCTGCCTCCCGTTCTTCCGCTTTCCTTCTATTCTCATTACTTTGAGCCAAAACCCAGAGATGTGACTCCTCCATAATTTTCTCCACCAGCTCCATAGGACAGTACTTTTTCCCTTCAAAAATGACCATGTTTCTGTATTTCCACAAGTACCAAACTATCCAAGGAATAGCATTTCTACTTCTTTCTTCAATTTCTCTGTTTTTCATCATCAGAAACAAACAGTGAAAGTTGGAGAAGTGTGAAACGCCATCGAAGCCAAATTGCGGAGTAGGAACATTGGCCAAATGCCCAAACCTGTCTTGCTATGGAGCATCCAAAAATGATGTGATTTATAGACTCACCCTGATAGCCACAAGCTTGACAAACCGGATTCATTTTGATGCCTCTTTTGACCAAAAGTTCACCAACAGGAATTGCATTACTGATTGCTCTCCAAATAAAGTTCCTAATCTTTGGGACAGTGGGTATTTTCCAAACTTCAATCTTCAGATCGTTCAAAGAAGGTCTCATCTCTGCTACTCTGATTTCCTCTTCTCTGTTGAATCTATTGATGAACCAATATCCCGACTTTACTGAATAGTTACCATTCCTGTTGTGTAACCAGACCCAGTAATCTTGTTGATCAAAAGTAGTTTGCATCGCCAAGATTCTGTTGATATCTTCTTCATAAAACAACTCTTGCAACTTATCCAGCCTCCAACAGTTATTTTGATGGTCAATCATCTTATCAACTGTCAGCATCAAGTCCACAAAGATGTTTTTCATCAGCGGTCTTCTTCTCACATCTCCTTCTATCCAATCATCCACCCACACTGAGACAGTCGTACCATTACCCAAGTGTTTCCTCAAGCCTTGACTTAACAGCTCCTTTCCAAATTGTATGTTTCTCCATCCATACGAAGGTCTCGATCCATTTTTCACATTTAAAAATTCCGAGTTTTTGAAATACCTGCTCTTGAAAAATCTTGCGAAGAGAGATTCAGGGTGGTTGAGGATTCGCCACGCTTGCTTGGCCAAAAGAGCTTGATTGAAGCTTTGTATATCTTTGAAGCCCAAACCTCCCTGTTCTTTTGCCAGACACAACGTTGACTAACTGAGCCAGTGCATTTTCTGCTTGTGCTCTAAAGAGTTCCACCAGAAGTCCGCCATGGCCTTAGTCAGGTTCTCGCAAGATATCTTTGTCAATTTGAAGCACGGCATAGCATACACAGGCATCGCCATAGCCACTGCTTTGATCAGAACCTCTTTTCCACCAAGAGATAATTGCTTAACAAACCAACCAGAGAGCCTCGACTTGAGTCTATCGTATATGTAAGCCAACATTTCTGTTTTAGAGCCACTGAAACATTCAGGTAGACCTAGATACGATCCTGTTCCTCCTTCTTTGACAATCTCAGTGATCGTTTGAATTGAGGCTTTCACGGTTTCTGTGACCTTGGAGCCAAAAGTGATGGCCGACTTCTCTAAATTCACCTTCTGTCCCGTAGCATGCTCATAGATTTTGAGTATCTTCACCAATTCAGTCGCTTGCTCAGCAGAAGCTCTACATATCAGCAGACTATCATCAGCAAATAACATATGATGTATCATTGGCCCTTCTGAGGTGAACTGTATTCCTTGAATTTTTCCTTCCGCTTTCTCTAGCAAGTGTATCAGACCCTCAGTACACATTACAAACAGAAATGGAGAAAGGGGATCTCCCTGTCTGATCCCTCTCTCTGGCTGAATGCATCCAAAAGGCTAGTCATTGATGAGCGTTTAGTATTTAACCGTTGAAACACATAACATAATCTTTTCACTCCAAGCATCTTCAAAACCCAACGCTTTCAGCAAGGCACGCAGGTAATTCCACTCCACTCGGTCATAAGCCTTGGACATGTCGGATTTTATTGCCATGAAATCCTTGGATACTTTCTCGTTTGTTCTCAAGGCATGGATGATCTCGTGGGCAATAAGAATATTGTCTGAAATTAATCTCTCCTCCACAAAAGCCGACTAAGTAGGAGAAACTATATCTTCCATCAGAGGCTTCATCCTGCTCACTATAATCTTCGATGATTTTATACAAAACCAAACACAAGCTGATGGGTCTTAGGTCTGCCATGATCACAGGATCTTCTATCTTCGGAAGTAAACATAAATATTTTTAAACATGATATCACAGGGTCTTAGGTCTGAACACGATATCCAAGTATTTTTAAAATAATTAAAAGGAAAAGAATCCAAAATTGCATAAATGGTTGGCGACTACGTTACTTGGAAAAGATAAACACAGGGCTGGGCATTAGATACCCATTCGGATATAGATACTATCCATTTGGATATTGATTTTTTTGTATTTTGAAAAATTGTCTCATTTGGGTTTTACATAAAACCGGATAGGATTTCAGTCGGAGAATTTTATCCGAAATAATCAAACTACTCCAGTCCACTCGGGTATTTTATATCCAAACTACTTAAATTTATCCAAAATAATTTAAAACCTAAAAATACTCAATTTATGTAATTAAAATTGGTTAATTTTTTTGTCTGAAAGTAACCATGAATATAAAGTTATTTAAGTATTTTTATCCAAAACATCCATTTTCATCAATAAATACCCAAAGTAATTAATATATTTAGTTTATAATTTTAATTTAGATATTAATACTATTATAAATATGATTTTAAAATAATATATATATATATATGTTTGGATATTTTTGGATACTCGTTTGGTTATCGGTGTGGATCAGGTTCAGTTTTGGTTTTTTAGATTTTGAATAATGATCCCATTCGAATATTTAGAAAATATTTGACCAAATCAGATATCCTATTTTTCGGATCTGTTCAGATAAATACTTCGGTATGGATGTTATGCTCAGTCCTATAAACATGTGTTTTCTTTAATTTAATCATCTTCAAAGTTGAACTTTTCATTTTTCATTTTTCATTTTGTCAATGACAAGGTTTTTTTTCTTTCCATGCCGACATTTTATTGTATTCAATAAAAGTAAAACTTTCACCATTTATCTTAAAAATTGAACTTTTCATTTTTCATTTTGTCAATAACACGGGTTTTTTCTTTCCTGCCGACATTTTATTGTATTCAATAAAAGTAGAGACAATTTGCTAGATATACCACTAATGAGAGAAAATTAGCAATCTACCTCACGCGCCTGTAAACTCCATTTTCCTGTTCATATTTGTTTATCTCATTCCGATTTTGCCCTTGACTAATACATGTTGCCTATTAAATTAATTAATTATATATTCATAGAATAATGTTTCTAGGATTATAGGTTACTGTTAGAACATGTATGTTTGTACTTTCTTCTTAGCCACATGTTTATGTTGGTCTGCACGTCCATTTGCACAAGAAAAATTCACACCATCTGTACAAATATCAAATTGTTACTGTGTACGGTGAGAAGTGGAAAATATTAAAGTTTCACTTGTGTATATAATAACGTAGCTACTGTGAATAGCTTTTTCTCTGTCCCATAAAAAATTGGTGTTCATTTATTCACGTTTTTCAATATATAAATCCAGCAACATATTTTCAAAAATATCAAATATAGTAGTTGCCTTTAACGGTTACTAATTGGTCTAAACATCTAATAAATGAATTAGTGTTTATAAAAAAACATATGTCCTTCCTACATTAGAAAGAATCACTTAATGGTAAATGAATCATTAGTAAGGTTGAGGGTTAATAAGATACATAGCAGTTAATAAATAGAAGGTTAGTAATAATAATGCATGTAACAATTACGATTTGAGTCGGTGTGATCTGAAGTTCAATCCTAGGTTTCTTTTAGAAAAATAGATTTGCAGCTATTATGTTTCTCCATCACTCATTTTGTTAGGTAATTGTTTAAGGTGCACCCGAAAATGTAAAAGAAATCCGAGAGAAATCTGTTTGTAACAAGCTTGATCTCTCATTGGTTAATGGTGACTATCCGCAAGATATGGTTGCTTGTTACCTATTCCAGAGGAGAGATAACTATAATGTTATCCAAGCTTCAAGTGGAACCTTAGTTGCTAAGACAATACTTTACGGGGTAACAATAATCTTAACCATGTGACTTCGGGACGTGTAAATATATGTATATTCATTGTTAGCTGCTACAACGCAACTTTACCATGCTAATGTAAAAAATTGGCATATAAATTTGAGAGAGTATAGATTTCAGATTAAGGATTATTGAAACTTGTGAATATTTGTAAGATATTTGTTACAAGTTAACAATTCTGATGCATATATAAAAGTGTCTATAGCAGTTACGAGNTTTTTTGTCATCTATGAATTTCATTTCCAAGATTATAAGAGATCAAACATCCATTTAAGGTACAAACAAAAGACCTAGAATAAGACTCTTCCACAAACAAGTCTACACCTCCCATTTCCTTCCAAAAAAATCATGAACCCATGCACAAGGTTTCTAGTTAAACATAAGTTCCTTTACCTTGTAAACCCAAAAAAAAACACCTCCATTTTTACCATGAGATTGATCAACTACACACAGGACGGAGCTTCCTCACTCTCAAACAGATCGCATAACCAAAAGGGTGGCCCCTCTGCAACATACGACTGATAATAGCCTCCCTTAATCACGCTCTGAGCTATGAGGAAAGCCCCTGTGTTAGTTGATCTATCTTCCTTCATCACCCTCCACCATTCCAGTTTCTTCAACCTTTCAACTATCTGCACGTACTGCTTTCTGAAGTTTGGCCATGCCTGTGGTCTTAGTATCACATTGATCAAAGTTGTATCATCAAAAGCAATGATGACTCTGTTTAGGTGATGCGCATGACAGCTTTCCAGAGCCCACAGTAGACCTTTGAACTTCGCATCATGAAGGGAGTCAGTGTTCGAGAACGCTCTCCTACTGTGTATTTGGACCTTCCCCTGATCATCCCTTACCACCCACGAAGCTCCACTACTAGATTGCTTCTTGTCCCACGCAATTCCGATGTTGCATTTTAGCCAACCACGGTGAGGAACGGACCAAGATTTCACAACTTCCATCTATGCCTCCTGTTCTTCCGCCTTCCTTCTATTCTCATTACTTTGAGCCAAAACCCATAAATGTGACTTCTCCATAATCTTCTCCACCAGCTCCATTGGACAGTACTTCTTCCCTTCAAAAATGACCCTGTTTCTGTATTTCCACAAGTACCAAACTATTCAAGGAATAGCATTTCTAATTCTCTCATCAATTTCTCTGTTTTTCATCATCAGAAACAAACAGTGAAAATTGGAGAAGTGTGAAACGCCATCGAAACCAAATTGCGGAGTAGGAACATTTGCCAATGCCCAAACCTGTCTTGCTATGGAGCATCCAAAAATGATGTGATTTATAGACTCACCCTGATAGCCACAGGCTTGACACACCGGATCCATTTTGATACCTCTTTTGACCAAAAGTTCACCAACAGGAATTGCATTACTGATTGCTCTCCAAATGAAGTTCTTAATCTTTGGGACAGTGGGAATTTTCCAAACTTCAGTCTTCAAATCGTTCAAAGAAGGTCTCATCTCTGCTACTCTGATTTCTTCTTCTCTGTTGAATCTATTTATGAACCAATATCCCGACTTCACTGAATAGCTACCATTCCTGTTGTGTAACCAGACCCAATAATCTTGTTGATCAAAAGCAGTTTGCATCGCCAAGATTCTGTTGATATCTTCTTCATAAAACAACTCTTGCAGCTTATCCAGCCTCCAACAGTTATTTTGAGGGTCAATCAGTTTATCTACTGTCAGCATCAAGTCGACGAAGATATTTTTCATCAGCGGTCTCCTTCTCACATCTCCCTCTATCCAATCATCGACCCACACTGAGGCAGTCGTTCCATTACCCAAGTGTTTCCTCAAACCTTGAAATAACAGCCCCTTTCCAAATTGTATGCTTCTCCATCCATACGAAGGTCCCGATCCATTTTTCGCATTTAAAAAGTCTGATTTTTCGAAATACCTGCTCTTGAAGAATCTTGTGAAGAGGGATTCAGGGTGATTGAGGATTCGCCACCCTTTCTTGGCCAAAAGAGCTTGATTGAATCTTTGTATATCTTTGAAGCCCAAACCTCCCTGTTCTTTTGCCAGACACAACGTAGACCAACTGAGCCAGTGCATTTTCCGTTTGTGCTCTAAAGAGTTCCACCAGAAGTTCACCATGGCCTTGGTCAGGTTCTCACAAGATCTCTTTGTCAGTTTGAAACACGACATAGCATACACAGGCATCGCCATAGCTACTGCTTTGATCAGAACCTCTTTTCCACCAAGGGACAATTGCTTAACAAACCAGCCAGAAAGCCTCGACTTGAGCCTATCGTATATGTAAGCCAACATTTCTGTTTTAGAGCCACTGAAACATTCAGGAAGGCCTAGATACGATCCTGTTCCTCCTTCTTTGACAATCTCAGTGATCGTTTGGATTGAGGCTTTCATGGTTTCTGTGACCTTGGATCCAAAAGTGATGGCCGACTTCTCTAAATTCACCTTCTGTCCCGTAGCCTACTCATAGATTTTGAGTATCTTCACCAATTCAGTCGCTTGCTCAGCAGAAGCTCTACATATCAGCAGACTATCATCAGCAAATAACATATGATGTATCATTGGCCCTTCTGAGGTGAATTGAATTCCTTGAATTTTTCCTTCCTGAACCGCTTTCTCTAGCAAGTGTATCAGACCCTCAGTACACATCACAAACAGAAATGGAGAAAGTGGATCTCCCTGTCTGATTCCTCGCTCTGGCTGAATGCATCCAAAAGGCTGGTCATTGATGAGCGTTGAGTATTTAACCGTTGAAACACATAACATAATCTTTTCACTCCAAGCATCTTCAAAACCCAACGCTTTCAGCAAAGCACGCAGGTAGTTCCACTCCACTCGGTCATAGGCCTTGGACATGTCGGATTTTATTGCCATGAAATCCTTGGATACTCTCTCATTTGTTCTCAAGGCATGGATGATCTCGTGGGCAATAAGAATATTGTCTGAGATTAATCTCTCCTCCACAAAAGCCGACTGAGTAGGAGAAACTATATCTTCCATTAGAGACTTCATCTTGCTCACGATGATCTTCAAGATGATTTTATACAAAACTGAACACAAGCTGATGGGTCTTAGGTCTGCCATGATCACCGGATCTTCTATCTTCGAGAGTAGACATAAATGGGTGTAATTCCATTCTCCTGGGAATTGATTAGAGGTAAAAAAACTCCTTTACCTCTTTAGTGACCTGCTCTCCGATCGTACCCCAATACTTTTGAAAGAATAATCCTGTCATCCCATCAGGTCCGGGAGCACTGCTTGGCTTGATTGAGAATACAGCCTCTCGAACCTCTTCATTAGTGACCTCTCTATCCAAAAGTTCATTCATTCCAGGGGTTACACGTTGTGAAAAACCTTCAAAGATCTCCGAGAAGTCTCCATTATTAGTAAAGGAGAAGAGTTTTGTGAAATATTCCGATGCAACTCCCCCTTTGGCAGCTTCAGAAAAATGTTCTTGGCCTCTATCATCTCTCAGCTTGTTGATTCTTCTTCTGGATCTGTTTGCTTTAACAGAAGCATGGAAATACTTTGTGTTCAGATCACCTTTTGTTGCCCACTTATCTTTACTCCTCTGTTGCCAATACATCTCCTCCTCCTTTTAGGCTTGTATTAACTCCGCTTTCAAGAAGTTAATTCTGATCGTTGATAGACTGAGTGATGATTGCGCCTCCTCTAAAGCAACTTCAATCTGTTTGATCTTGTCTCTGGAATTTAATGTCTCCTTCCTTTTCCATTTACTCAAAGCCTTTCTGCAGCTTTTGAGTCTATCCGAGACTTTAACTTCAAACAGAGGATGGCTTGAGAGCCAAGCTTTCTTAATCTCCTCTTTAACTCCTTCTCTGAACAGAAACCTTGAATCAAACCGGAAGCTACCTCTGTACGCTTCTGAAGCCATTATCAGTTTAGTCAAGACCGGTCTATGATCCGAACCTCTCTTATCCAGAAACACTTGATTGGATGCCGGGAACAGCTGGAACCACTTCTTATTCCCGAAAACTCTGTCAAGTCTGGATTGAATCGAAAGAGATCCCCTGATTCCTCCCCAAGTAAAACCATTCCCGGTACCAGGTAGCTCCACCATCTCAGCTATATCCAGCATATCATTGAAAGGTTGAAAAGAGGCTTCACTCGTTCTCGGTCCTCCTATCTTTTCTTCATTGTTTCTTATCTCGTTAAAATCTCCCATCATGCACCAAGGATCTTTTCTGTGAGCTCCTATGCGAGACAATCTTTCCCATAGCTTAGGTCTATTACTTCTCATCGGTTCACCATATACACACGACACAAAAAACCGATCCTTCCCGAACTGTACAACAAAACCAACCAGGTGCTTATCTACAAACTTGAAATCAATATGTACAGAATTCTTCCAAAGCACGGCTAAACCTCCGCTGTACCCAATAGGATTTACTGTCAAAATCCTATCATAGCCTAGTCATNACGAAAGTTCTGATCTTTGGGGGAGCCTTCAAATTCCACGCTGCATTCTTCAGCTCATTGAGGGATGGTAAAGCTTCGGCTTCTCTGATTTCGTTACTCCTCGCCACTCTAGTCTTCAACCAATAACCAGACTTGAAGGAGTAACGTCCATGTTTATTGTACTGCCAAACCCAAAAGTCTTCCTCCTCAAAAATCGATTTCATCGCCTAGATCCTCCTAACGTCCTCTTCATAGAATAAGTCATGGAGAGTGTTCAAGTTCCAGCACCTGTTCTCCTTGTCTATCATCTTGTCAACGCAGAGGAGAAGATCAACAAAGATGTTTTTCATTAATGGCCTTCTAGGGATGTCGTCCTCGATCCAAGCATCCACCCAAACAAATATCGTATTGCCATTACCCAGCTTCTTTTTAATCCCCAACACAAGCAATTCCTTCCCAAACTGGATGCTACGCCACGCATAAGATGGTCTTGGACCGTTGTTTGCTGAGAGGAAGTCGGAATTAGGGAAGTATCTGCTCTGGAACACTCTAGCAAACAAGGAACCAGGGTCATTGAGGATACGCCAAGCCTGCTTGGCTAACAAGGCTTGATTGAAGCTCTGAATATCCTTGAACCCTAGACCTCCCAAATCTTTAGCCATAGATAACTTCGACCAGCTCATCCAGTGCATCTTTCTTTTATGTTCTAGTGAGTTCCACCAAAAATCTGCCATCGCCTTAGTCAAATTTTCGCACGACTTTTTGGTTAACTTGAAACAGGACATGGCGTAGATTGGCATGGCCATGGCCACCGCCTTGATCAGTACCTCATTACCCCCAAGGGACAGGAGCTTAACAAAATAGCCAGACAGTCGATCCTTGAGTTTGTCATAAATGTAAGCAAGCATTTCGGTTTTGGAGCCACTAAAGTATTCCGGCAATCCCAAGTATGAGTCTGATCCACCTTCTTTTAAAATACCCGTCACACCTTTGATAACACCTTTGAGCTCATCTGGAACCTTGGCTCCGAATGTGATCGCAGATTTGGCCAGATTCACTTGCTGTCCAGTGGCGTTTTCATAAACCTTCAAGATTCTCATCAATTCACTCGCCTGATTTACGTCAGCCTTGCAGATCAACAAACTGTCATCAGCGAAGAGCATGTGATGGATCATTGGGCCTTGGTCTGCGAAGCTAATGCCCTGAAGCTTATTATTATTCACAGCCATCTCCAAGCCTTCAGTGCACAGAATGAAAAGGAATGGAGATAGAGGATATCCTTGCCTCAGCCCTCTCTCTGGATGAATACTCCCAAAAGGTTGATCATTGATGAGAGTGGAGAACGTCACTGTCGATACACAGAACATAACTCTGTCGACCCAAGCCTCCACAAAACCCATAGCTCGAAGAAGGGCTCTCAGATATCCCCACTCAACTCTATCGTACGCCTTGGACATGTCGGATTTAATTCCCATAAAATCTTTGGAGATCTTTTCAATTGTCCTCAAGGCATGTACCATCTCATGTGCTATGAGGATGTTATCCGTAATCAGTCTCTCTTCGACGAAGGCAGATTGAGTAGGCGATACAAGATCAGGAAGTAAGGGCTTTAATCTGCTCACCATAATCTTGGAGATGATTTTGTATAACACCGAACAGAGACTGATGGGTCGGAGATCAGACATCAAGACTGGATCCACTATCTTGGGTAACAAACACAAATGAGTGTAGTTCCATTCTCTTGGAAATTCTCCATGAACAAAGAAATTCGTGACCTCTTCAGTGACATGTTTGCCAACAGTTCCCCAATACTTCTGAAAAATAACCCTGACATACCGTCTGGCCCTGGTGCACTTCCCGGCTTGATGGAGAACACCGCGTCCCTGACTTCTTCATTAGTGACCTCTCTGGTCAGCAATTCATTCATGGTGGCAGTGACTTTGGCGCTGAAACCTTCAAAAATCTGGTCAAAGTTCCCATCACTTCCTGCTTTGAAGAGATTGTTGAAGTAGTCGGTGGCCACCTGGGCTTTGGCCGCCTCAGAAAATTGCATCTGTCCTTTCTCATCCATTAGCTTCACAATTCTCTTTCTGGTCCTGGTGGCTTTGACCGAGGAGTGATAGTATTTGGTGTTAAGATCTCCCTTAACAGCTCATTTGTCTTTACATCTCTGTCTCCAATATTTCTCCTCTTCTTATACGCTTTGATCAGATCGGCCTTGAGATAATTAACCCTCACACCTGAGGGGAAGCTCGATGACTGCTCTGCTTCTAACGCGATCTGCAGTTGCACTATCTTATCCCTAGAATTGGTATTTGACTTCTTTTTCCAACTACTGAGTGATTTCCGGCACCTTTTCAACCTTTCTGAGACAGAAGATCCAAAGAACTGGTGGTTTGTCATCCGAGCCTTTTTGATTTCTTCTTTTACTCCTGGCTTGTTGAGAAATCTTCCATCAAACTTGAAACTCCCCCTGTATGACTCGGAGGAAGCCACGAGCTTGACTAATACGGGTCTGTGATCTGATCCTCTATTCTCTAAGAAGCTCTGGTTTGACGCAGGGAAGAGCTTGGACCAGTTTTTGTTACCAAAACATCTGTCCAGCCTACATTGGATCCATTTTAGACACCTCAGGCCGCCCCAAGTCATGTTGTTACCGTAAGCTTGAAGCTCAGACATTGCACACACAGACAGCATGTCATTGAACGGTTGGAAAGTCTTCTCACTTCGTCTCGGACCCCCGAGCTTCTCACTGTTGTTTCTGATATCATTGAGGTCCCCAATTAAACACCATGCTTCTTTTCGATGAGCTCCAATCCGAGACAGTCTTTCCCATAACCTTGGTCTGTTTTTCTTGACCGGTTCCCCATATATACAAGATACAAAAAAAGAAAACATTCCCCATCTGTACACTGAAGTCAACTAGATGCTTATCCACATACTTAAAAGAAATATTTATAGAGTGCTTCCAAAGAAGAGCCAACCCACCACTGTATCCCACCGGATTCACAGTCATTAGCCTATCATAACCCAACCATTCCTGAAGATCCACTAACCCATCTCGTCCTTGCTTCGTTTCCATAAGAAATAAAATATCAGGGAAATGTTCTTTCCGCATCTCCCTTAGACGCGGAATCAACAAGTCTTGTGCACGGCCCAAGCCCTGGCAATTCCAACTCAAGATGGCCATTAAATATTGGACGGTCCCTCATTTGGGACCACCAATGGTTTCTTAAACCTTGCAGAGCTTTGAGATGGCTCGACGTCATCATTCGCCTTCCTTTTTGTTTCTGTTGTAACTCCTTCTCCCACCTTCTTTCCGGGTTTCACTGAAGTCTTCGCAATTCCTTTCCCATTAGCCTTCCTTGTGAAGGTGCCTGGTCTTCGTCTCTTATAGGTTCTCTTCAGGGCAGCCCCGGAAACACTAGGTTCATGGCACCCAATGTTATAACCCATTGAGCATTCCTGAAGAAAGGTTGCTTGAACAGGCTCCACACCCTCTGTCAAAAGAAGCGGCTGGCTGAGAATTTTTCCGGATTGGAGTACTTTGTTACCCGCTGAGATAGCCCCCGCCATCAACTTTTCACCCGCTGGGCGTTTATCTTCCCTGACCTTGAAGTCGAAGACAACTCCTTTTCCTTTATCTAGATCCTTCGATATGATTGGAGGATCCTCCAACCTCAAAAGAGTTTTCTGCCTCATAGAGTCATCTTCACTCTTTCTTCACGTGCAAGCTTCTCCTGACCTGAAGCAGCAATAATGTAAAGTCTCATATCTTCCAACACTTCCTCCGCTATTTTTGGCTTTCCGGTCAGGGGATCCTTCCCCAGAAGCTTATCCGGAATAAGTCCAAACAGTGGGTCATCAACCTCCATCGTTGGGGTAACCAGAACGTTGGAGCTTTTGTTAACAGCAGGAGCTGTACCGTCAACTTGCAACTTCCTTGCTCTCTCGAAATAGACTGTTCATGTGTTAGTCGTTGGCAAGTGTAACATCTCTTCTGCAACCGCTCGTAATCATATCTAATGTTGACTTCTTCTCCTCCTGGAATTGTTATTTTCTTCACTCTTCTGAGAGGTTTTGAGACATCAAACTTGACCAGTACCCGCACATAATCCTTGGTCTGAGCCTTCTCCGGGTCATACGGCACTTCAATCACCTCTCCAGCAAACTGCCCAAAGTCATGAATCGCTTCTGGAGTGTAGTGGTTCACCGGTATGTTTCTCATTTGGACCCAGACAAACAGGTACTTGAGAAAATCTTCCGGCGGTTTCGCGACCCATCTATCCAACACAATCGACCATGAGTTGCTGGTATGCAGTCCTCTGTTCAGCACATCAATCAAATCCCGCTCATACTTGAAGATGAACTGAAATCGATCTTTGGAGAGGGCCACTCCCTTAACTCTGTCATACAATTGCCACTTCCTTGGCATATCCAGTATCAAATCAGACAACTTTTGACACTGAGGGTTTAGAAGTCTTCCAATGAGACTAAAGGAATTCCTCTCGGTGGAATAATACTCTGGTTTATCGGGTAGCACATATGGTTCTTCATCTTCCTCCAGCGTCATCTCCAACAAAGCTTTGTCGAGGTCTGATGCTGTCATACCTCTTCACTTTCTTTACTAGCTTCGATCTTTCGATTGAAATCACTTGGTTACCGACACTCAGAACTGTTGAAATCTCTTGGGGATAAGAACCCTATAATAAACGCCTGCGATTGAAAGGTGGAGAAAAGATCTTTTAAACGAAGGGATAGGATGCGAAAGGGGAAAAAGATCCCAGCCAAATGCCCGACCTCGGGATTCTAAACGAGAGGAAATTCTAAACGCGATTCTTTCCTTTTCATTAACTATGCTTTTGTTTGCTTTATTACGTTCTTTCTCCGACTTCTCTTGCATATAAGCTCTCTGTTTCCTTCTTTCCCTTTCAGTTTGTCGTGCTCTAGCTTATCCTTTTTTTCCTTCACCTGAATCGCTCTGTTCCCGACGTTCTAGCTTTGCGGACCTTCCTCTTTGATTCGTTAGGCTTCTGTTTAGTTGGGTCAATGTGTTGGTAAATTTTGTACTAGTGCTTGCTTCTCGGATTATCTGTAGTAGTGCCGGGTATTGGTTTAAGGCTGGTCTCGTTGATTTGGTAGTGTTTCCTTCGTGTCTTCTGGTTAAGAGTTCAATCCCTTCTCCGTTGGTCTTGGAGTCTTGTTCTAGTCACAACATGTGTGGTGTCTCCAGATTCCTGTCGCTCCATCTTTATCTTCGATGGGTATATCTTTGTTGTTTCAAACGTTTCTTCGCTACGTGGTGTGTGTCTCTCTTGGAGAGCTTCTGGTTTGAGCAAGGGACTTCTCTGCAAGTTCAGGGGTATTGGTTCTCGTCATGTGGTTTCAGCCAAGTAACGAGTGGTTTTGTTAAAGATGGGTTCTCGTCTTAACTCTTAAGGTATCTCTCCAGCTTTATGCTAGCTTCCGGCTTCTTTGGGTGTTGATGAAGGTGGGCATTTGTGCTAGCTTCATAGTCGCGTTGATAATGTGATAGTGGTGGAGATGATTCTAGGTGAAAGTTGTGTTCAAAGTTTATGGCTCCGGTTTCAATCCACCTTGTAGCTCCGGTTTCTATCCGGCTTATGTATCTCATGGCCTTGGCTTAGGCCCCTTTTGTTTGATCATTCTGTCTTTGTTTTGATGGGATTGTTTGATCGGAAAACGGTATAGAACGAGAGAACGTTCGGTTTTAGAAGTGGGTTTAAGCAAAGACGACTTATTAATGGTCGGAAGAACGTTTCGTCGGTTACAAGGAAGGAAATGCGTGAAAGGAAAGGTACCGGAGCCTCGAAGGCTTTACCGGAGAGATACAACAAGGCGAGATAACAAAGGTAAAACCCTAATCTAGCCGCCCATTGTGTATCAGTGATTTCGGATCTCCCTTACGTTACATCTCCCTCACCTTATATAACTAACCTCGTGCTCTCCCATGATCTAGTTTGCATCGTCTTCGTGGGCTTCTAACTCGCTGGGCCGAGAAGCCCATGCTGTCTTGGGGAGCCGTTTAGTCAGGGACGCTTAGCCGAGGAATCGACCAAAAGCTCTCTCATGTTACGCCGAGAGACACGCGCTTTGAGCCACCACGCCGAGCCATTGTTTCGTCCTACGTGGGCCGGGCCGTCTGTTCTTCGGGCCTTGAGGGATGGTCGAATTCACCCTCTACAGTAAGTCCCCCCAGTTCATCGAGATGAACGTCCTGTTGAACTTAATGAATTTAGAAGATTAATGGTTTGGAAAAAAAGATGGGTCGTCTTGAAGGCACATCATCAGATCGGGCATCGCGAGGCACCGTTAAGTATTTTTGCTTTGTCGGGGGGTTTAATCAAATCTTAGCCAAACCGGTTTTGGTTTGGTTAGATCCGATTCTACCCCAACCATTGGTTCGACTCGGAGTTGATGCCGGTTATTACGGGAAGTCGAAACGACGCTTCAATTTCTTCGGCGGCCAAATACTGTTCCTAGGCCCACGTAGGCCCATGTAGATCAAATGATGACGCCTCGGGGAAGCACCCCATCTCTCCCCTATAAATACTTGCCNTGGAGAAAAGCCGTCTTGACATCCAAGTGGTGCACTTCCCATCCCTTGCTAGCTGCGATAGAGATAATGAGTCTAATAGTCTCGATGCGTGCAACTGTCGCAAACACTTCCTCGAAGTCTATACCATGTCTCTGAATATAGCCTTTAGCTACTAATCTCGATTTGTGCTTGTTTATAGTCCCATCTGAGTTGCGCTTGATCTTAAATATCCACTTTAGTCCAATTGGTTTTGCTCCTTTGGGTAGATCTACCAATTCCCATGTTTTGTTCTTAATGATAGATGATATCTCATCTTCACAAGCATCTCTTCACACCTTTTCTTCCATAGCTTCCTCAAAGTCGTATGGCTCCTCGTTTATAAGAAGAAGAAGACGTTCTCCTTCAGCTTCCGCTAGATACACATAATCGCTCAGATAGCTTGGTGGCTTGGTGATTCTTGTTGATCGTCGAAGGTTTGTGTCCTCATTGTTCGCAGTCTCAAGCTCATCGAGATCATTAGTACCCTCGACCACTTCATTATCTTCTGTCCCATTGTGATCGCCATGTTCCTCTGTTTCTTCTTCACCCTCGTTGTCTCTTAAACCTTGATTCCCAAAAACACCAAACTCAACTCTGAACTCCCCTGGTTCCTCTGTTTCTGTAGTAGAGCTATTCCACTTCCATGTTTTGTGCTCGTCAAACACAACATCCCTGCTGACTACTATTTTTCTACTCTTTGGATCAAGCAGTCTATAAGCTTTGGAACCGGGTTCTGTTCCGAGGTGAACAAGGGTCCTTGATCTATCGTCCAGTTTCCGGAGGTGTGGTGCGTCAACCTTTGCATAGCCTATATAACCAAAGATTCTCACATGCTTTACACTTGGTTTTCGACCTTTGAACACCTCGTATGGTGTCTGAGAATTCAGTGTCCGTGTTGCAACCCTATTGATGAGATACGTAGCGTGCCTTGTCGCCTCACTCCAGAGATAGTTAGGTATGCTCATGTGCTTTAGGATACTCCTTGTCATCTCCAACAAGGTTCTATTACGTCGTTCTACTACTCCGTTCTGCTGTGGCGTGTAAGGAGCAGTTAAGTGTCTTTGAATTCCTGCAGCCTCACAGAAATTATAAAAATCCTTAGATGTGAATTCTCCACCTCTGTCCGTTCGAAACGTCTTGATGCTTGTCTTCGCCTCCTTTTCCACCATTGCCTTAAAGCTCTTGAATTTTTCAAAGGCATCACTCTTTTCTTTCAAAAGAATTGTCCACATATAGCGAGAGTGATCATCCACAAGTACGAATATGTACCTACTCCCTGCTGCTGTAGCTGGCGATATTGGTCCGCATAGGTCTCCATGAACGAGTTCTAGGTTTTCTTCTGCTCGATAAGTGGTTGCTTGGGGAAAGGTTTGACGTGTTTGCTTCCCTAACAAGCAAGATTCGCATGTTTCCTTTTCCACTGCGATTTTAGGTATTCCTAGGACCAGTTCCTTTCATATTATCAGCTTTATTGACTCGAGACCAATGTGACCTAACCTCGCATGCCATCTCGCGGAATCACTCTGCACCTCCATCTTCAAGCACTTTGTGTTGCCTACCTCCATAAGTACCTTGTAGAGCCGATTTCTTGATCTATTTGCTCTTACAATCAACTTGCCCCCTTTATCATGTAATGTTAGATAGTCTTCTCTCATCCTTATATCGCAACCTGCTTCTGTAGCTTGTCCAAGACTGATAATATTGCTCTTTAGATTCGGTATGTAGTAGACATTAGATAGTAGCTTCTTCTCTCCGGTTTGTGTGAGAAACAAGATAGAACCCCTGCCTTCGATGTTGATTCTTGAGTCATCACCAAACCTTACCTTCCGTGTAATGGTTTCATCAATACTCTTGAAGTAGCTTTTGTTTCCTGTCATGTGATTACTGGCGCCGTTATCGAGATACCAAATTCTGTCCCCATCCATGCTCGACTCAAACACCTTAGGTTGCACGTTTTGTTCATTGAGATATACTACTTCGTGCATCATTAAATCATCAGCTTCTTGTGTCTCATCCTCTCTGGTTTCTTGTTTCTCCTGCAACTTGAGCAATCTGTCGGGGCAAGTGGCTGCAAAGTGACCAATTTTGTCACACCTGAAGCATGTAACCTTGGTCGGATCCCTGCTATCCCAATACGATCTGCCACCACGTCCCCGTCCTCTGTAATAGCCTCGTCCTCCTCGCCCTCTTCCTCTGTACTCACCATGGTTAAATCGATTTGACTGTGTTTCCATGTTAGCGTACATCAGTTTGCTTTGATTGTTGTCTTCGTTCTCTCCTTCTTCTTCTCGTATACGTTCTTCATAGGTCTTTAAGCGGCCTATGATATCTTCAAAGCTAGCTGATTTTAGGTCAAGGATTTGTTCGAGTGATGCAACAATATGTATATACTTCTTTCTCGGTAGACTTGTCAAAAACTTCTTAACAAGCTTACTCTCTTCCATGTTTTCTCCTAGTGCTGCAGATTTTGACGAGATCTCAGATAACTTCCCAACAAAGTCNTATCGAACAAATATTGACAACTTAATATTTAAAATTTAAACTTAGCTTTGAATTTTTTTTAAAATTACTAAAACTATTAATCACACAATGAAAATTTTGTTATCAGTTATTTGAAGTTTTTGTTATAAAAATATACAAATGATAAAAAAAACCATATAAGTAGAGAAGATCATTTAATATATATGAATACATACTATATATATGTTAACATCAATTTTATGATATATTTAATAGTTACTGACTTTTTAATTATTCAATATATATTTTATAAATGTGTAAAAGAACATATAATACATAAAAATTGTATGTATAATGTTCGTCCCGTGCAAGGCGCGGATCTTAACCTAGTTAATTAGTATTAATAAATAAATGGGTTCTTTCAAAAATGATTCAAAATTTCAAGTCAAGCACAAAAATAACATATATTTTTTTTGAAACTTTGTTTTGTCTTAGTCATTTTAGAAGTTCTAGTTATTCACGAAAAAACCATTATTTAAAAAAAAAAAAATTCAAAAATTAGGTTTTTACCTTACCATCCTTATCTTCACCAAATATTTACAACTTTTCCATTGACATCAATACCTCAACCACCATGAACGACCAAATTGAGAGTGTTAATGCCCTAAAGTTTCATATCCACACAAACCACATATCTTACACTTTCTCTCAAAATTCATAAAAAAATACCGAAGATTTTGATTACAAATTATGTAAGGTTCATAAGCTCACGATTCTTGGTGATTAACGAGTAGGTAGCTGTTGTGGTGAAGTTCTGGGTAATTGGAGAAACCACACAAGTCATCTCACGAGTTCAAGGTATGAAATCGCGAACTACATTTTATTTTTCAGATCTGTTCGACGAAGAAGACTTCTTTAGCTTCATTAGAAGTCTTCTGGTCAATGCATTGGTTAGTTTTGCAATTTACCTTTTATTTGTTTTTAATAGAAGACTTCCCTAGAAGTCTTCTAACTTTTCCTTTGTAAACAAAAAATTTTGAAATTTCCAGAGAAGACTTCTAAAGAAGTCTTCTCGGATAAACATGTTACTTTTAAATTTGACCGAAGTTGGTCAGAAATTTGACTTTTTGTAGAAGACTTCTAAGGAAGTCTTCCTGGAGAAAACTTCTAAGGAAGTCTTCCTGGAGAAAAATTCTATAGAAGTCTTCTGAAAGTCTTCCGTAAGTCTTCTCAATGCCGGAAGATGTCTGCGTGGGTTACTTTTGCAGTTGAAAAATAATAGTAAAACATTTAATATCAATGAGAAGACTTCTAAAGAAGTCTTCTTTATAAGTCTTCTCGAGTTTAATTCTGGGTTTTGGTCAAACTTTTGCCCGCGAGAGAAGAATTATGAGAGAAGTCATCCGACCGAAGACTTCTAAAGAAGTATTCTCCCGAAAAGTCAAATATAGTCAATTGCAAAAGTAACCCAGCAGACTTCTTGCGACATTGAAAAGACTTCCGGACGACTTAGAGAAGACTTCTTTTGAAGTATTCTCCAGGTAGACTTCCCTAGAAGTCTTCTACAAAAAGTCAAAATTCTGACTAACTTCAGTCAAATTCAAAAGTAATCTGTTTATCCGATGGGAATTTCGAAAAAATTTCAATTTCAAAAGTAAGCCAATATTTACAAAGCAAGACTTCCGAAGATGTCTTCTGTAGAGTAGACTTCTTAAGAAGTCTTCCTTCATAAATTTGCAATTGCAAAAATGACCTAAATAGAAGACTTCTTTTTAAGTCTACACAGAGTAGACTTCTTTTGAAGTCTTTCGTGGATGACTACAAAAGAAGTCTTCTACGTAAATCTTTATTAAACTTTAAATTTATCCAAAATTAAAATGAATTTTTAATATTTTCTTGCTAATTCATGTTTATTAGTCAACACTGGGACTACTGAGTCGAACTTATAACTTAATTGGTGATCATTATGAAGTCACAAACATTGATTTTTAATAATGTTTCTAGCTAAACGGAGAAGTCTTCCGTAAGTCTTCCTCATAGAAAACTTGTAGTCTTCTCCGATGATTTTGTTTTATTAAGTTGATGTTCTGTGTTTGTGTTGTCTTCCTCATAAGATAAAATTTTTAACTTCCATGAGATTAAAAATTTCAACTTTCACTTAAAATTCAATTTTGATCTTTTGTGAATTTGACTAAGGTTTTTTTTAGAAGTCTTCTCTCTTAGTTTTAGCAAATTTTACTAAGTTTTTGTGTTGTTGTATTTTGTTATGTGTGGATAGAATGATTAAAATATTTTTTGGTATGTTGCATTAATAACTTTAATGAAGTCAAGTACTTTTGGAAAAACATGAACATATTTACCATTCTTTTGATTAACATCTCTTAAAGTTTACAAAATAATTTACAACTAAAATATTACACATACAAATCTTAAAAAAACCATAAACAAAATTATTACACAACTAGATATTATTTCTCAACATAGATAAGCTTGGACTCCACTTCACATCATCTCTTTGTACCACTTTGGGCAGAAGACTTTATGAAGACTTCGTGGGAAGTCTTCTAGCATAAAATACATAAGATTTCCCAAGAAGTCTTCCGAGAGTCTTTTGAGAGTCTTCCGAGAATTATCCAAGAAGTCTTCCAAAATCAGTCTCAGATCTGAAAAATCTGCATATTCAAAAGCATTCAAATGACTTCAAAATAGAGAAGACTTCAAAAATAAATTTTTAGATAAAAGACAAAACAGTCAGATTAGGTTGGATCTATAATTTTTTAGAATCTAATATATAAAACACACAAAATACATATACAAAATTTATACCAGTTTAGGCAGAAGACTTCGGAAGACTTCCTGAAAACTTCATTGGAAGTCTTCTAGCATAAAATGCATTAGAAGACTTTATAAGAAGGCTTCTGAGAAGTCTTCCGAGAGTCTTCCGAGAGTCTTTTGAGAAGTCTTTCAAAGTCTCTCAGATCTGGAAAAACCTGCAAATTCAAAAACATTCAAATGACTTCAAAACAGAGAAAAACTTCAAAAATGAAAATTTTATGCTTACAAAATAAACAAAACAGTCACTCTATATTGAATCTATAGCTTTTTAGAATCTAACATATAAACACACACATAAATTCATATCCAAAATTTAGAGATCTACCTTTGAAAGAGTGAAAGATGAGAATCATGTNTAAGAAGGCTTCTGAGAAGTCTTCCGAGAGTCTTCCGAGAGTCTTTTGAGAAGTCTTTCAAAGTCTCTCAGATCTGGAAAAACCTGCAAATTCAAAAACATTCAAATGACTTCAAAACAGAGAAAAACTTCAAAAATGAAAATTTTATGCTTACAAAATAAACAAAACAGTCACTCTATATTGAATCTATAGCTTTTTAGAATCTAACATATAAACACACACATAAATTCATATCCAAAATTTAGAGATCTACCTTTGAAAGAGTGAAAGATGAGAATCATGTCATGAAAAACCTGCAAAAAAAAAAGATAAATTAGTGAGAAGACATAAGAAAAAGTGAGAAATAGATATAAAGTTGAGATTAGAGAGAGGTTGGAGAGTTTTAGAGTGAGAAACATTACATTTTTGTTGCAGTCATTTGAGAGGAAGAAAGAGAATGTGTAAATTTTCTTTATATATGGAGATAAAAATTCTAATTAGGTTAAATATTTTCGACCAAGTAGACTTCTGGAAGACTTATGGAAGACTCATGGAAGACTTTTGTAAGACTCATGGAAGACTTATGGAAGACTTTGATTTAGGTGGGAAACCTAAATTATTCCAAAATTTAGGCGGAAACCCTAAATTTTACTTAAATTTAGGCGGGATGTGACGGAAGACTTATTTTTAAGTTTTATATGAGTCTTCAAAATTTCAAATTATTTAAAAAAAGATTAAAACACAATTGTATTATATAATATGTAAGCAAACCCGGTATATATAGATGCATATCTTTGGTATTGATTTTTGTTAAAAAACGGTTTATATATAAACCCAAATAAACATTTAAATATACTAGGAGAAAAACTAAACACATAATCTTATATTATTATTAAATAAATAAAACACATAATCTTATATATCTTAATCGAGATCCATTCGGTTTTGATTTGAGTCTATTCAGATTTCAGATTTTTAGGCTTATAGATTTAAACCCTATTCTGAACATTGCGGGTTTGGTTTGGGTATCCATTTAAATTATGTAAAGAATTGAAAAATTAAAATGTACCTTAAATTATAAAAATCCAAAACTTAAATAATCGAAAACATATAAATTTAGATAATGTAAAAGTAAATATATAAAATTAAAATAAAACTGGATTTATTTGGAAATTATGATGGAAAAACAAGTTTTTAGATATTTTCCGTGTTTTGAGCATTTTAGGATACCTGAAATATTTTGTTCGTGTCGGGTTCGATTCGGTTCATTGGAACCTGATATTTTGCCCAGCTCTATCATTTATGATAAAAAAATTATAAAAACAAAATTTGACCAAAGCAAGACATAGACGATGTATTACTCCGTTTCAGTTTTTAACTTCTAAAAATAATCTAAAACAAATGAGAGACATGGCAATGCTTATTTAAATAAAACTTAAAATATATAACTATAGATAGAAATTATAGTTTATAATAAACTAAGTTTTGTAAATAAAATAATCTCGCGCTTTCAAAGCGCGGGTTAAAATCTAGTTTCTTGTTAAATCCAGAAAGAAACAAATAAGTAGCCAATATTTATCTTTTTCCAATTACTTTTTTTTTCATTTTTTAATTTTATTTTATTATTCTATAAGTTACCAGTTATAGCTTTTTTTTTTGTCATCAACTTAAACAGACTCGTGGTAGTTATAGTTTTATCTCTAAAAAGTAACATATCTTGCATATATAAAATGAGTATCTAAACTTATTAATGTTAATATATTAAAAATTTTAGTTATTTATTTGAATTTAATATTATAAAAAACTCAAACCAGTTAAAGATTAACACATGGCTGAGAATATCTAATGAAAAACTACAAGTTTCTATTTTGAGATATTATTCCTTAACACTTCTTTTTTCTTACATTTTTCTTTGATGTTTAGATATCTATGAGTTTAATGGAGATGCTCTTACTTAGGTCTCGATATGTGATGGTACCTGTGTGAGTTGTTTTCTCTAGATATCTCTCTCCTTCCCATCGTCGGCTAATTAAACGACCATGAATAGAGCAGACAATTCAGCTTCCATCCCGATAGATCTCATTCTAGAGATACTCTCGAGATTGCCTTCAAAATCAGTAAGTATGTTTCATTGCGTGTCCAAGCTATGGCGATCCATGCTTAGTAGTCCATATTTCAAAGAGTTGTACTTGACCAGGTCATCTGCTCGACCACGTCTCTTATTTGTTGTCCACAGCGTTGGTGAGGAAGAGGAAGAGGAACTACACTTCTACTCGTCCTCACAGCCTCGAATTCCTTATGACAAGTCGTCTCTTGTAGTAGCCGCCGATTATCATACGACGTTCCCTTCAGAACGTTGTAACTATGCATCTGGTTTGATATGTTTCCGTGTGAAGGGCTGCTCAGGGGAGGAAGCAATGACTCTGATATGTAATCCTATCACGGGACAGTATGCGGAGTTACCTAAAGTGATCATGTACATTCCGTCAAAAGCTTTTTTAGGGTTTGATCCAATTGACAAACAATTCAAGATATTGGTAGATCATCATCCTTCTTTTCCTCCAAGGGATCGTCATATAATTTTGACATTAGGAGTTCCAAAACTTGGGTGGAGGAGTGACATCTGTTGTCCAAAATACTACGGATATTTGTCTGAAGGAATATGCATCAGTGGAGTTATATACTACCTAGTTTGTCCAAGGTACTCAAAAGGAGTATATGAAATAGTTTGTTTTGATGTTAGGTATGAGGAGTTCAAGGTTATTGAAGCACAATGCTTTTACAATCATCATCAAACTCTCCGATTGATAAACTATAAGGGTAAATTAGGTGGGATTACTGGGAATCTTAATGACAGTGGTGCCATTGAGTTGCGTATGTGGGTTCTACATGATGCGGAGAAACAAGAATGGTCGGAATATGTCTATACTTTGCCTGAGAATGATGACATTAAACTCCACGATTTTACCGTTGCTGGAATGACCACTAGAGGTGAATTTGTTTTGTCTATGATCGATACATTTAAACCTTTTTATGTTTTCTACTTCAATCCCGAAAAGAACGTTCTCAGGAGTGTTGAAATCCAAGGTTTTGGTGAGGATGTTAGTAGCGTTAAAGTCTTTGTAGACCATGTGGAGGATTTCAACTTTTTTAAAAGAGAGTCTATCTAGTTTGGCTGTGATGTTCATGTGACTTATCTCATCTTCAAGTTTTGTTGTGAGCTCTTATCATTCTGTTTGGCTTATCATATATATATATATTTAACAGAACATAATAAAAATTAAAAATTTCAAACATTTTTCAAAAAATTTGTTCGGCTAACGGTGCGGGTTGGGTTTGATATTGGTTTTTGGATATAACATTTTAAGAACTGTTCAAATATATATGTCATGTCTAATAGAGTATGAGATTTTGATTTTCGGATCGATTTCAAATCGATTTTTTTGGATACAAATATTCTTGAGTAATTATGTTAGATACTTAACTACTTAAAAAAAATAATATGTTGTAATATTTATGAATAAATTTTAAAATAATTTCTGAAATGCATATGGTATAAGTGTATAGTTATGCAACTCGACATATTTAATGTAATTACCAAAAATTATATTATAGTAAATTAATATTAAACACAAATATGAAAAAACATAAAATTAAAATTTTCAAAAATAATTACAACAAAAAATATACACAGGACGGGTCAATATCTAGTATTTTATTAAATTATGATCTTGACCAAATGATAAATGTTATGTCCAATAAATTATTTCCATATTTTATTCCTTCAAAAATGAAATATAACTCCTTATTTTATGTAACTGCATATAATATTGTGGTTTAAAGTTAAAAAAAATATAACTTCCTATTTGCTGTAAAGAAAAAACAGTAACTTCTTATTTCTTTATGTAGTGTGCAATTTAATAACCACATGTTACTTCTAAAATCAACATTAATTATATCAATACTGTTTTTTGCCTTTTGACAGATTTTACACAAGCCTAATAATAATGGTATATATAATTTATATTAAAATATTTACTGATTTTTTTTATCTTATGTTAATCTATTCAAATCCGTCATTCAAATCTGTTTACATCTTATCTTACAATATTAAAAGTTGGATATACTCAACATCCAGCCTATCCACCTAGGCATAAAAAACTAACCAATCAACATTTAAAATCTTGCCGCATCAGCCTAAATCTTCTTCTTTGCGAATGAGACGATGGAGCACTTTCGGTTTCGTTGAAACCTTTGTCTGTTCAGCGTTCCTTCTCTCATGTCATCCTTAATTACATGGAAAGCTTCATGCTCCAGATCACCTCTACCCATGAAACTGAAATCCATGGCTCTTCCCTCACAATATCATGTCCAGCCTTCTTCTCTTGCAATGATTTCTCTAGCTTCTCCACCGCATCTCTCATCTCGGAGCTGTGTACAGATTCCAAAACAGGGGAGCCCAGAACAGAGAATCCAAGAAGCACCATGACATCCTCCAGAGTTATCGTTGCTTCATCCCAAGGGAACACGAAAGAGTTCGTTTCAGGACACCATTTCTGAGAAACAGAGAGAAGCAGAGATGGGTTCTTAGTGATGTTTTAAGTGGAAGCCTTGATTGCTTCAAAGATCCCAGCTTTTCTCCATGTGGGTTCGTGTAAAGCTTCCATCTTTCCGACCCAAGAGACAAAACGACGCTCTGCAACCCAAAACCTAGAGACGGAGTCTCGTGAAGACAAGCTGTTTAGAAACTTTGTAGGAGATGATGAAACAGAGTGACATTGACGGGGAAGCTCGGCTACGGCTTCACAAGAGGTAGCGATGGGGTTTAGGAAGTGGGCTTTGCTAAAGGTGTGACCTTTCTCAGAAAACATGATGCGTTGGCCATGGAGAAGAAGGAAGCAAAGTTAGGGATTTGGAAAGTCAAGACATGATCAGTTTTGATATGAATGGCGAAAGAAAAAGCAAATGTATAGGCAGAAAAAAATGGTGGAGACTGAACGTACCACTTGCTTTTTTCGGCAAAGAAGCAAATGCTATTTTCTTCTTACTCAATAAGTTGAAATGTTGACTGTACAAGAGTATCAACGGTCATATTCAGTCCTTTCATTGTTGTTAAGGTTATATGTTTCAGGTTCTGCAATTCCTGTTATCTAATATATGATGAAATTGGTATTATAACTGCAATTCTTGTTAAGTTAATTTGTTTAACCGCACATGTGTTAATATCCTCTAGCTCAAGTGGCAGCTTCTAGCTGTTAGTTCAACTACAAGTGTTGCTTTATCTAATCCACCACTTGCAAACTTTGGCACTGGTGAGACTTGCGAAGAGATAATTCCCTGAGAATATATAAATCTCAACAATTTAGAGGTATGTATTGAGATACTCTGGTTTTTCTTTATTTTCTGGGATTGGATTTGACATTTTTTGTATGTTTAGAGGTTTTTGAAGAGCTATAAACAAAACANATCATATATCAACAACGGTTATATATGTGCAGCCGTATGACTAAAACAGTCGCAAGCCCTAGTAATTTTTTTTTTCTTTTTATGAACATGCAGTCGTATAGCTCGTAAGTTATTAAACTAATATGCTTTAAAAATTAGAAGCCGTATGAGAACTTTAAATATGCTTAACAAGATGCAGTAGCAAGGATGCTAAGTAATACTAACTTTGACATGTTTAGTTTTACGAATGAATGCAATATTAACAATAAGTAATAAAAGCGATACCAACGTGATGACTTTCAATAACACAATATAAGCATCACATATGTTAACTTACAAAGAGAGCACATACGGCTATATAAACTGTAATAAAATTGAGCATTAGCTTATAAACATCGACAAGATCTCTTTTCAATCCAATGATTTTCTTTCCCTAAAACAAGGGTAGATCAATATTGTCGACTAAAGCACCTAAGCTCATATTGTGTATGAATCCATTCTTACAAACGATGAATTGATAATAATCATGATTTGAAAAGGGATTGAATATAGACTAAAAGTATAGTAGAATAAAAATCTATACCTATTAGTTCAAGATTGCTAGAGTTTCGTGCTGATAACGTGTTTTGAGTAAAGAAGAGAAGACAAAAGAAGAGAGGAATTGGTGTGTCTTATTCCATGAGTAATGAATCCTTTATATATGATTACAATAGTTTGTGGACAAAGCCACTTGGAGAACAAATAAAGCTTGGAGAACAAGTATATTTAAGACTTGCCATAATGGCATCACCATAATATTCATAACACTTTTAATATTCAAAACTCATATACTCTCTTCCCTCTGTTTCATATTAAGTGTCACTTAAACATTTTTTCATTGTTACAAAAAGAGTGTCATTTTAGAATTTCAATGCAACTTTCAGATTAAAATTAATTACAAATACATTGATTTTATAAATAATTTAATTGATCTCAAATATTATTGGTCGAATAAGTTTAATTAATAAGAACTTTAATGCATTTCAATCATTTTTTTAATCTGTGTGAAAAATTTTAAAGTGATATTATTTATGAAACGGTGAGAGTATTATCTTACAATATTAAAAGTTGGATATGCTCAAACATTCAGCCTATCCACTTAGGCATAAAAAAATTAACCAATCAACGTTTAAACTCTTGCCACATCAGCCTAAATCTTTGCGAATGAGACGATGGAGCACTTTCGGTTTCGTTGAAACCTTCGTCGGTTCAGCGTTCCTTCTCTCATGTCATCCTTAATTACAAGGAAAGCTTCATGCTCCAGATCACCTCTACCCATGAAGCTGAAATCCATGGCTCTTCCCTCACAATATCATGTCCAGCCTTCTTCTCTTGCCATGATTTCTCCAACTTCTCCACCGCATCTCTCATCTCGGAGCTGTGTACAGATTCCAAAACAGGGGAGCCCAGAACAGAGAATCCAAGAAGCACCATGACATCCTCCAGAGTAATCGTTGCTTCATCCCAAGGGAACACGAAAGAGTTCGTTTCAGGACACCATTTCTTAGAAACAGAGAGAAGCAGAGATGGGTTCTTAGTGATGTTGTAAGTGGAAGCCTTGATTGCTTCAAAGATCCCAGCTTTTCTCCATGTGGGTTCGTGTAAAGCTTCCATCTTTCCGATCCAAGAGACAAAATGACGCTCTGCAACCCAAAGCCCAGAGACAGAGTTTCGTGAAGACAAGCTGTTTAGCAACTTTGTAGGAGATGATGAAACAGAGTGACGTTGACGGGGAAGCTCGGCTACGGCTTCACAAGAGGTAGCGATGGGGTTTAGAAAGTGGGCTTTGCTAAAGGTGTGACCTTTCTCAGAAAACATGACTTCTTCTCTCTCTTCAGTGACGTGAAGTGATGATGCGTTGGCCATGGAGAAGAAGAAGAAGAAGGAAGCAAAGTTAGGGATTTGGAAAGTCAAGACATGATCAGTTTTGCTATGAATGGCGAAAGAAAAAGCAAATGTATAGGCAGAGAAAAATGGTGGAGACTGAACGTACCACTTGCTTTTTTCGGCAAAGAAGCAAATGCTATTTTCTTCTTACTCAATAAGTTGAAATGTTGACTGTACAAGAGTATCAACGGTCATATTCAGTCCTTTCATTGTTGTTAAGGTTATATGTTTCAGGTTCTGCAATTCCTGTTATCTAATACTAGGATTGCCAACCCCCGCGAACCGCGGGGGAAGATAGCAAACAATAAAAAATATAATGTTCAAAATTTGATTGTAATAGTTAAATTTTAGTTTGCAATAATCAACCCGGTTAAAATGGTTAATCAAATAATATTGCAATGGTTAATAATCCAAAATTATAATAGAACAACTAAAAGTTATTAATACTTATATAAAAAAAATATATATTTTCAAAGGTGATCAATCTTTCATTTTTTTTTTTTTTGTTTCAGCTATTCTGTCGGAAACTGAATAAAAGTCTTTGTCCTTCTGAAAGTAATTATTATCTCTAACAGTCTAATAAATATATTTTTTAAAACTATACATTAGATTTGAGAAAAATACCTTTTTAATATTTCTAAGTTTTTGGTGATTCTGTAATACTTTAAATATTTAGACAAAGTAGGATAAATTTATTTATAAGTTTAGGAGTATTTTGAAAGTGATATTTAAATCAGATTATGCTATACAAATTGAAATATATAATAGTAAGATAAAATTAATAAGTAATTATAAATGTACTAGTGTTATATTAAGTATTATAAAATCCCACTTTTAAATTGTAATAGAATTCCAATAGANATCACCCGTTGCACAAAAAAACAAAAGAGAAATGATTAGCCCAACATATTAGATTGTATCCTATGATATTAAAAAACTATTTTATAATGCATTTACAAAGTTTCAAATAACTTATTTTAAGTTAATATGATAATATCTATTATAAACATAATGACTTTGAGGTTAAATTAAATTCAACAACTAAGAAAAAACCGAAGATTGATAATAAACAAATATCATCGCAAAAGTTTCAATTGTTATGGTTTGTTGGTTACAAGAATGCAAAAGCATTCAAAATTCTTTTTTTTAGAAAACCAAATAAGTAAATTTTGCTAAAATAATATGTTTACAAAAAACATATTATATATTTTCTTTAAAAATGATAGGTCAAACTGCTAAAATGTGTATCAAAATAATTTATATAATTAGCTTTCAAATATTAAAACGAGAAGATGTAAATTCTTAATGATTCAGGAGAATACACTTCTAAGAACTTATAAAAAGACTACTGAACCACAAGGGTTACACCGTTTCAGTATAAACATATTTTAATTTTTAATATTTATTATAACCAATCCAAACATATATTGTTTCAGTTCTGTAAATATAAATATAAATATACAACTAATTTGGGCAGTTAGCTTAATGCTAAATATTTTCCATACTTCTATGAATGCTTTGATGTTTACAACTAAAAAAATATTCTAAAATAAAAATAAAAAAATAAAATGTCATACCAAAAATATACACAAACTATAATTTCAAAATTTAAGACGTAGAATCCACGCGTAGCACGGTTTAAAACTTCTAGTTAATATAAAACCATTTCAACTTAAGTTTTGTAATCATATTTAACATAGATTTTTAGCAAAAATACAATTGAATACCAGTTTTTTCAAAAATCATTATCACACTACAACAACATAAGTTACATCTCAGTCCAAGAAAATGGAATATATTTAACCAGACATTAATTTATTCAAATTTTAAATATTTTACATAGACATTAAGTTTATCAATTAACAAAGCACATGATTTTAATATAGGGTTTAACGGAGTTTAAATGGACTTTTAATAGAAATAAATATTCATATAAACTCATTTAGTTTAACGAGTTTAAATAGGTTATTCGATTTAAAAATATTTATTAAATGGGATTTTACTTAAAGTTAGTGAAGAACATATTAACCCTTTTACATATATATATATGTATATATAGTTAACATAATATATTTAAAAAAATCAAAACAATTTCAAAAACTTTGTTCGGTTTTGGTGCGGGTTGGATTTAATATTGGTTTTCGGATATAAGACTTTAAGAACCGTTTGAGTATATAGGCAAGGTCTAATAGAATATGAGAATTTGATTTTTGGGTCGATTCCGAGTCGGGTTTTTTGGTTAAGAATATTTTTGACTAATTATATTAGGTAACTAATAAGAAAATATAATATGTTGCAAAATTTAAGAATATAGTTTAAAAATAATATCTGAAATGCATATGGCACAAGTGTATAGTTATGCAACTTGAAATAATTACCAAAATTATGATAAATTAAATTAATATTAAATATAAATATGATTACAAAAAATAACAAAAATATAAAAATTAAATTTCTTTTAAAAAATTAAAACAAAAATATATATTTGCCCTTTTCTTTTTTTTTGGTAGGGTGCAGGAGACATGAGTCTCCTACTCTTTATTCAAATCATAAAACTCATTACATGCAAATTTGTCGAGATCTAGATACCCCCTGAAAGTCCTCCAACAAAACATAAGCAACACAATATGGGAATCTTCAAAGAAATGTAACCCAAACGATAGAGAAAACGCATAGTTAGCTAATCCATCCACCAGATAATTAGCTTCCCTATACACATGAGAAATTTTGACTAACCAGTCTCTTGATATGAAGCCATAGCACAGACGTACTAGGAACAACAGGGGATGAGAATCATGGATCCCTGTCTGAAGAAAACCCGCCACACTCTCCGAATCAACCTCCAACTCCAACCGACGAATCCCACGGTCCCATGCTATACACAAGCCATAGTATACTCCCCACAACTCCGCCAAAGGGGCTGAACAGATGCCTATGTTTATTGCAAAACCCCCATTCCATTCTCCATACTCATCACGAATAGCCCCNTCATAAAGCCATTCTAGGAGAGGTTGGTCAAAGAACCGTTGTTGTCTGCTTAGGGGAACAAATCGCGCCCATAACCCCGCAGCTGCCGGACAGTCTCGAAGAACATGAAGAATGGTTTCTTCTCCCCCCTTACACAATGGACATATACTATTCTCACTCAAATGTCTGCGTTTCCGTTCCATGTTTGTCATGATCACCTGATGAGTTACCAGCCATAGGAAGACTCGTACACGTTCTGGAGTAGTGACACGCCAAACCCGCTGATATAAGGCTTCCATATTAGGTCTCGGCTCCGCATCCCTGGTTAAGAAAGCATAAGCTGAGTTCACAGAAAATAAACCATCCTTGCTCCCTCCCGACGACATTCTATCCCTTGCACCCGTAACATCATCAATCACCACTGAAGCCAACCTTAGACGATTTTGCATTGACATATATGGTTCTATTATATGTGTTTGCCAACCAGCGCCAGTTTGCCAAAGATCCCGAGCTCGTACCTCCACCATCTCTTCTGGAATATCCATTGTACTCAACTCAGATAGTGGCTCATTCAACAACCAATTATCCTTCCAAAAACGTACTCGACGACCATCACCAAGAACCCAAGCCAAACCCGGGACAACAACCTCACGCAGCCCCAAATACCAAACTTCTCCATGTTGGTGACCAAGTTACTTTAACGTTTAACCAAGATAAATCATCCAACTCGCCAACTCGAATTTTTTTCCGCAGAATCTTAACCCATAGGCCATCATGTGTGTTCAGCAACCTCTAGCCTAGCTTTGCTAGTAGAGCAATATTCATTTCTTTAGCTAACCTTATCCCCAGCCCACCTTCACTCTTCTGTTTACAGATTTTTTCTCAAGAGACCAGATGTTGTTTCCTGTTTCCCTCACTGCTCCCCCAAAATTAATATTTGCCCTTTCAAGGGCATGCAGGTCAGAATCTAGTGTTTCATTAAAGAAGAAAATATACACTTATACATTTATAGTTAATTAATCTAGACCTTAAGGTTTAGAATTAAGGGGTATATTTTTGGGTTTAGGGTTTATGATTTACGGTTTAGAGTTAAGGTTTGGGGTTTTTGGAATGTGATTTCAAATTTAAAAAAATAAAAAAAAAATATTAAAATTTTCAAAATAAAAAAGCTATTTTGGTCATTTTATTTTTTGGATGTTGTTTTGTGATAACAACTTAAAAATTGCTATTTGAAAGAATTGATTAATTTTTTTCTTCTTTTCCATTTACTTTGTTTTTCATTTTAGTTATTATTTGAATTTTAGTTATTATTTGATTTTTAATATTTATGAAAAATTCAAACCACTTGAAGATTAACATATGGCTGAGAATATCTAATGAAAATCTACAAGTTTCTATTTTGAAATATAATTCCCTAACACCTATATTTTTCTATCTTTTCTTTTGATGTTTAGATATCTATAGAGTTTAATGGAGATGCTGTTAGGTCATCATCTCGATATATAATATTACCTGAGTAGGTTAGTTTCTCTAGATATATATTTCTCTCCTCTAAGTCCCATCGTCTGCTAATAAAACAATCATGAATAGAGCAGAAAATCCAGCTTCCATCCCAATAGATCTCATTCTAGAGATACTCTCGAGATTGCCTTCAAAATCAGTAGGGAGGTTTCATTGCGTGTCCAAGTTATGGCGATCCATGCTTAGTAGTCCATATTTCAAAGATCTGTACTTGACCAGGTCATCTGCTCGACCACGTCTCTTATTCGCAGTCGACAAAGTTGGTGATGAACTACACTTCTACTCGTCGCCACAGCCTCAGATTCCTTATGACAAGTCTTCGCTTGTAGAAGCCGCCGATTATCATACGACATTCCCTTCAAGACGTTGTAACTATGCATCTGGTTTGATATGTTTCAGTGGAAAGTGCCACTCAAGGAAGGATGCAATGACTCTGATATGTAATCCTATCACGGGAAAGTATGCGGAGTTACCTAAAGTGATCATGTGCAATACGTCAAAAGCCTTTCTAGGGTTTGATGCAGTTGACAGACAATTCAAGATATTGGTAGAGCATTTGCCTTATCCTTCAGCAAGGGATCGTCGTCATATAATTTTGACATCAGGAGTTCCAAAACTTGGGTGGAGGAGTAACATCGGTTGTCCAAAATACTACAGTTATTATTGGTCTGAAGGAATATGCATCAGTGGAGATATATATTACGTAGCTCATGAAAAAAACATACTAGTGATAGTTTGTTTTGATGTTAGGTATGAGGAGTTCAAGGTTATTGAAGCAAAATGCTTTAATCGTAAAACTCCGACATTGATAAATTGTAAGGGTAAATTAGGTGGGATTAATTGGGAGTCTGGCGACAGTGGTGCCATTGAGCTGCGTATGTGGGTTCTACATGACGTCAATAAAAAAGAATGGTCCAAGTATGTCTACCCTTTTCCTGAGAATGATGTCATTAAACTCCACGAATTTACCGTTGCTGGAATGACTACTAGAGGTGAATTTGTTTTGTCTATGCTCGATACCTTTAAACGGTTTTATGTTTTATATTTCAATGCCGAAAAGAACACTCTCAGGAGTGTTGAAATCCAAGGTTTTGGTGAGAATGTTAGTAGTGTTAAAGTCTTTGTGGACCATGTGGAGGATTTCAACTTTTTAAAAGGAGAGTCTAGCTAGTTTGGCTGTGATGCATGTGACTTATCTCATCTTCAAGCTTTTGTTGTGAGCTCTTATCATTTTGTTGGCTTATCATATACTTTCTTTAGGGTTTTCATTTCCATGCTCTCACTTGAAAACAAAATTACTGTTTGACATTTTATAGTATTCAACATTTTGATTACATGTCTCGTTTGGTTAACCGGCATCTATTATGGTTGAGTTCAATAGAAAATTCATTTTATTAAAGAGTTTTTGAATAATCTTGCACACAAACAAAAGCCGGAGCTTTTCTTATTAACTGAAAGAACATAAAATAATATGCAAACCAAACAACAAACAAAGAAATATCAAAGGTAAGATTTGTCTTCAGTTGACAACTCCAAAGTCTTATCTTTGGATGACTCTAATACTTCTATGTATGCGAAAACATAATACAAACATAAAATCACAAGCATTACATTTCATTCCTTTTAGCATAGAGTAACGTCTTGTGTAATGCAAAATATACAAATGTCATAAGATTTGATCATCCATGTCCACATGTCACAAACCCTGACTATTTCTTAGGCTGGCCTTGACCAGCTGCCGAGCCACCTTTACCTCCTCCAGCAGCACCGCTAGTTCCCGCACCACCGGCAGCACCACCAGCTCCACCGGCTGGAGCACCTCCGGCGTCAACCGTGGTAACTTTAAACCTTTCATCTCTTAACTCTGTTGGTCCCAAATTGACACTTAGACTCCTCTGCATAGTCTTTGACTTCGTAAGAGGACGAGAATCTTTCTTGAACTGAGACATAGCGTCTCCGATCTTGTTAAAGAAACCAAGAAACTCGTCTTTGGCTCCACCTGGAAACATCTTCTTCAACAGCTGAAGCTGCCCCACATAAAGCTCTCTCATATACTCTAGTAACATCAAGACTCTCATGTCCACCTTGGATCCTTCATCATCATCATCACCATAGTTAACATCATCATGACGTTCTTCATAAACTCTGTGGTAGATATCTCCCATGTCGCTGTATTGTCTCTTCATGCTCCCACTTCTTAGCCTCGTGGATTCAGAATCATCGAACAATCCAAAGAAGAGACTGTTCTTGCAGCTTTTGTCTTCTTCGTCTTCTGTGGAATGATAACTCAGAGAGTTGATGCTAAGATCATGTTTCTTCCCCATAGACACAATACAAAGTTGATTTTCCCAAGTCTTTTGCGCAGCGTATCTTTGTGTTTTTGTTTTGTTTTGCTTTGTTTAGAATGTGTGTCAAGATCTGAGGAAGATCTTTAGATATAAAAAGATGAAAAGTATGATAGATTTGGAAGCAAGCTTGTTTCCAGACTTGTCAACACGACGCTGGCACGACTTCTTCCAACGTTGACTAGATACGGGTCCAAAGCATTTGATTTTGTGTTTGATTTTCAGCCAATAATGAGGTGACAGTTGTATCGATTTGTGCCACGCTGTCACCATTCCTCAGTTCTTAGGAGATAAGTGATACATTCGTTACATATTCATCATAATTTCGAAGACGTGTAGAAGAAGTTGACGATTATTATATAACATAAAGTACATTCATAATGGAGGAGGCTTATCTAACTAAACTTATGTTTATGCTTCTGATGGACTATGTTGAAGACGGCAAAGTTTGCACGATAATTCTAACTTGTATAACTAAACTATACTATATGATNGGTCCAAAGCATTTGATTTTGTGTTTGATTTTCAGCCAATAATGAGGTGACAGTTGTATCGATTTGTGCCACGCTGTCACCATTCCTCAGTTCTTAGGAGATAAGTGATACATTCGTTACATATTCATCATAATTTCGAAGACGTGTAGAAGAAGTTGACGATTATTATATAACATAAAGTACATTCATAATGGAGGAGGCTTATCTAACTAAACTTATGTTTATGCTTCTGATGGACTATGTTGAAGACGGCAAAGTTTGCACGATAATTCTAACTTGTATAACTAAACTATACTATATGATACAACCGATCATTATAACTAAACTATATGATTATGAAAAAAGACTATATGTTAAGTAAAAAATATAGTCTATATGTTAAGAGAAAAATATGATTACGTAGGAATTTTATTCGTAACTAAAAACGAAATTTATTTTTTGATGCTAAAAAAACATAAATACGAATTTTAATTTATATCTAATTTTAAAACTATGATCATAATTGTTTTTGGAGAGATTCTGCTGCAATATATTTCCAATAGAAAACCATTCAAAATTTCAAATTTTCAAAATTCAATTCATTACAATTTTGTTGCATGTCGCTAAAAAGTACTCTATTCATAATTTTAGGAAAGTAGTGTAAATATTCTATTTTGTTATTCAAGAATTCAAATATTACTACTTTCTATTCTCCTTATTCTAGAAAGCAATATGCGTGAGAAAGTCATATTATACTTTCTGGACACACCTTTGTGGACTAAAACCAAAGAAATAATCGTCGGTTCTCGGATAACGAAATGCTTTTGGTATGGTTTGGTTTATAGATATATGCAGATACCAAACTTGTTTATATATTCAAAATACAAATCAAACATTTAAAACTTTATAACATGAGGCCCTCTTTGTTAATTTGTGGGGTCAGAGGAGCCAAAAAAAAGGATTTGGAAGAGGACAAAAGAACACAATGCGCATTATCTTTTGTTCGTGTTACACGGAGAGGTTGGCTCCTCCTACCAATAATAAAAAGAGAAACTGGACCGACCATCCAAAATCAATATCTTTATCAGTGCTTGTCAAATCACAAAAGTATTATTCAAAATATTTCAAGTCTGAACAAAATTCACGTAAAGTTATAAAGGCACTAAGACAAAAACCGCATACGTATCCTTTAGCCTACTACCATTGAAAAAACAAAAGAGAATCTTACGTTTTATTTCTTCTTCTTGTGCTCTAAAACAAACAATAGCTTTGTCTTCAGGCAAAGCAAAGACTTTGAGAAGATGGTTCAGAGGAAGACTTGTCAAGCAACCGAGTCTTATAATAATCTCCAGCCTGAAACTCGGTTTGGTCAAGAACATGTCAAGAGCCTTGGACCTGAGATGATGATGATGAAGAAGCGAACCAAACCTAAAAGGAAGGTTATAGACAGTCCTGTTTCTCAATCAGGTAAGTTACAGTCAACACCAAAGAAACATGATCTTGTTGTTAAAGGGACAGGTATGTCTCCTAACTACATGAAAGGCACCTCTAGCTCTGCAAGGAAGGAGAACAAGAGTAGACTTAATCAGAAGAACCAAACTACTGGTCTGAAACATGATTCTCGTCATGGAGTTATAAAAGAGAAAAGTATCAAGAAGCCGAGTTCGAGGATGGTTAGGGGTTTGACAAAGGCTCCGAGTTTCAAGAGATGTTCACAGAGAGCTACTTGTTCCTCTACTTTGAAAGACTCCAAGTTTCCAGACTATCTGATGCTTCATGATGATGAAGCAGTTAGCGGAACTTCTGTTTTAAAAGTCTGTCCTTACACGTACTGTTCACTCAACGGCCATCTTCACAAGCAGTATCCTCCTCTGAAAAGCTTTATATCCTCGAGGAGACGGAGTTTGAAGTCTCAGAAGAAAGCTTCCCAGGAAAATGTTGTGGAGATGTATGTAGAGGAGAAGAAAGAGTATGAGGTTGATGTTGTTACTCAAATCTCAGAAGCTCTCTCAGAAGGAGCACCTCGTTCTGAAACCGATTCAGATGGTTACACTGATATGGAGGAGACTTTTGTAGCTGACTCTGTGAAAGAGATCCAAGAGACTCATGAGGCTGATGATTACTACTCTGAAGGTGCAGAGATGGTGAAGACTTCTGAAGGTGATGACTCTGATAGTGAAGAGATGGTGAGGTTTTTAGAAGGTGGTCATGACTTGGAGAAGACTATATTAGATAACTCTGTGAAAGAGATCCAAGAGAAAGCAAACAAAGATGAAGAATCTGCTGATCAGGTTATTGGTATGATGATAAAGAACTCAGAAGCAGATGAAGCTGGTGAAGATACACTTAAGAACAAAGATGAAGAGTGCAACAAGGAGTCTCAAGATCAAACTGAAGCTATACCGAGGACAGAGGAAACCGCAAAGGCTCCATTTAACCGTAAACAAAGGTCATGCAACCAAGAAGAAGAGTCAGATTCCACCATGTCTTGGACTATCACCAAAGGCAAGAAACCTGTGGAAGAGACAGAGGAATTTAAGGGATTCAACCCAAGAGAACCCAATTACCTTCCAGTTGTGGAAGATGCGGATGCTGAAAAGGTTGATCTCAAGCATCAGGACATAGATGAGAGGAGAAACTCAGAGGACTGGATGTTTGATTACGCCCTGCAGCGTGCCGTTACCAAACTTTCCTCAGAGAGGAAGAGGAAAGTTGCATTGCTTGTTGAGGCGTTTGAGACTGTGAAACCTGTTGTGCCACGTGGTAGAGAACCTGCACCGGTTTTGAGCTATGGAAGACACCTTCAGACCTGCAACTAACAGAGGTAAGAAACAGAATCTCTTATAAACTAAGCTGATATATCTGATGTGTTGCAAGTTATGGTTATCAAAAAACTTTGATGGTTTCCATTGTGGTTGTAATAATATGAATGTTATGCTTCTCCTTAATCTGCGAGGAGGACTGAGTGTGTGGTTGCTTTGATACTAATGTATGAGGACAATATATGCATTTGTCTAGTTATATATACAATTATCTGAAATCATGTATCAATCGAATGCTGTTGTTGTTGGTTGTTATAAAACATTGACTGTTTCAGCCTCTAACAGAGGATTTCCGTTATTTTGTTAACTAGAATAGAGCATGTAACAGTATATAGAACAACGAACTCAATAACAATCATCCATAACCATAAGAGACAATTAGCAATATCTCACAAGAGTATGCGAGTCTAAAACAAGAAACCTAGGAGATTAAATCAACAAACTAAACTCAACTCCTGAACACAAACACCAGTAGCTGTTTTAAGCAGCAAAGCGGGACTGAAACTCAATCGTTGGTGATCTTGTTGACGAAGGACTTGTGGATGTGAGGGATGACACCTCCTCCACCAATTGTTCCTTTGATGAGAGTGTTATGCTCCTCATCTCCTCTGATTTCAAGCAGCAAATGCCTCAAGAGTTATTCTCTTCACATTCAAATCTTTGCTGGCGTTTCCAGCTAGTAATTAAGAACCTCATTTTTTTAAAGAATTTTAAATTTTATTCACTTCAAAAAACCTTTGTACAACCTAATGCTATTTTGTATATAGCAAAACCTATAGGCTTTTGTAGAACCTTATAAAAGAACAATGAAAAAATCATCTACTCCCAAACCATACTTCCATGGCCTTTTCATATCTACCTCCCGCTTGCTGTCGTAAGGAGGAGATTCTGTTCCTAACCAACTTATCCAATTGCTTAATAAGGCAAGCAGGAGATTGATGGCTTTCTCCCACCCTGCGTTTATTCCTCTCATGCCAAAGAGCATAAGCAGTAGCTTGAAAACTGTATCGGAAGAGAAATATTTTGGTAACGTCTTGTAGCCCAGTTACCAGTCTTTGCAGAAGGATAGCCCATTGAGTTGTCACAGCTCCACCTGCCAAGTCTCCGATTGTTGCAAGCCAAACTTCCTTGGCGAAGGGGCAGTCAAAAAATAAATGGTCTCTCGTTTCAGTAGCTGCATTGCACAACCAACATTTAGAGAGAGCATGAGAATTCCACTGAAGTATTCTGTCCCCCGTCGCTAACCTATTTTGGGCAGCTAACCACGTGAGGAAAGCAAACGTAGGAGTAGCTTCTTTGAACCAGAGCCCCTTGGCCCATGACACACGCGGTGATCTTGCTCTGATCATGTTCCACGTTTGAGCTGAGTCGAAACCTTGTCTAAAAGCTTCTTTCTCCCGTTTCCAAAGCACCCTATCATCCTGCTGATTGAGCCCAACATCACATAGCCTCAAAATCTCCTGCTCAATCTGAACTAGAACCGTAGTTCTATGTCTTCTTCTCCTGTAAGATTGGATCACCCTCTCCACCGTAGAGTGTATCGGGACCCCAAGATCAATATATCCCCTTTCCCCAGTTAAGTTGATCAATGCCCCCAACTGAGACCACTTATCGTACCAGAAGGATGTTGTCGCACCACTACACACTTCCACTCGAGTAAACTGCAAAGCAAGAGGTTTTAGCTTTAACAGTTTTTTCCACATCCAAGAGCCCAAGGAACTTGATTCCTTTACACTCCAAAAAGAGCCTTTTCTGATGAGATACTTATGTATCCATTTGACCCACAGTGATGATCTGGAGGAAAGAATACGCCATATCAACTTCAGACAAGATACTCGATTTACTTCTGCAAGCGATCTCAGTCCTAAACCTCCTTCCTCCTTCGGTTTACACACATCTACCCAAGCAACTTTAGCCTTCTGAGTTGACATTACCGGACCTGACCAAAGGAACGCGGAGCATAGACTGTTTATTTCTTGCAGGCACTGCTTGGGGAGACGGAACGCAGACATCCAGAAATTCGTTAAGCTGTAGAGGACTGATCCAGTCAGTTGCAGTCTACCTGCAAAAGAAAGATGGCGCGCTGTCCATGTACTGATCTTGGATCTAATTCGCACAAGTAAGGGAGCATAGTCTTGAGCTGACATTCTCTTAGACAGCAGTGTAAGCCCAAGATATCTTACAGGAAGCGAACCAGCCTCGAAGGGGAATTGATCCAGTATCTGAACACTTTCCTCCTCTGTTACTCCAGCTAGAAATAATGTCGACTTTTCTAGGCTAATAGAAAGCCCAGACATCTTTGCGAAGTCCCGAAATACGCCCAATATCCCTTCTATAGATGTTTTCTTCCCATCTGAGAACACCATCACATCATCTGCAAAGCAAAGGTGAGTGATGTTGAGCTCCCTGCAGTAAGGATGGTATCCAACACGTCTCTCCTCCGCGGCTTTATCCAAGAGCTTGGACAATACTTGCATGCAAATCACAAATAGACAAGGAGATAAAGAGCACCCCTGCCTCAACCCTCTTTTGCTATTAAAGTATCCAGCTAATTCTCCATTAATCTGTATAGAAAAGGAAGCAAGCTCGATACATTTCTTGATCCACAAGATGAATTTCGCTGGCAGTCCCATAGCTTCAAGAACAGATAGCAGAAACGGCCACTGAACTGAATCGAAAGCCTTGGAGATATCAATTTTAACTGCGCATCTTGCTGTCACTGAGTCCTTGTGGTAGTTCTTCACTAGCTCTGAAGCCAATAAGACGTTCTCCATGAGGTTCCTGTCTTTGACAAACGCTGATTGATTCAAGGACACAAAAGAAGGCAGCAATTTCTTCAGCCGGCTAGCCAAAATCTTGGAAATCACCTTATAAATCACGTTACAACATGATATGGGCCTGTAGTCTTTCATATAGACTGCTTCATCTTTCTTGGGAATGAGAGACAATATCGTGGAGTTTATTCCTTTGGGAAGGAACCCCTTCTCGAAAAAGGATTGAACTGCTTGCACTACATCTCCACCTGTGATACCCCATGTAGCTCTGAAGAACTCTGCTGTGAAACCATCAGGCCCTGGCGATTTGTCTGCAGCCATACTGAACACCACTTTCCGAATCAACTCCGCTGAGACCTCTCCCACCAGCATGTTCCTGTCCTCCTCAGAACAATCAAAATTTAGGATCCCCTTTAGGACTTCCGAGCTCACTCCACAGTAGTCAGAAGGTATATGAGTCAGAAAGCTTTGGAAATATTCCACGGCTTCTGCTTTAATATCTTCTTGAGTGACTGCAATGGTCCCGTCTCCCCTATTAATCTCTCTGATTTCCCGAACCTTTGCAGCCCTATGATAGGTCTTGTTGTTTCCATCTCCTACCCCTAACCAGTGAATCTTTGCTCTTTGACTGAGGACTTTCTCTTCTATTTGTGATAACAAAGACCATCTGGTTGAAGCTGCTGATTCTGCCTCCATATTAGCCTGAGAAGGTTCATCTAAAGTCTTGGTTTGGAGCTCACATAGCGTTATATAAGCTTCTTTTGTCTTTTTGGAAATGTCTCCAATCTTCTCCTTGCTCAGATTCCGCAAAAGAGGCTTTATCGCTTTTAATTTCTTGGAGAGTCTGAAAAGAGCTGATGTAGAGTTGTACAGAGGCTCTGTCTCCCTCCAGAAGTTATCCACCAACGGTAGAAATTCTGGCATATCCACCACTGCGTTAACCAATTTAAAGGGTCTTCTCGGCTTCATACTCTCAGCTGTGATCATGATCCGGCATCTCTGATGGTCTGAGCAACCTCCTGCCTCAAAAACGCAATATGATATAGGGTACAGACTCATGCACTCTTCGTTAATGAGGGTGCGATCTAGCTTCTTGCAGATAATATCACTGTCTCTTTTATTATTCCACGTGAATCTTGGCCCCTGGTACGACATGTCAGTCAGAGTACAATAACTAACAACCTCCTGAAAGTCCCGCATTCCCGAAGTATCCTGAACAATATCTACATTGGAGTGCTCAGACCCATCCAAAATTTCATTAAAGTCTCCCACTACAATCCACGCCTTCTTCTTTATTATAGGAGAGTCTTGATGAGCTTTTATGTCTCTCCAGAGCTCCCTTCGTTCGTCCTCCAGATTAAACCCGTAAACAAATGAACAGAAAAATTCTTCATCCATTCCCTCCAACAGAATAGAACATGTGATCATCTGAGCGCTCTGAAAGCATGGAGTAACTCTCACCTTCGGACTCCACATGATCCAGATTCTACCCAAGCGGTGATGATCGTAATTTGTAATAGAGGACCAGCCTGGGAACACCTTGTCGATGATCTTCTTAGCTTTATTCTCTTTCACCCGAGTTTCAATCAAACACCCAAATTGAAAACTACTTTTCCTAACCCACTCCTTTATTAACATATGCTTAGATGGCTTGTTAAAGCCTCGAATGTTCCAAAAGAACCCCGACATTAATTACGACGAGGTTTCCTTTTATTCAGCTCGCTGAGACTTCCATCTTGCGCTTTCTGAACAGACCTATCTCCCAAGACTTTATGCTTTATCTTCGAATCTCTAGGAAGAGATTGTCGGGGAAGAACAGTCTCCTTCTCCTTAATCTCCATAATCTCCATACTCTCCACCCCTGAGTTCGACGTGTTATCTGCCTTCTGTATCCCTCCTTCCTCACTTGCATCACCTACTATTTCTCCCTCCTCTTCCTCTGCACTCAGTACTGAGAATCTTGAATTAGTGAGAATAGCAACCTGCCCAAATTTTAATTCATTGTCCTTGCTCTTTGGTGACCGGCTCGACTTTCCTGGTGATACATCCCGCCACTCTTCCTCCTCGTCTGCTTTAGTTTCAACTTGAGCTTCAGCCAGAGCTGAGCTCTCCAATCCCAACTCTTCCTCCACCTCTGTTCTCATCTCATCTTCCTTCAACTCAGTCTCTGATGTTTGCTCAAAAACCTTCTTTGTGATCTTTAATCCCTCTGGAGATACCTCCTCGCACTCTTCCACCACCCCTGACTGATTAGAATCCGAAATCTTCTCTGTCTCAACTGCGATTCTCTCGTCACTTCTTATCCCATGTTCTGCTGGAATGATACCTTCCTCCTGCACCTCATTGTTCTCCCTCTCAATCTGTACCTCTTTCACTGAGCAGGTTTTGACAGTGTGACCCCATTTGTCACACATAGGACACTTTGTTGGCAGCCATGGGTACAAGTATTCCACCAAACACTGCCTCCCCTGAATATTGAAGTTCATCTTCTTCGGCAAATCCTTCGTTAAGTCAACATTCACAAAGATCTTTGCTACTTCTATGTTCTGACATTGGACAGTTTCTGGATGTAGTCTCACCGGAGTACCCAGAGGACTCGCCACAAAGCTTAATCCTTGCCAAGAGAACATATCAATCGGGACATTTTTGAGATGCACCCACATCGGAATGGCTTGAGCTTGAGGCTTCTCCTTCTCTGTTACTGGAGACCATTTGGTCACCACCACCGGAACACCCGCTAGATTCCACATCCCCCTTCTAAAAATCCGGTTTTTGTCAGCCTGATTTGGTATCCTAAACTTCATTGTCGTTGAGTTAACCTCGAACACGTCAATCTTCTGCGTCTTATCGTTTAAAGCCCAGACCTTGTTTACGATAGCGTGAACTTTCGCAATGTGTGGAGCCACGTCTAGGAATTTTCCAATGAGGAAATCATTCCACAGAGGCACCACATCCTTCGTTATCTCCTCCGGTACCTTAATCGAGCCTACACCGTCTTCCATCGAAATCTCCACTTCGTACTTCGAGCCTACACCGTCTTCCATCGAAATCTCCACTTCGTACTTCTGCAAGTGTTTTTTCCCCTGAACCGCTCCTACCCATGATCCTTTGGTTCCCCCAGACCTGCGTTTGGAACCGTCGCCGTCACCCCCTGGGAGGTAGAAGCCTCCCCTTGTGAACCGTCCTCATCCCCCATCGGAGCCACCGTAACTGGCGCCGTCAAAGAGTCTGATTGAATCGAGATTTGCACAACCCTAATCGCCCAATTTTTCGCCAGAGCAAAACGGTGCGTTTTCTATGCAGTCAAGTACTCCAGAATCGATGCAGTGGCACCAACCCTTCCATCTGCTGAAACTCTCGTCTTTACTTGACGGTGAATATGACCCACTGGAAACTGAAAGAAGACAGACATTTAAAGAAAAGCAAAAGCAGCATATAACTTGAGGCACAAGCTTCTCAATTATCAGACAGATATCTTCTAGTTTTACATCCAAACTACTACAAATATCTAAATACGACAAAACAACAAAGTGATGTCTCAGTAATAAGAATTTCTCTGTAAAATTGAATTGTAAACTAAGCAATAGCAGCAGCCAGTAAGCAAAACTCAAGATCTCAAAATAAAAGACAAAATCAATATAGAACTTGGAGCACAAAGGCAAGCTTTTCAATTATCAGATATCTTCTAGTACATCCAAACTACGACAAAGAAAACAACAAAGTGATGTCTCAGTACAAGAATTTCTCTAAAAAATTGAATCGTAAACTAAGCATAATAGCATCAAAATTTCTTCGGGCACACAAGTAAGGGCGTATTTATTGTCAACCAAATTTGTCCTCTCGATCTCCCTCGGCCATTTCAACATCCTCCATGCTACTAAACTCCAAGAAATGAGTAGGTCGATGCTCCACGTCAAAGTACTCCTTTGGGTATCCAAGTCTGACGCTGCTGTACTTCATATCCACCGCATGCTTCGTTCCCATAAAATTATAGTTCCAAGATCCGTTTTCAGGAACCATATAAAACCCGAGGAAACGGTCACTCAACAGCATCTGAACCTTCTCATAATGCGTGGGAACATAACCCCGAGGATCGCTTCTCCCGCCTGCGTCCTGGTTGTCTCGTCCCCATTCATATCCACTTTGAGTCAGCTTATAAGCCGTCAAAGAGCACGAACCCGGAGTAAAACTACACGTCATGACGATGCATTTGTCAACATCCCACTGCCTCTTGTTCTTCTCAAGAATGCCTGAATGAGAGATAACATCCTGTGGCGAGAGTTCCGGGAGCTCGTTAGGCTGCGTGTGCAACCACCCCAAGGGCTCGAGACCGTTTAACAAATCATTCTCAGGGAGAGACGACGGCAAGTGAACAGCCGGGGAGCTTCCCCGCTGCGGCACCATCACAACGCAACGAATCTCCTTCACTCGAGGATTATCCGGGGGGCTGATACCGTACAAGTATCCAGCGATTTGGGTGCGGAGATCCGCTATACATATGAACCTCTTCAGGAGGTTCTTCGGCATGATGTATGTGTATCCGGACTCGTTTATGTTGTCCGAGTTCACGTAGATGTGGTTGACTCTTAGGTAGAGGTTGGTTGCTGATATTGCACGCACGCGCCAATCTGTTTTGGAACTAAACGCAGCTTGCTCGTAGGGGGTCACGGTGGAGACGATGAGCTCGTCTCCGTGAACGTTTCTCGTTTTCGTTGTGACTGCAATAGCCTGGCTGGCTTGTTTCTCAATCTCAGCTATCTGTTGCCTCTGCTGAGAGGGTGGAGTGATGTCAGCTCCTAGAATAATATCTCTCATCTCCGATTGCGTTAGAGCGGAAGTGTTGACGTTGTTCTTCTTCGCGTAGTCAGAGAGGATTAAATCTCTTAGTGCTACCTCCACCTTCATCCACTGGTCATCAGTGAGCGAAGGCCAGATGTGATGCGGCTCAGTGACAACAGACTTGTCCGGCCTTAACAGCATCTTAGCCTTCTCGTTATTCACATGAAGCGCACGTAGGATCAGAATAAGTCTCGAAAAGCAGGTATAAGAAGAAACACTCTTCAACCAATCATCATAGATATTGAACAAAACCATCTTCGGCTCCGTCGCCTTCAGAATCATATCCCCGAACGTCTCAATCTTGAGACAAGCCTGGAACGGAAGCTGAAGCTCGCTTCCCTTTATAACAACGTTAGGGAAGTCCAGCAAGTGAACCTCTAACGGATCCAGCATTCCTTTACGTGTAACAATGATCTGCTTCGGCTGTTCTTCAACGGGGAGAGACCTCACAAGCGCAGCAACCTCTTCAGCAGTTTTCCACTTCGCTAACTGTCCCAGACGCTTCTGCCCAGCCCAAACACTCGTATGGATAACCTTCAAAAACAGCTGTCCAGTTCTCGGATTGAAAACAAAAACCGCACCGTTGATCGGCTTTGTCGTTAGATTCCCCTCGAAAGTCTTGTGAATCGTGACGCGGTAGACATTAGTATCATCAACAAACCATTTAATCTGATTATTGAATATCTCCCCATAGTTTTGAGACGACAAGTACGGCTCCGTGGGAGCGGACGAGTACAACTGCAAGCCTTTCTTTATCCTATCCCTCAACGCGTGTAGAGCCGGATTCGCCTTCATAATCTTGTTCATCGCTTGAGTAAGAAGAGGCTTCGAACCAGGGAACCAATTACCAAACGCGGAATGCAAGTTGTACGCCAGATCAATCCCAATCACCACCCCGGTCGGAGACGGATATATAGACATGCTATCCGCTGTGTAGTCCATAAACTTAGCCCTGGTGTAACGCTCGATATCGTGGGAGTCGTAATCTCCCCATCGAAGCTGCACATCGATCCAGTACTTGTTGCTCGCCTTCTGGTCGAACACATCTTTAGACTCGGCGAGCAGGCTTGGTTTCGACATTGGCCATTTACCTGAAGCGAATAGAAGAACGTCAGCGCAAGAGCTGTTCATCTTGTAACTCTTTCTCGGGTGAATCGTCTCCTTCTGCACAGTTTCTATCTCCAAAGCCTCCAGCTCATGGTCCAGCACTTGGCAAAGATCCATGACTACACTCTCGTGGATCTTTTGCCACAAATGGGCGCGGAATATCTGAATCAAAGATATCTTCAGCGTAGGAATCTTTCCATGCATGAACACTCCCGTCAGGTCCAACTGCACTTGGAAACCCAAGTAAACATTCGCCCGGTTAATCGTCGGCGACCACCAGAGCGTGAATCTCCTGTTCGGAATCTGGTTCAGACCAGACCTCTGCGCATTAGTCAGCTTCTTGTACTTCATGGACTCCTCGAAACCAGACGCCTTCTCCCAGAAAAGACCCTCCCACGTCGGGAAATACGTCCCCTTGAAGAGGGTATGCTCGAGGATACCCTCGACGCCTCCGAGAGCTTGGATAACGTCGGTTCGGTAGTTGTTCAAGTTCCAGAGCTTCCCGTCGTGCCTCTGGTGTGTCCACCAGAATGGGTTTTGTTTAAGGACTTGGTACTGCTTAAACTCGGTCCGGACCCTCCAGCCTTTATCGTACGCTAGCGTGTGCCTATCCTTCTGGAACAGTGTGTTTATACGAGGGATGCCCCTATCCCAAGAGTCTTCAAGATCTTCTAATGTAAGACGCCTGTTTTGGGCCTGTGCTTCCTGCCTCTTTAAAGCATACTCAGCCCACACGCGCTGCGAGTCCATAAACTCGCTCTCCCATGGCTGTATGTAACGGTACAGGTTTGGTATGAGCTGATCTTCCTCGTGGCTCATCCCGCTCCTAAAGTGGGTTACGCCAACGTCCGTCTGCTTGCTGTGCTTGAGGTCGCTTTGTGGAATCAAGATATGACCCATTGACAACATTCCAAGACCGCCAAGCTCCTTTGGAGCGTAGAAGACAACGGGAGGAAACCGGCTAGGCATCTTTGAGTTCAGCCCTATCTTGATCCTTGTCTGGATTTTGTTCTCGCACTTGACCAGAAGATCCAGGAGCTCTTGTGTATGCACAGTTGCTTCGCGAAAGTAAGTCATGAGACCGATCAGAGCCGTGTTCCACTTGTTGACTATCTTGGTGAAAGTTGTTGATCCTGACGACATGAGAATCTGCCTCACGCGATTCTCAAACGCCTTCATGTGCTCGTCGTCGACCCGGAGAAAAGCAGCCGCAGTCCTCTCCTTGGTCTGTTCATTCTGAAGATTCCACACACCATCTTTAGTATTGCTTTGCGTCATCCTGATTTTGGGAAGTATCCGAACTTCAAATCCACACATGCTGAAGAGAAGGTTGGGATTATCCTTGCTGTAGACAGAGACAAACCCATTCTCCCACTCCAAAGTCGTGATGCTCCGAGGCAGACGGTTCTTTATGCCCCAGAACACGCTTCTACCGAGATTGACATCGTGTTTCATTAGCCTCATCCTCGCATCTCTCGGCCAGCACTTTTTATTGTTGTATCCCACCATGTTCTCATTGTTGGGATCGGGATGCTCCGTGAGATACCGCTGGATAAGATCACGTGCCTCTTGGTGGGTGAATTTAAACATTATATGAACTCTGTCTATGTACCGAGCATACATCCTTATGGGATGACAAGTCTCCACTTTCGTATCCCAAAACGTCATAAACTCGTTAGGCGTCTGCGGCGGTCCAGCGATTTCAGTTGCTCGAGTCAAACCGAGAAGCACGAGATCAAGAGACAGTCCGTAAAACTGAACAACAAACGACGCAAACTGAAGTCCTCTTATCAGACCGTGCGAGTTGGTATGACTCATATCCTTGTAAGCCAGAAGCACGTTGTTCTTGGCGCACATATAATCTGCGAGATTGTGATCAAGAATCAAACGGAGTAGCCTGTTCAACATAGTAATATCGATCTTCTCAAAGAGCTTTTCAAACTTGGTCTGGAGCATCACCACACACTGCCCATCACTCGTGTCCCATACGCCTTGCAAGTTATTTACACCTTGACACCACTTGTAAACCAGAAGCGGTGGCGGCTCAGAGTCTGCCGGCTTGATCCAGTTCGGGAACAAACAGCGCTTATCACCTTCATACCACAAGTACTGATCAAGATAAGCATCTGTAATCTTCTCTAGAGGATCTATCTCGTACACTGGAATCAAGTAGCTGTACAGATCCATAAACTGTATGCCAACCTCTTTCATGTTACGCTGCGTGAGGAGAAGACGTTTGATACGTGACAATGCTTCATGAGGATTGTCGTAAGCTTGCTCAATCAGACCAAGCTCCTCTCGCTGCTGCTGGTTCAACCTCACGGCACCACCGTATGATTCCTTCAGCCTCTCGAGGGCCAGGATGAGAATCTTCGTGTCGTGCTTGTACGACAGTGGAGGGAACGGAATCGGAGAGAACATCCTCGATTCCAGCCAATGAAAAGTCGTTCTGTGAATCGACACTGCTTCCTCCGAAGTAACGTACGGACCATCTTTCAAGTAATTGTGCTGCCGCTCCTGCTCGGCCTTTAGCCAAAGACGAGTCAACCTTCCTAGATTCTTCTTACAAACAGTCTTATCAACTGTAGCTCCTCTTCTGATACGCTCACGGTTGTAGTGAGCAACGTTAGTCCACCAATCAGCCTTAGACTTAACATAACGAAGAATCATATTCTCGACCAGTACGGGCAACCCGGGGACCTTCCAAGCGATATTAGCTTTCCAGCACCGCCACGCCTCGCTAAGATGCTGTAATATCGTCTTCGCTTTGTTTTTCCTGATACCTTCAGGCATTGCATCGAGAACGTCATGCATGACGGCAGCTCGAAGCTCCAGATCGAAATGGCTTTCGACTCTCTGCTTCGTGACGGTTTTCGCAACTCCTTTCGAGTGACGCCCCTCGAACTGACGGCCGAGAAGGTTCCCTAGCCATCGTTCGAGAAGAGGAACTATTCCTCGTAGGAAAAACAGCCATACTCTCCACATCGGTGCCCAGAAGCCACACCCGGGTCCTTTACCCACGGGACCGGTGTTGAAACGGTAATATATCAAGTGCTTTAAGTCCTTGCACATCCTGATCTGCCTCATGAGTCTGTACTTGTACCGGTACATACCCGTCAGCTGGCCGACGTGGGAGAATATATACTGTAGCCCGTCAGCCAGCTGGAAGGCGTCTACGTTACCGAGGCGGAACTGGACGTTTGCATCGACCACAAGTTTCGTCAGGCGGAGGATCTCGCGGCAGAGATGGAAAGCGTTCCCGAAACGCGACTTCTTCCTCTCTTTGGTGGTTAAAGTCTTCACTGGCTTCAGGTTGAAGTTGTAGTCGAGATGCAAATAGTTCAAACCCTTGCGGTGAATCAGCAGGTTCAACATGTTATGCCCTTGCCGGCAGACTTGCAGACCCGCTTCAACCCAGTCCAGTTCGGTGCTTTGGAAAAACTTTGTCGCCGCGAGGGAGCGAAATAAATGCTTCTTCTTATGAGACTTAGGTGGTCTACTGTGCAGACCGTTCAGCACGTAGCATTTCAAAAGCTTTTGGTAACTGACACGAACTTTAACCGGATAAGACTGAGGACAGTGCTCCTTGAACCACTCTGACACCAGTGGGATATCTTCGGACCGCCGCGTCCTCCCAGACCTCATATTGAAAGGCCGTGGCGCAAACAACAAAGAGATTCCAGCAGATGTAGTGTCGGTATAGAGCTTAAGGTCTTTTAGCAAAGGCTCCACTCCTTCAGGTAAGGTAAAATCATCATCTTCATCATCATCATCACCATCATCATCATAAAACTTCCTTTTCCGCCTTTCTTTATTAGTATTGCTGCTTATTGGGTGAATCAACGGATCATAATAAAAAGCAGGAAGATCAGGATCCTCGGCCTTTACGTGCATAACCATAGGGCTGTGATACACGCCTAGTTTCACCTTCCTCGGCCTATTATTATACAGATGAGGAAAAGCTATTCTGTATTCAGTTCTCAAAGTAGAGCGAATGATAAGCTTCGTGATGTCATTAAACTCATTCCAGTCCTCATCCCCTCTCTCCATGTCTCGGTACAAAGGCTCAAACTTAGGACCGCCGGGTATACACATGTTCAAAGCCTTCGCTGTGAAGAAAGATTCCTTGTCAAACAAGTAGAAGTAGTTCCGATCGATTAAATTATCAGACAGCAGCTGTCCCGCAAGCCTGTGAAGGGTCGCCATGATCGGAAGCGAGAGATTCCACCTCCTGTAGCTAGGACCGTTAATGAGTTTGGTCTTCACCAACGGCTTATGGTCGTAAAACCAAGTGTACACAGCTGAATCCTCCTCCTCGTCAAGCTCCATCTGAATCGCCTCGAGAGGCTCCACGTCAAGCAAGTTATCCGCGTAGTTAAGAGGAGGCTCCTCGTCATCAAACGGAGGAAACCTCACTCTCTTGAAGTGGCGACGGTCCCTCTTCTCCCTCCGCATCATGATCCACATAGTGCCCCACTGAGCCATGTAGATAGGCTCCACGACCAACGGGATCTCGTTCACGAACGTGATGGCTCCGGTGACGTGGTACAGAACCTTCACGTCACGGACCTGCTCCCAGGGCATCGGCATGTTCTCAAGAAGCTTGAAGACGGCGTGAGGGACGAACTTGAGTGCTCCTAGGTATACGCGTTTGTCGTGAGTGAATTTCTTCGATGACATGTCGCCGTGGTCCTTGATGATCTTCCTGACGTGCTCAGGGGGCATGTCCTCCTTTTGAGTCTCCACGTGTCCGAACCTCCTCTTGTTATCTCCGTAGCGTTTCGAGTTTAGCTGCGTCCATCTACGAGACTTCTCTTCGAGAGTAGGAGTCGGATTACAAGGTGGCGGCATTGTGGAGCCACCGGTACCAGGAGGGGCTAAGGGCATAGCATCGTTGTTGCTCCACATGGCTAGGGTTTTCAAATCCAAACGCTGAACAGAGTCGCGGAGGTGTAAACCCTAGATCGATCGCCAAGAACTTAGTGAAGCTAATCGATTAATTGAAAACCCCAAAAACTATTTTTGATCGAGTCGCTTTTTTTTTCTTTTTCAAGGGAAACAAGTAGTAGTTATTATATACAAAACTCAGAGGCGGTGTGCTTAGGCGGTTATTCAAACGTCATCGGTTATTGGGCCTTTGATTATGATATTTGGGATTTTGCTTGTGTTAATTTTATATAATACATAATATAATTATAAAATTTATAAAAAATAGTATAGGCTTTGTATATCTTGTTTTAGAATAAAATTTTAGTTAACATTGATTTATCATAATAATATTATACTACTAGTTACGAAATTAATTAATGTGTTATTTTATAAAATATTTAAATTTTTAGTAAGATTTTGTTAAATTCTCTTTCAACAGATTTTGTTATAATTAAAAAAATAAAATTCACATTTATAGTTGGCTTATTATTAAGAGAAATTAGGCTCCATATACACAAAAAAAACTAATATTTGCAAAATATGCTAGGACTAATTTTGACACTGTTGATATCTTCATGATACAGAATTATTCCTACCCCAACTATCTAAACCATTCTCTATCTTGTGTCTTCTTATTATCTTATGTCCATAACAATCTTCTTACTTCTCTCTCTCTTGTATTTTCTTAAAATCACCAAACACAACTTTTTCCTATTAATCTAAATATTTTTTTCCTTATCTTTTCTATTTCCAACTATGTGAATCAACAACTGGTACATATATTTCAATTAGTACAGAGTATGAATCTAATGAGTACTATCCTCACATGAGTTTTTCTATCTATCATCTCTATTCTTTTACTCAATCCGACCGTGATATGAATGTATAAGAAATTTTGTTTAATATACATGTGAGATCTCTTCAATTCATTCGCTGGTAAAAGCTCATGGTTGTATTGATGGTTTATATAATCAAGAAATATAGAGATTTCCCGACATTGATGAAACCTNCTTATGAAAGTGAATAAAATACAAGTCATTGGTTTCTAATTTATTCTAAATTCTAAAGCACAAGCAGAACTAAAATCCTAACACTCACCTTACACACAATACAAAATCTCCATAAAATGCAATGGTTGTCATGACTCTACGGTTTACTAGGTTAACCAACACAAACAAAACTCAAAATACTTAAGTTGTTATTACCTTAACGGTCCACTTCTACTTCGGTGTAGAAAACAATTTATATTAGCTAATATTTTTGCTAAAACAATAAAAATCGCACTAGCTCCCACAAAGAAATACTACTACCAGATTTAATCACATAAATCAGAGGTCCACAGCAATATCCAACCTATAAAACTCAGATTATTTCCACTAATGCACTCACTCAGCCAAAATCACACTCTATTATATACATCAGACAACCGCACTTGATTAAATAATAAAGCTCAAATACAATAACTCAAAAATAATTCAAAGAACATGATTTTCATTTTCAATCGTCCATTCAAACTTGAAACAAACGAACTAAGTACAACATCAGTTGTAAACCAACCCCTTTCCATTAAATTTGCATATTAACAATCATATATTTGTAATGAAAAATAAAAATATAACACATCCCGCCCGTAGGGCGGGCCGATCCTAGTTAATAATAAAGAGAGAAAAAAAATTAATGTTACGTTAAGTATTCTTAATCACCGGTTTAATGCTTGTCTGGGACATAAGCTAAAAAACACAAGTGAATATCTTGTAATAAAAAAAGTTAAATCCACAAGAACATCCATTACAAGAAATCGTGTGAAGACAATCTTGTCTTAAAGTCACTGCGAATTGTCTAAAGCCCCTAACGAATCCCAATTCCGAGTTTTTAGGGTTTCTATCCGAATCTTCAATTTTGCTTCCTAATTTGTAGCGATGTTTGAATATTTCTTCTCACTGCAGAGTAAAAATGGCGGATACGCCTTCGAGTCCGGCCGGAGACGGCGGAGAAAGCGGCGGCGGATCGGTTAGGGAGCAGGACCGGTACCTACCTATAGCTAATATAAGCAGGATCATGAAGAAGGCGTTGCCTCCCAACGGAAAGATCGGGAAAGATGCGAAAGACACTGTTCAGGAATGCGTCTCTGAGTTCATCAGCTTCATCACCAGCGAGTATGTTTGTTTCTTCTTAGTCAATCTCTCTCTCTCTCTCTCTCTCTGAGTTTTAGCTTAGTAAAGTCTTTAACTTTTAATCTGAATTCTATCAAACAAAAGTGTTGGGATCTTATGTTGTTTGGTTCGACTGTTATCTGTTTTTATCTCTAATTTGTGAATATGGAGTTAATATTTGTTTTTTTTCTTCTGGTAATCAGGGCAAGTGATAAGTGCCAGAAAGAGAAGAGGAAAACTGTGAATGGTGAGGATTTGTTGTGGGCAATGGCAACGTTGGGGTTTGAGGATTACCTTGAACCCTTAAAGGTATACCTTGCGAGGTACAGGGAGGTAAGTTACATTTTTGACTTCTTAACCCTCTTCTTCTTACAGCCTGTTATATAAATTCAAACCACTTTAGTTGTTGTTGTTCGGAACTGACCATGAGAGAAGTTCTAGCTACTTCTTCTATATGTTCTGTGTTGACAATCTTTGCCAATGTATAGTTTTTTTTTCTTAAAGCAAGAAAGATAAAATGTAGACCAATTCGAAAACCTGTGAACAAATATAGACATTTTATTTACTCTTGTCATGCGAAAGACTGATTCGGTATTTTTATTTCCATGTGTATGGTTGCTGAAACAATTGTGCTGGTGCAGTTGGAGGTAAATAAAATCCCATATGCAACTTTTTAATTTATCCCTTCAAGAGAAGTTCCGTTTCAGAATTGCACATTGGTGTGTTACACACACATCTTCTTGTGAAATTATGACAGGGGGATAATAAAGGGTCAGGAAAGAGCGGTGATGGATCTAATAGAGATGCAGCTACTGGGGGTGTTCCGAATGAAGATATGCCGGTACGATTTTGACAAATGTTACAGCCTTTTTGTATTTTTTTTTTCTTTTTGTTTCTTAGCTGCCTTCATCATCTTGATTGCACAGAGCTGGTGAAAGAAGTTGCAAGTGAAGTCTCTAGAGATAAAGAACAACGCCAAAATGATCAGGTAATTCCTCTATCTATCACACCTGCTTGTGTATACCAAATGAAAGAGCATAGTAATCTGTATGCATGTAGGTTTTATATCCAAACATTTCACGTATTACAGTAAAAAGTACTATGATAAACTTACCTTAGTAAAAGACCATAAGTCTTACAGATAACTCTTACTAATTACCAAAGTAAACTGCTGATCAAGTTGATTTTTATTGTTTTATGAAGTAGTTGTGGCTGAATCTTAACCTTTTCATCTCCTTGACAACGGCTTTGGCTAACGTGGAGCTTCTCTAAAATGTGTGCAGGGAATACTTAGAGATCGGTGTGGTGTTGACAATAAAGTTAGAGATCCGGTTTTAGTTGGTTGTAGTCGAAGATTTCTCTTTATTAGATATGACAACTCTTTGAAAGAAGGAAAAAAAGTTTGTCCACAAGCTCTCTCATCTCTTAGCTTCGTTTATGGATTTCAAAACTTGAATATGAATGGACTCACTTGTGCTTCCAAGTAAGCAAGAGGAGATTGTAACTTGCATGGTCCTCATTGTCCACAATTCAATCAGTCTCTTAACCATTTGAAAACATGACACAAACTGTTTCTCTCTTACCATCCCACAACGTAGGGACGCCACTTAGTAAGATGGATATAATAACTCCAGCACTCTATGCATAACATACATGACTATAATGTTTTTGTAAAACCTCTGGAGCTACACAGTAAGGGCTCCCAACAACATCAGTGAATGTTTCTCATGTTATGGGAAGAAATGAGAACATGAAGATGGAGTTAAAACAACAAAAGAACATGTTTTAATACCTGGTTTAAAGAAGACAGTAGACCAAAGTCAATAATATAGTCTTGAGTGTTGCTTCTTCATACAAACAAGAAATTCTGAGGCTTAAGTTCTCGCAAGTTCAGCAGATTTTCTCTCAGTGTAATGACCTCTCTGTATAATCCTATCGAAGAGCTCTCCAACATGAACAGCTACTGCGTCTTCAAATGAATCCATTAGTGTTTAGCTTCGGACCCACGCATGTGTTTACCCATTCAAATTTATTAAACCTAAATAAATAAATAAAACACTAATTTTTATTTTCTTCGTCTCAGTTTCTGTATCTCTCTCAAAGCTTCTAGCGATCGTTGTTTCTCTCCGACACCGAAACACACGAACTACTCAATAGCGACGTTACTGTTAACGAATCCAGCAACACCGAAACGTGAGATGACTACAAGACCCGGGTTGGTCCTAGCTTTTGCAGCTTTTCCTTTCTTGCGCCGGAAGCGAAGGTTTCTAGAAACCCTATGGAACATCTTAGGTTTTGCTTCCGAGTAAATCTCACGAGCTGAGCTGATCAGAGGAGGAGGATAAGAAGAGGAAATGAGAGAGTAAGGAGGGGTGATGAACTGATGATGAACAAATTAATGGTCATAGTATGGGTATCTGGCATGAGCCGATAACGAGATGCCGTGGGTGCTGAGGATGCTTTTGAAATATATTCAGACATTATAGTTTGGACATTTTTCTTTTATGAAGGGATGAATTTTTTTATTCTAATTCAGCCTTGACAGTAGTTACATTCCAGTATAGCGTGAGCAAATTATATTTTAGATATGTGTTATATAACATTGGCTTTCCATTTGTTTCATTCTTTTTTGGGTTAATTTGCCAAACTACCAAATTCATAAGGGAAATTAAGTGAATGACACTGATGTTGACATAACTACAGCTTATAACATTTACTCTCTTATTGAACCGGTTTATATCTTTGGCTTTTGCAAGTAGTCGGTTAAAATGGAAAGAGTGAATGACGTCTTTGATTATAACCGTGGACGAGAGTTACAGACAATCACGTGATTAAATAAAGTCCACGTCAACATACTATATAAGATAGTAAACGTCTAAATAGTATGGTATACGATAAAATATGTTTGTGAGTTCTCTATATAAGTAAGAAATTAGATAATATTGGGATTCAAACAGTTACTTATATATTTTTGGATGTACTCTCATCAGAGGATAAGACATACACTTTTCACTTAATTACCACAACCGCTAAATAATATATCCAAACTCCTACTTTATTAAATCTAAACCCTAGTCAGAAAAATATAAATCTAATAAAATCTATAATTTTTTTTATATATTAAACTCATGAATGCACATTTATTTGATTTGAAAGGTTGCATATGGTCTATTCCATACAATACTATGATAAACCAATCTTACCGGAGAAACCTACATATTAAAGCTGCTCACACCTGCAACTTACTATACCCAAACCCCTAAAAATTAACCGATTTATAACAATGATACAACAAAAAATATAAACACTCTTGTATCCTCGTAGCAAATCATATGTTGTTACTCGTAAACCATAAACCCAAATAGAATATAACAAAATAAATAACATAATACATATTGTTGAAATTATGAAATGTTTATGATTGCATGGAAGAAGTTGATGTTGACCTCAACCATACCCTTCACCTTCTAAATACTAAACCCTAACCCAAATATAAATCAGTAAACCCTAACCCAAATATAAACTCTAATCAGTAAACCCTAACCCAAATATAAATCATAAATCTAAATATAAATCATAAACTCAAATAGAATGAAACAAAATAAATAACATAGTACATATTGATGAAATTATGAAATGTCAAACCAGACCCTCTCACCTTCTAAATACTAAACCCTAAATTTGAATCATTAAACCCTAACCCAAATATAAACCATAAACTCAAATATCAAAATATAAAAAGTACATAACATTATGTAATATTAAATTAATTATGTAAATATTAAACTATACAATGTAGATCATAGTACGATTTTACAGGTTCAAAAACATGTACTGATAGTTAAAACTTAAGAAAATTACAAACTATATTTCCAAACAAAATAGAGCACTTTTTAGTAATCATCAAATGGAATGAAACGTGATAAAATAGTATAGTAACATAATATATATATATATATATATATATACACACATAAATATGTAAAATCGTATAGTAACAATTTACTGAAATTATCAAATAATGTACAAATACTATATTACATAAGTCTCAAATTACCAAATAGTATATTGCCTAAAATTTACAGTTACTAACTGCCGGAATATAATGTAATGAAATATTACAGAGAATGTATGGGACCCCATCGCAATACTTCCCCGTAATGCTTCTACAATTCCAAATGGTCGTCCTCTAGTCAGTCTTGATCAGCTCAATTCAACAAGGTTGAAATAGTTATTTACCCTTTTCCAGCGAGCTAGTTCAAATCCAGTCACTACAAGAAATTTGTGTTTTAATAGCAGGACAGCATAACATTTTTTTGATTGTGCTATGGTTGACATACCTTTAGTTTTAATATAGCATTTGTATATTCGGAAACGCTATAGAGTGATATAATAGAAACACTATAATAGCTTATGGTTTAATAGCAAAACATAATGAAACGTTATGATAGCTTATGGTTTAATAGCAAAATATAACAAAACGTTATGTTTGCCTTTTTAAATCTCTAAACCCTAAACAAGTTTTTAAACCCTAAACTCTAAATACAAATATGAACTCAAATATTTTAACACCAAAACTTAAATTTAACTTCGAATTTAAAATATCAACTCAAAAATTAATCTTTTTCAAAAACTGATCTCAAATCTTAAATTCAATACCCACAAAACTCTAACCCTCAAACCCTATATTTTAAACCCTTATTCTAAATTCCAAACTTTAAATTTAGACTTTAAATTAAAACTTTTCAAAATTAATGCATCGAATCTTAAATTATAAATCATAAAAATATTAAATTTATTTACATATGTACTTTACACTAAATATATATAAATATTAAATTTATTTACATATGTACTTTATAAAATGCATTTTTATGAATTTTAAATATAAAATGAAATATAGTCGCTTTGTTTATGTTATATATCATTAACTTTATAAATGTAAATGATTATTTAGTTTTATATAAATAAATTAGATAAAGACAAAATTATAATTCATAAAATAACTATTAAATAAAAATAGTTTTTGATTGATTAATTTTCAATCATTGATTGCTTTTAATATAATGGTTACAAATCAATTTTAGTCAATCCTCGTCCTTCCTCCTTGTTGGTCAAACTATCAAAATAAGGATTACAATTTGTGGCCATCGATTGTTTTTGATCTTGTGGCCTAAGATCAAACTTCTCTCTTACGATACTTTTTTTTTTATCAACTCTTTTCTTACGATTAACAGAGTCTTCTCCTTCCCTAGAGAGTCAAGTCTCCACTCCACTCCAGTCTTATTCTCTCTGGTTCATCCTCCCCGTAGCTTTGTCATTCACAACAGCGTACCAAGAGTCGCAAAGAACCCTAGACAGCCACACAAACCAACCTTTCCGATGTTATCAGCATCTGTGCGCTGCTAACGCTTCCCCTGCAGATCCAATCTCTCCAGATCCTTTCTCTTCCAAAGAAACAGATCCAATCTCTCTAGATCCTTTCTCTTCAAGAGATTCAGAGATGGCGGAGCAGCGCCGGTGGCAAGGTGGAAGATGGAGGAGAACGTGTAGCAGCGCTAGTGGCAAGGCGGACCACCAGAGGAGACAGAGGAAAAGGCTGACGGCGGTGGCCCGAGCTTCTCTCCGCTGAGACGGAGAAGACAGAGGAAGAGGAAGAGGAAGACAGTGTTGGCAGATCCCGAGCTTCTCCCTCCTGCGTCTCCGCTCATTCTCTCCGACGCTGCCGCTGCCGCTGCTCACCTTGCGGCTTTGACGGAGAAGACAATACGATGCGGCTGGGAAGTCTAGATCTAGGTTTTTTTTGGTTTAGTTTCTTTTTTAATTTGGGTTTAGTTTCTTTTTTTAATTTGGGTTTAGATTTTTTGTAATTCAATTTTAATTAATAAATTAATTTTAATTTATAAATCAATTTAATATATGAATTGCAATTTCGATATATAATTTTCCAAATTATATATATATATATATATTTAATAATATAAATAATAACAAAAAATGAAACGCTATTAAAAAAATATTTAATTGCACACCAAAAAAGTTATCGTACATAAAGATAGCCGTACAAAAAAGTGCTATCTAAAGTGTTTGACCTACTATGTCGGGCGATGATACAACGCTATTAAAAAATATTTAATTGCATACCGAAAAACGTTATCGTACATAAAAATAGCAGTGCAAAAAAGTGCTATCTAAAGTGCTTGACGTACTATGACGGACGATGATACAACGCTTCATAAACCGCTATCGTATCGTTTGATAGCGTTTTTTGTCTGCTAATAAAAGCATTTTTTCTTGTAGTGAGTTTTGAACAATTGACTTGGCATTCCTAAATCTTCCATTAAAAATCTGAGACACCGAAAAAGGTAAATGTGTTTACATGACTATCAATATGCCATCGGCCAACAACATCCAGAATATGCTTATAAGAGTACTATATTCCATGTTTACATATCTCCATGGATGATTTCATTAAATATGTTGAATGAAATCTTTTCCATTTATAAATTCACTCATATGGAATGACCTATAAATGGAATAAAAAAAACTATTCAATACAAGCCGAGACACATAAACTTCTGGTAAATCTATCCATACAGGGGTTCCATACCATGCGATCAGTATTGTACTATTTTGTTATAATATATGTATATTTCAGATACAAATAGATCTAGATCCACATATTTATACATCAATTCACATTTACAAAGCTATTCCATTTACCAAATTTGAAGGAAAGACAATATGTTCCATTTCATAAAATAGTATAGAAATAGTACTATCCTTCCAACTCATCCATCAAAAACCTGAAGAACAAAATGAAAATGAAGACACACGTTAGTTTACAAGTTGGAAGGAAATGACAGCATATGAGATAGTCTACTAGTATATGAATTATTTTATGCTTAGGTTAAATGTTTAGTTGTGTCAATCCCAAATAGCCTATGTGAGTAAAGAAGTAACATATGCAATTAGAATTGTACTATCTGATATAATATATAATTTATATATATGGAACGGAACAGATGTTCAGATGGAATGGAAAGCAAATAGTATATTAGTTCTGATACGATTCTTCAGAAATAGCAGTAGAATGGAATGGAACGTAACCAGTCTCTAAAGCTAAGATTTTCCATTTCAAATAGCATATGTTCCATAAGATATTTCATTTCACACAAAACTATCGCAAAATAGATTTTTCATTCCAAAATCACTATCCCCTTCGCAATATACAGATGAGTACGACGGACCGAGAAAAGTTTTAACTCTAAACCAAAAAGAAACTTACGATATGGCTACGGGGTTGGAAATCAAGATATCAAGTCGAATCGATTACTGAGGCCGGAAATCTAACCGCCACTTCCTTGGGTCTTCTTGTGATTTCGACAACTACTTACTTCACCGCAACAGACGCTCCCTCGCCCAAAATGACTTCGCTTACGGAAACTCTTGCCGGAGAGAAGTAGAGGAAAAGAAGAGGCAAAGCTCTGATGTGAAACTATTCAACTGCCTACTCTTTTACCGATTAAAATGTACGTGTAGAAAGGGTGTGATTCTCGAAAATCCACGATGCTTGTTTTACCCAAAAGTTGGGTTTAATTTTAATTTTTTATTTGACAGGTTTTCCCGTTTGCTTCCAGAGGTAATACCTCGGCAATAATACATATAATTCAAGGGGAATAGGAAAAATGTAGGGCAATCAGATAGTCACTTAATTATAAATTGCTTGATTCTTTATTATAATTTTGTAACATAATTATGCAAACCATCCCAGTGGCTACATGAAGTTGGAGAAGATGCCTGACTCTTTAATTTGAAATATTTTTACCCCCAATTATTTTTCCAACTGTCACACTATGTTACATGGAATCGGTTTTTCTACATGAAGCGGAAACGTTTAGAAGCGTGGAAGCGATTTTTTTTACAAAATTAGGAAGCGGAAACGCATAGAAAGCGTATAATATATATTTATATATATATAGTGTCGCCAAAAAATATATATTAACATTTATATATCATGGAACAAAATGCTAAAAAGACTATCAAGACTAAAAATTCTTTTAAAAATTATAATATTTATTTTGCTTTCTTTAACTATGTAAACTTCCCATGGATTCAATATATAGTATAACTGAACCTGAACAAGTAATTTGACAAAGATAAAACTATAGATAAGTAACTTAGGTTGATCAATTTGAAATTTTCTTTTGGTTGTACGTTTGAGCTTATTGTATTTTTAACAAAAAAAAAAACACAATCTTCATATTATCAAGTCAATGTATTTATTATATCAAAGTGGGCTTATAATTTAAAAACAATTTGGGCCAAGTTATAGAAAGCTTACGGGAACAAAACAAAACAAAAAGACTTCTTCGTCTTTTTCACTGTAAAACCATCGGCGATGAAATAAGCGTTTCCGATCTATAAACAACACGATTCCAACTTTGAATCGTGCGTTTCCACATCGATTCCAAACTCTGCTTTTTAGGAATTACGATTCCGGACGATTCCAGACGCTTCTGTTTTCGCTTCCGATTCCGGAGCGAGAATTGTAGCTTAACCGACGATTCCATGTAACGACACATTGTTAAAGCATTGGTTTTTAATTTCTTTCTTCATTTAATTCCATATCTGGTGACTAGTAGACACACTAAAATTCTCAAGAACAAAAGTTTGTTTTGACTAAAGGCATTATAGAAAGAAAAAGACAAAAGTTAATGTTGTCAAATATTCAATTGTGTTGCACTAGCATTACTATGATTACTTAGATGAAGACTAAAAATGCCTTTTTACTGTGAACCCAGGTTCATAGTATAATATATAAACATGATAAAAAGAAATTTCAACAAGAGTATGAATGAAGGTTCAAGGAAAGTAATATATTCCATGCCTTTTCACTTAGCTGTAATAACATGTCTTCTATAAATAAAATGTAAAATTAACAAGACTATATGATATGTTGGAAAGAATCATGAAGCCTCCACTCTCACTTTTTTGTTAAACGAACCTTTCCTTTAAACAATGGCCTTTGGTATTGGAAGGTCCACTAATAACAAAATATAAATATATAATAAGAAACATAGTTGGGCTTTTTCTTTATTCCCCTGCAATCACATGGATGCCAACATGAGTGGGTTTCGGACTTAGGAATCATGGGAAGCTAACAATCATATTTGATACTGAGTTTTAGTGGCAACATTTACATTTTTATTTGATGATCATGATATCTGGATGCCCCCGAGAGAGATTGGACTAACGCCTAATGACTGTCCACCAGAAATTTGGGCACCGGAGAGCCCGCCGAAAGCATTCAGAGAGGCTGGTGATCACTCAATGTTAATCTACCAATGGCCACACGCAGCTTGGACATGGACTCCTCTGTGTTGGGTCCAAAAGTTCTTCAAGATAGTCACCACAAATCCATCGGCAAGTGCGCTTCGAACCATGCCTTATATATTGTGTGATATTGACAACGTAATACGACATACGTGGGATAGTATTTTTTAACTATATTATATTAATGAATTTATTAAAACATTTATAAGTATACAAAATTTTACATATACAATCTTTGTTGCTGAAAACATCTATCTATACTATTATTTGATAAGTGAATTTGCTTATTTGTCATGTTCACTATAATTTTAGGTTCGGTCACTATTTATTTTCATTATTTAACTGAGTATAAATTAATATTAAAAAAATTATCTCAAAATATATGGAAAACGTGTTAAAAAGAAAGAAAAGATAATTCCATATATTTATTTTGTGTTTATCCACATCTTTCTTTCTTATTCGTTAATTTTTAAACTTAGTAGTATATATACACATATAATAATTAGATTTATCATTATACAAAAATATTAAAATAGGTATATAAAAAAAACTAAAATTTTATTTTTATTTGTTTGTAAACATAATATGTCATGCCATTTTTCTAAATTATTAAATTTATTTTAGTATTAAAATACTATAAAGAAGTATATATGCAACAATAATTTGATTTATATTTGTTTGTTAACATGATTTTTTGTCGTTGTATTTTCAGTTTTATTCTTATTATTGCAAGAATAAAATTTATTTGTTGTTTTAGTAAAAAAATAATATTTATCTGTTTTTATTTTAAATTTAATTATATTTTAAAAATATTTTCAAATTATCTGCCTCCAAAAGAGAATATTTTCCAAATATTAATTTTATTTACAACAAGTACCTTATATTTATATAATTTAAAATTTTACTATATTTAAATTTATTTTTTCAAGAATTCACATAATTCTCACTTTGTTTAAATTAAAATATATTTAAAAGACTATTATGTAAACAAAAATGTGATTCTATTTTTTATATAAAAACTGTATTTTCCAAAAATTATTTATTTTAGCTATAATTATTAAAGTCTGAAAGTTAAAAGACTTTTTGAAAATGAAAAAATGATTTGATAATTAAAAAATACTATTTTATAGGAAAATAGCAATATATATTTTAAAGTAAAAACAGAGATTGACTACAACATTTAGAAATGTATATTACAAATGACAAGAAATGTTCTTATATTATATATTACATATTAATGTTTTTTTGTCAACATGGTTGGTTTGTTTGAGTATTTATTCATTTATCAAGGGAGGTATTTCACAATATAATTATAGATATATCAATAGTTTTATTTACTTTGATTAATTTAATATGTAAAGTTGAGTTTAGTTTAACATTATGTGATTTTGATTTATTTTTAGATTTGTAGGTTTTGGTAATTCCAAGAATTTGGTTTAATAACATCAGTTTATATTAATACTTATATATTTGTTTATTTAATTAGATAATTGTTTATAAGTTAATATAATAAGAACTGGTTAAAGATAGCTACATATTTTAAAATAAAAATATTAATATTATTATCCCAAAATAATGTTTTAAATCAATAAAAGTGAAAATTAAGAAACCGGAAGATTCATAAAATAGTATAAATTTTTTTGTCAACTTAAAATAATATAAATTTATTGTTTGGTTTAAAAAATTTGATCTTTAAATTAATAGTACATTTATTAATAAGTATCTATAAAAAAGTTTGTCCGTAAAAAATTTATGTACGTATGTGCGGGCAAAACACCTAGTATATTGATAAGGGTGAAATGATATTATCAAAAAAAATTATATTATCGAGTTTCGACAAATATTCCTGTGTCTCGTCAAATTAAAGAACTATACTTAAAATATAGTATTCTTTATATATTTTGTGTTTATATTCGATAGTAGTTGTATTATATATGATGTTTATACTACAAAATTTGCAAGGATTTCAACCACGAACTACTTGTTACCACTTAACAACGGAGAGATCCTGCTCGGCCTCTCGTCCTCATAGCATAACTGTTTGCTATTTACAAGATTTGGAGAAAGAGAAACCATCAAACATCTATAACTCCATCTCCTCTCCTACTCAAGCTGTGAGATTCCTGATGACAGGTTGGTCCGAAATCAAATTCAAGCACCTGGTCCACAAGACGTAACAATGGTAGCTAAAAATTACTGTTTTGGTTAAGAAAATCTATAGACTGAAGATTTTCGTCTACATGATAGTACGCAGTCCACTACAAGAAAACAGCAAGGATTCTGAGGGAAAAAATCGTCGGAATTTCGTCGGAATATCGTTATTCCGACGACATACCGACGAAACAAGTCGTCGGAAATAATTCCTCGGAATTTCTTCTTTCCTCGGAAATCCCTCGGAATTTTCCGACGGAATTCCGAGGAAACAAACTTCCGAGGAAATTCCGAGGACCACTAGTTTGTCGGAAATGTCCTCGGAATATACCGAGGGCGAACTTCGTCGGGATATTTCCTCGGACGTTCATCGATCGATGCGTTTTGGACATATATACATCGATCGATAGGAATATACCGACGGACATATTCCTCGGAATATACCGAGGGACATGTCCCTCGGTATATTCCGAGGAATATGTCCGTCGGTATATTCCTATCGATCGATGTATATATGTCCAAAACGCATCGATCGATGANTTGATAACTCTGGTATCTGGGCAGCCACATTCTCAACTATCCCCCCGTAGGGGGTCCAGCGCCCCAACGGAAGGGATGTTAAATCCGCTGTGGCCGGGGCTCGAAGTCGTGATGGCGGGCACCTCAGCCGAGGTTCCTTTACCACCAGACCACGAGGTCCGACTAAATCTTAAGAGTCTGGCGGTGATGCGTAATTTTCTTCGACACATTCAATCATGCTCTAAATTTGCTCTCACTCTACCTTAGAAGTTTAATTATCGTTTATGCTGTATTGTTCTATGTTCGTGGAGTTTAGAGCAACTCTCTCTTTTATTATAATCCAAAAGTTTAAAGTTCAAATGAAGGTTGTGTTAAGAAAAAAAAAGAAATAAACAATTGACATACTAATAATAACTGAATTAAAATTTACCAATTATTTAAAATACAACTAATAACATACAAGCAAGTAACAAGGAAATCAGCAGATACTATTCTCCTATTTTTTTCGTTTTGGGGTCACAAATCACAATCGTGGACGACGGGCACCCATACTTTTTCTGCACTGTGGGAGGAAAGTAAGCTTTGACTGTATTGTATTTCTAGAATAAATATTTATTCTAATTTTACTCTCTTTTTTTTGTAACACAAATTTTCATTCAAACTTTATAAAACCCTAAAAGTAGAATCCATTACATATTTACATTAGTTTCAAGCATCAAAGCTTACTTTGCCAAAACATCAACATCTTTTATTTTTTTTTCCCGAGAGATCCACCTGAATTGGATCAACTAAAACTCTGATATTAGACTAACAATATCAGATACTATTGGATCAATTCAAACTCTGATATTACTCTTTTTTTTTTCTAACAACTCTGATATTACTCTAGTTTTACATTTACTCTATATTCAGCCAAAAGTTTACCAATAAGGTTAATTATTAACTTTTACCTTTTCAGCGACTTACTGTGCACCAAATATAAAACGCTATTTAACTTTTACTCTAATTTTTTTTTAAATAGGATTTACCCTGGGTTCTATTTTTCTCTCCACTTTTAACCATTTCTATTTTTTTTTTCTTTTTTCATAATTTCATTTATTTCATTTTACTTTCACCTTAACCGATCACAGTCGTAAACTTTATATGTTTTTATACAACAAAAGTCATCATGAATGGAAGGAATTACATTTTTAAACGAGATCGAAATTAAATGGTAACTCAGAAATAAGGTTGACAATTTTCTTCTTTTTTTCGAAAAAAATTATATTCTTTTTTTAAATTAGAGGGAAGAAAAATGATTCGAACCCAGGTTGGATCAGAAAAATATCCTTAAGCTCAACCACTGTACCAAACTTAACTTTGTAGCTTAACAATTTTCCAAATGTAGAATTTTGAAAAAATGTAGCTCGTAATGTAACTCTGTAGGTAATTTCATGTGTTTTGTGATATTTTTTCCAACTAGAATACATAATAACTATTATTAGTCACATATATCTTAATGATTTTTTGGAACTATTCTTTACGATTTTACCTCATTTATTTTCTATATAATCGAACATCGAAGTATTAATTCTGTCTCAGGTTAACAAGTTAGAATTCAATGCCAAAAACAATACTATTTTCTACTCCTTTTATTTCATATTAAGTGTCATCGTAGAAATTTTTTTTGTTATAAAATAAATGTCATTTTCGACTTTTAATGCAAAATATATTAATTCTATTTAGTAATTAATTCTATATTTGTTGAAATATGGTAAGGTGTATAGAAAATTATACAAAACTAATTGTTTCATTAATCTGTATGCACAAATCTAAAACGACACTTAAAACGAAACATGGAGAGTATATTGTATAGTATAAGTTGTTTTATATGTATTTTGTTTAAAAATAGAGATATACGTTTGGTCAAAAAATAATAGAGATATACGTTATTTTTTCATTCTAATGAAATTTTTATATCTATTGCATGGATGTTGTGCAAAACTAATTAAAATATGAATTTTTTTATCATTAGTTAAATTATATGATTTATATATTAAATGATATTTTAATGCATAATAGCTTTTAAAAAATATCTTTAACTACAAAAATTTATATTATTAAACAGAGAGAGTATAATTCACCATTTTATGGATCAAACATTCATTTTTTTATTACAAAAAAAAATCATTTTCGCTCGTCTTTAATGAACAGTACTCAATGTAATCAACTGGTGTAAATTTAGTATGTTGTCGCGGTATGTCTTTAATAGAGCCCAGTGTTACAAACACGTTACGAAGTTGGTCGATAAGAAGCCAATTTCTAGTTCACGAAACCACACGCATTTTCTTCTAAAGTTTGCAGTCATATTTCCTATAAGTCGAAAGAAACGGTATTGATAAGGAAAACAATATATGATGCAAATTATGTATTTCAAATTTATCGTCAATCATAAATGAAAAAATTGTGTATATATGTACATCTCCACCATAAAATTCTTTCATACATCACCATAAAATTCTTTCGCGTGAAAGACATATATATATAGTGTTATACTTATTGTATAAATCATTTTTAAAAAACAAGGGTCATTACTGTATAACACATTACATAACAATATATGGAAATTAAGACCCCATGAAAGAAACTTGCTGGGTCACGTAAGAGAAAGAAGATTGCCGGGCTTAAAGCAACTAAGCAATATATATACACTGGAGATGCATTAAAGTCTCTTACTGACCATTCCACAAGTCATGAGCCTTACTCACACCCTACAATAGGGTATTATTCCCATACGGCCATAAATTACACTATTAAATAAATAAATACCATTGTAGTCTAGGTCTCTGGATATACATATCATGCAGTTTATTCGCCTAAAAAAAGTCCGTACATATCAAAAAACACTGAACAAAATTAAAATAATTGTTTGCCGTATTGTCAAGAAAATCTGCTTGTTGCATCAATCTTGATTTCTTCTTCTAAATTATCTTGTTCACGTCCGTAAGTTTATTCTTATTTAATTTTCTAGTTATTATTAAAACTTTATAAGGTAGTGTGTCATGAAATCTATACTATTATTTATGAAGTGATTTGACTTATTTGTCATCTTCTCCATGATTTTAGTTAATTTACTTACTTGTCATCTTTTCCATGATTTTAAGATGAATCATTAGTTTAATTAATAATATTATTAATTTTTATTTATTTTGATATCTATGCATTTATCATGATAAACATGAACCTATTTTACTGATATATATACTAATATTTTAAAAAATATATTTTTAATATATAATAAATATGATATTTACGACATTTAATTAATAAATAGATATTAATAATACATACCGATAGTATCATCACTACTTTTCTCTCATTTATAATTTTAATGACTAATATTATAACTAAAGCTAATTTCTCTGATTTTTACTGAAAATGTTATCAAATACAAATTATTATAAAATTTATATATAAATATACTAATATATCTGAATTAATCAGTTTAATTAATATTATTATTTAATTTATTTATTTTGATATCTATATGTTTATTAATTATTTATCATGATATTCAAAATAATTAATAAACATTAACATATATTACCAATATATATATACTAATATTTTTTAAATATATAATTATCATGATATTTAGGAATTAATAAATAGATATTAACAATATATACCGATAATATCATTACTTTTCTCTCATTTTATAATATTAGTGACTAATATTATAGCTAATTTCTCTGATTTTTACTGAAAATATTGATCAAATACATATTATTATAAAATTTATATATAAGTATACTAATATATCCGAATTAATCGGTTTCTTTTGTTTATCCGGTTTGATCCCTTAATATACTGAACCATTTTCATATACTGATGTTTTCTAAACATAACATCTTCAGTACTTCCAAATCCAGACTATTTTTTCTATTTCGGTTTGGTTCATTTTTGAATGATTTGGTTTTACCAGATTGAACACTCCTAAACTATTGTTATTTGTTAATGTTTTATATTTGTGGTTTTTTTTATAATCCTTATAGTACCACATGATTTCTTTTCGGTTTAAAAACAATATGTGTTAATTTCACATACAAAATTTCCTAATTTAGTTATTACAATAAAAAAGATTTTGATCCAAAATCTACATCACATAAATAAAAATATGAAACAAAATAATGCAATTTAATAAATTGATTACCAATATAAATATTAAAATTTTATAATTTATAATAATTTAAAATTTGTATCTAATTTAATTATTCTTATTTTATTAAAAAATTAGAATTAAAAATTGTTAGATGTATAGATATATTAATCCGCACAAGGTGCGGACATCAACATTAATATTTTTAATTAATGATTGTCTCGAATTAGACAAACATAGTGTAGTTTGTTTTATAAGTAATCAAAGTTTGACCACACTGCTAATTGAATTCATTTTTTATAAATATTTATTTTGTTTTTACATCTATTTTGACTATATCAGGATTTAAAACTTATACCTGCCTCAATAACATGCCAGGGAATAGGCATCTAGTGACTGTATTGAATGGTGAAGTCCCAATATTTTAAAAGCTCCGTAAATGTAAACACAATTCATGGTCAACCACAAGTACAAAAACAAGAACTTTTTATTATAGTGAAACAGCTGTTTTAGATAATAAAAAGAATAATTACAGCAAAACAGAAGCATCCTGTCCTAATAATACCTAAACGAAGTAAAATAAAAAGAGAGGAAACATATTAAAGACAACAAAAACGGCGTCGTTGGAGGGGAATATACCGAAACAGAAGATGGAATATGTCATTGGAGTTGCTTATAAAAGCTCGTTTCAAAACGCTTGCAATTTGTCCTTGTTATCAATAGCTTCAACGCTTATTTCACTTCGTCTGCCTCTCTCTCTCTCGCTCTCTACATTTTCCCCAGAAATTAATGATCATTTCTCTCTGCACTCTTCTGACATATACCTTAAACACTTGATCAGATCAGTTCTAACACACGTAAAAAGAAGATTGTTGTATATTCATGTAAGTCTTTCTTTTCATTTGTGTCTTTGGATGTTTATATATAATTTGGTAACTGTCTGGATGCAAAATGATGTTAGTTAGGAGTTAGGACGATATCGAATTGTGTTCTCCAATTTTCTTGGATCGTTAGTTAGGATTATTCATCTTGAAAACGTATTTGTCTGATCTTATCTCCCCCCTGAATAGAAGACATCTGTATGTTAAGTGCATGGATCCAATTATTCGCAAACAATTAGTAACGAAAATCATGTTACTATAATAAAAAAATAAAAAAATATAATATCTTCGATTAAGTGTTTTCAATAAGAGGGAATACTATATTTAGTTTGATGACAAAGTGTGTCCGCAACTAAGACAAACCAACTTGCTGTCTTACTCTCACACAAGTGTGGGTAACGTGTTCAGATTCAGATGTCACAAGTCAACCTTTGTGGGTAACTATAGACTAAAGACAGAATAGTAATCGTTGAAAATTCATATAAATATATATGGATCTCCCATTTCCTCGTTTACTTTTGAATAATCGGTGACGTTGGCGTAAAGACAAAACAATAGGAAATTATTTTATTTACTTTTTCGGAAAATTTTAGTCCAAAAATTAGGAATCAATTAACAAAATCTTTAAAAACTCTTGACTTGACTTTTATCATCAATTCATCTTCTTATATGATTCATTGTTACTCAAAGTTGCTAATACTGAGTTCTTGATGAAATTACAGAGGTGAACAAGAATGGCTGGGGATCAGTTAAAAGTGTTGAATGCACTCGATGTAGCGAAGACGCAATGGTACCATTTTACAGCCATCATAATCGCCGGAATGGGATTCTTCACCGACGCTTACGATCTCTTCTGCATCTCTCTTGTCACCAAGCTCCTTGGCCGCATTTACTACCACGTCCCAGGCTCCGCAAAGCCCGGGACTCTCCCTCCCAACGTTGCTGCTGCCGTCAACGGTGTTGCCTTCTGTGGAACCCTAGCCGGTCAACTCTTTTTCGGGTGGCTTGGAGATAAGCTCGGGAGGAAGAAAGTTTATGGAATGACGTTGATGGTCATGGTCCTTTGCTCTGTCGCCTCTGGTCTCTCTTTCGGACACGAGCCAAAAACCGTGATGGCCACGCTATGTTTCTTTAGGTTTTGGCTAGGGNCTATGAACGCGATTCAAGAACTTTTCAAGATCGCACGCGCGCAGACTCTCATTGCCTTGTGTAGCACGGTACCTGGTTACTGGTTCACAGTTGCTTTTATAGACGTCATTGGAAGGTTTGCGATTCAGATGATGGGATTCTTCTTCATGACGGTGTTTATGTTTGCTTTGGCTATTCCATACAACCACTGGACTCACAAGGAGAACCGAATTGGATTCGTTATCATGTACTCTTTGACGTTCTTTTTCGCTAACTTTGGACCCAATGCTACAACCTTTGTTGTACCAGCGGAGATCTTCCCAGCCAGGTTCAGATCCACCTGCCATGGTATCTCTGCTGCATCAGGTAAACTAGGTGCGATGGTTGGTGCGTTTGGGTTCTTGTACTTGGCTCAAAGCCCTGACAAGAACAAGACAGACGCAGGATACCCTCCAGGTATTGGAGTCAGAAACTCGCTTCTCGTGTTAGGTGTGGTTAACTTCTTGGGCATCCTCTTCACTTTCTTGGTACCTGAATCTAAAGGGAAGTCGCTCGAGGAAATGTCCGGTGAAAATGAAGACAATGAGAACACAACAAGTGATAGTAGAACGGTCCCCATTGTGTAGTTTGATTTAATAAGTCTTTTTGTTTCTATTTTTCTCTTATCTTTTTGTTTCTAGCAACTTAAGTTGTTCTTCGTTTGATATTTTGATGTTCTAACGCTATTGAAATCAAAATGTTTGTGTATCGATTTTAAAAGAAATGTTCTCCTTCATTGTTACTTTTTTTTATTAATGCAACAAGTGAGGTCGTTACTGAAATTTAGTGCCGAATAATAATTGCTGAATTAGTAGCTAAATTCTGAGCGGTGAGAGTTCATTGTTACAAACCTATGATTTATGAGTTACACATGGTGAATAAATTTTAATAATCCTTTCGGATTTTACATATGGATGAATTTTAATAATTCATCCATATATATATATATATATATATAAGAAAATGGAGTAGCATAGATTGATGGACTAGGCATAAATTCAAAATATCTTGTATATATTTTTCTACATGAATCAAACATTAATGATAAGATAACGCCGGAGCCACAACTTCTTGTGGTCCTCAATCTATTTATCAAGCTTTTCCTCTTAGGGGGATGCTCTAATTTGTACTCATATACTTGAATAAAGTCTAAACGTTTCAAAATCAACTCCAAAAAACTGGTTATAATCTCATGATGTGAAGGGTACTAAGATTGTATTCGTTTTCTCTTGCTATTAATGGTCTCCATGTGTGGATGCAGAGGATTAAACGCTTCATCTAACATCATTATTCGTTTTCGCTTGCTATTATAGTGGTCTCCATGTGTGGATGCAGAGGCTTAAATGCTTCATCTAACAGACATATAATCTACATAATAATAGTGTGATTAATTGATTAGACCTTGTGTAACTAGAAAAAGGATCTGTCCAATGTGAACGATGGAATTGTGGACATAGAAGTCACCTTTACAGGCAATAACATTTCAACACATCGACGTAATATGTCATACCAAAGACATCAACATTTAATTAGTCAACTCTGATATGGATAGAGTCAAGCCATCAATTTTAATATATTTCGTTTGTTGGTACTACTTGCTAACGTCTTAGGCCCGAAGAAAATAAAAGAATACAATAATTTATAAATAGTTTTTTTGAACCAACTTTCTAAAATATTACTAATAATTTATAAGTAACGAGGAACTCAAAACATTTTTACTATTCTCAAAAAATTTCGCTTTGGGATCGTAATCATCGGTCGAACACAGGCACCCATAATCCATCATATCATCTAAAAATAAATATCGTTTTTGCACCATGCGAAGAACGTAAGGCCTTGAAATCTTGTGTTTTTTACAGCAAAAGTCATCATGAATTGAAGGAATAACATCTTGAAGTGTCATGGAAATTGAATGATAGTTGAGCAATCAGGTTGACAATTTTCCATCTTTAAGTCTGTAGCTAATTTCATGTGCTTATGTGATTTTTTCAATGTAGCATACGTACTATATTAGTTGTAAATTTGTTTACCATTTTTATGCGTTTTGCTATGTAATCGAAACGGATTAGCAGCAGATAGATATGCATTATTATTCCAATATGTTTTTAGGGTACCATAAACCAGCATTTTTATGGATCAAACATTTCAGTTTTGGTCTTCTTTAATAAAATAGATTATGAAATCAACTGGTGTAGATTTCATAATGTTTTCGCCAAATGAAAAAAATTGTGTTTGTATATATAACTCCATCACGAAATTATTTCACGTGAAAGACATGTATATAGACTATAGAGCATTACTAAATAGTATTATTGTATTTTTTTTAACACCATTGAATTATTTTATAAATCATTAAAAACGAGGGTCATTATTGTATAAAATATTACTACATAAGTACATAATAATAATAGATGGAAATTAAGATGCCATGAAAAAAAAACTTGTTGGGTCACGGAAGAGAAAGAAGGTAGCTTGCTGGGCTAAAGCAACTAAGCAAGATACACTGGTATTTCTGGAAATGCATCAAAGTCTCTTACTTGTCAGATACGAAACATACCATTCCACAAGTCATGAGCCTTACAATAGGTGTTATTCCCATACGGCCTGGCCATACCCAAATAAGTACAGTTGAGATTGTCGTATGTACTCTGTAGATATAGATATCATGCAGTTACTCTTCTATCACTTTAAAAAAGTTTTGTACATATCAAAAATCACTAATTTTTTTAAAAAAATTGTTAAAATAACCTTTTGCCGTAAAATAACTGTTTGTTGTATCAATGTTGATTTCTTCGTTTAAATACTTTTGTTCACGTCCCTAAGTTTATTTTTATTCAAATTAAAAGTTATTATTACAACTTTATAAGATAGTGTGTCATCAAATTCTAATATTTTAAAATTAAATGATTGTCTCGAATTAGGCAAACATAGTGTAGTTTTTTATAAGTAACCAAAGTCTGACCACACTGCTAAATGCTAACTGAATTCATTTTGTTAGAATTTTTTAACCCCTATTTTGACTCTATTAGGATTTAAAACTTATATCTGCCTAAATAACATGCCAGGGAATAGGTATCTAGTGATTGTACTTAATGGTGAAGATCTCAATTAATATTATAAAAATACATCAAAACCTCTGTATCTAAGTACAGTTCATGGTCAATTACAAGTACAAAACAAGAACTTATTATTATAGTAAAACAGCTGTTTTTAGATAATAAAAGAATAATTACAGCAAAATAAATGTTGTAATAAAAAGAGAGAAAAAATATTGAAGATAGTAAAACGGCGTCGCTAGAGGGAGAATATACCGAAACATAAAATGGAATATCTCTTATAGAGTCGCTTATAAATGGTCGTTTCAAAACGCTTGCACTTTGTCCTTGTTCATCAACAGCTTCAACGCTCATTTCACTTCCTCTCCTTCCATCTCTCTCTATTTTCCCCAGAAATATTCCATCTCTCTCTATTTTCCCCAGAAATAGAGGAAACTAGAGGACCTTTCTCTCTGCACTCTGCTGACATATACCTTAAACACTTGATCATATCATATCCCACACACATAACAAGAAGACTGTTGTATATTCATGTACGTTTTTCTTTTCATTATGTTTTTGGATGTTTATACATAATTTGGCAATTGTATGGTTGCAGAATGCTGTTATTTTGTCCATTCTGCCTCTTCTATCTCGGTTAGGTATTTGTCAGTAGTGATTTTGGATCAATCTGAGCTTCATTTGTTTGTGATTCTCTTATTATTGCTTTAAAAAAAATTCAAATTATGTTTTCCAATTTTCTGGATCATTAATTAGGATTCGTTTTCTTGAAAACGTATTTGTTTGATCTTATCTCTTCCTTAATATAGACATTTTTTATAAGTGCATGAATCAGATGATTTAGAAGCACATAAATAACGAAAATTATGTTACTCTAATAAAAAGAAAATAAAAATATAATGTCTTCAATAAGAGGAAAAACTATACTCCGTATTTAATTTGAGGAGTAAGTGTATCCGCAATTAAGACAAAACAACTTGCTCTCTTACTCGTGAGAAATTTTGGTATCGTGTTCAGATTCAAATGTCACAAGTCAACCTTCGTGGGTGACTATAGAATAAAGATAATATAGTAATCGTTGAAAATTCATATAAATATATAGACCTCCCATTTCCTCGTTTACTTTGAAAGATTTGTTACGTACGAGTGAAGAAACCAAAATAATATAATCAATTATTAATTTATTTTGGAAAAGTCGAAAATCTTGGAATCAATTTTTTTAATACAATTTACATACTTAGTTACTTTCGTTTCTGCATAATACGGTTTAATAATAAATAAAACACTTGACTTTTGTCATCGCTTCATTTTCTTTTATATTCTGTGAATGCTTATATGTTATTTTACATGTAGACTATGTAGTTTACTAATGGCTTTAGAATCGCCAGTTACCACCTTACTTCAGGCTTGATCAACATACATTACTCTCTCTTTTTTCTAATATTAGGTCAACATACTTTATGGCTTGTGATTATGAGATAAACGAAAAATGAGAAATGAGAAATAAAACTCATATACTATAGTAATGATAACATGAAATTTCAAGTGGGGTTTAAATATTTAATTCTTTTTGCTTTTAAAATTGCCTAACTTAGTTCCAAGTTGGCCAACTGCTTTAATGTTTGTAACGAACTCTTTCGTAGTTCCAAGAGATAGTTTTTACTATTATTTGAAAATCTACGAGCAGTCGTTCTTATATGATTCATTGTTACTCAAAGTTGCTAATACTGAGTTCTTGATGAAATTACAGAGGTGAACAAGAATGGCTGGGGATCAGTTAAAAGTGTTGAATGCACTCGATGTAGCGAAGACGCAATGGTACCATTTTACAGCCATCATAATCGCCGGAATGGGATTCTTCACCGACGCTTACGATCTCTTCTGCATCTCTCTTGTCACCAAGCTCCTTGGCCGCATTTACTACCACGTCCCAGGCTCCGCAAAGCCCGGGACTCTCCCTCCCAACGTTGCTGCTGCCGTCAACGGTGTTGCCTTCTGTGGAACCCTAGCCGGTCAACTCTTTTTCGGGTGGCTTGGAGATAAGCTCGGGAGGAAGAAAGTTTATGGAATGACGTTGATGGTCATGGTCCTTTGCTCTGTCGCCTCTGGTCTCTCTTTCGGACACGAGCCAAAAACCGTGATGGCCACGCTATGTTTCTTTAGGTTTTGGCTAGGGTTTGGGATTGGTGGTGACTATCCTTTGTCCGCAACAATCATGTCTGAATACGCTAACAAAAAAACTCGTGGAGCGTTTGTTTCTGCCGTTTTCGCTATGCAAGGGTTTGGTATCATGGCTGGTGGCATCTTTGCTATAATTATCTCCTCTGCTTTTGAAGCTAAGTTCCCTGCCCCGGCCTATGCGGAAGATGCCTTGAGATCCACGATTCCTCAAGCAGATTTAGTATGGCGTATAATCTTGATGGTTGGTGCTATCCCTGCGGCCATGACGTATTACTCAAGGTCCAAGATGCCTGAAACCGCAAGATACACAGCTTTGGTTGCTAAGGACGCAAAGCTGGCTGCTTCAGACATGTCTAGGGTTCTGCNAAAAAAAATGGTTAAGCACCGGTTAATGGTGGTCTTAGGTAGGTTCTAGAGAAACCTAGCCTTGAACATAAAGGTAAACTAACTTATTACATAATAAGATTTCCTTTATGCTCTATACCTCCTTTTAAGATAAGTAGACGTACAACTTTACCGTCACCTATTATTTATTTTCATGTAATTTACTAATATTGGCTTCAAATATGCATGTTAATCGGCATCTCCAATGGTTGGCTTCATTTTTATCTTCAAAAGTTCACTTTCTTCAGAACGAAAAAAAAAAAGCAACATTCACTCCAATGGTTTATTTCATTTTTTTCTTATAAAAGGAATATTTCAAGTATATTTCATCTCCACTTTATCATTAATTATCAATAGACACCTTATACTTTTTTATATTTACTTATTTTACCGAACTATTTTGTTTTAACAATAATCCAACATAATCATTATTTAATATAAATTTAATATTCTCATATAATGAATTTATTACATAACATGAATAAACAAACACAAAACATCATAATTTGTATAAAAACACGATATATAACTTTTTCTACAATTGATTAACAAAAGTATTTAGAGTAAGATATGAGCTTATTTATCTTTGATTCTTTTAAATCGAGTTAAAAAGTTCTTAAAACAAATATTCATATGTTTTTTTAATATAAACATCTTATTAGATAAAAATAATAGTCAAAATTTTGAAATTAATTGGATTAAATTAAAGCATATCGTTTATTTTGGCAAAAGATGTGAATAAATAAAAGTTAAGGATCAATTTACAATAAAAAAATTTACCTTCAAAAAATGAAGATATGTACAGTAGATCTTCAAATTTGAAGCAACACTGTTCATTGCTTCATTTTGAAGCTAAAAATGAAGTAGGATTAGAGCAAAAATTACTTTAAAATAAAGCAAAAAATAAAAAATGAAGTGGGATCGGAGATAGTCTTACAGGTTTGGTCAACGTACTCTATGGTTTGAAATCGTGAGATCAACTCAACTAGAAAACAACAATTTCTTATATTAATATATATTATATAATTATGTTACATGGAATTTCAAGTTGGAAGTCATAAGCCATACTATCACTTTACAATAGATATCCATTTCCCGTTTTCATGGTTTGTTATGTGAAAATTCCTCTTGAAAATATTTAGCAAAACTCTTTTATGTTTTTTTTTTTTTTTTTT